>CM034153.1:704749761-705236653 GCA_019776745.2 Taxus chinensis | reverse complement strand
AAAACGGCTGTGCTGGTTGTGCAGGTCTGAAATGCTGAGGCAGCGCCAAAAAAACGTCCCTGAGGAATCAAAAACGTTTTCCTATGCAAAAGAAACACTGGAGCAGGTTGCAGGCAAGTTGAAGTGGATTTGGAGGACTGAGAACCCAGTCAATCAAACATAGCAACCAAAAAAACGTTTTTTTAAATGGTGCACACAACAAAGGGTGCAGATTCCAAACGGTGCACTCAAAGGGTGTAGAATCCAAACGTTTTTCAATGCAACCAAAAAGTTTTTCAACCAAAAACATTTTTCAATGCACCTTAGCAACCAAAAACATTTTTCAATGCACCAAAACATTTAAACTCAGCAACCAAAACGGTTTCATCACCAAAAGCAGGTCAAAATACGTGCCAAGTGAGAAACAGCTGAGAGAATGGAAAACCACGTGCCAGGCGCTGCAGGTTTGAATGCCAATGCTGCAGATTTGAATGTCAATGGTGTTGTGCATGGAGATTTGAATGCCAATGCTACAGATTTGAAATATGTACAAATCAAACCAACAAAGGGAAAAATGAGCCACCACAGTATGCAGAAGCAGCGAGAGCTTGAAACTCAATACACATCATAAAAACACCTCCAAATGTGCATGCGAACCCAAAAAATCGAGTGGTCAAAGACACTAAACTCGAAAAACACCAGAAACTTGAACAACCACCTCGAGCACCTGAGCAAGAAACCGGAACCCACGAACACGAATAGAGGTATAAATGCCCAAAATCAATGCAAGAAGAGCATGAAAAATGGAATAACCATTACGACACACGCAATGAGATCTGGATATCACGCCGGAAGCCAAAAAAATGCATGAGCAATGCCGATGAGTGCACGGATCCACAAGATCCACTCTGATACCATGAAAGAGGGTTTGAAAACCCACAAGCAAGGATCACGAGGGACGACATGCACATCAACGGACGTGCGAACGGCAACGTGAAGAGATCTCGGGAGGAGCGAGCATCAACCGAATGTGCATGCAAAGATTCAACAAATGGGCAGAACCTGGTTAAGCCATAAAATTCTCCTCTATCTCATAGATCAAATGGGTGTACATATAAGAGGTGTTGAGTAACCCCTAGTGCTGCAATCATGACAACTCTAGTAGAGAGGGGGAGTTAAATTCCCAGAATAGAAGTGTAACTCCCAATGATGCATATGACGCACTGACGTGCTGATGCACTAACGCGCTGACGTACTGACGCGTAAGGGAATCTCATAATGACCCCTAAATGACACATGGACCTACGATCTCACCTAAGTGAGATGACTCACCTGATGATGTGGAAAATACACACACCAACAGAGACATCTCTAGGTGCCATGGAGTCTGAGAAATCACCCGTCGAAGATATAACGTGTTTTGACCTCAGGGATCTCAAGGGACTACGCCTGGACGAGGTAGCCTGAAAGCATAGGCAGCGTAGTAAACCAAAAAAACCTCCACTGGCATTCAAGGCCATCTAGATGTGTTGGCCCAGACGGTTCGGTCCCATGAGCTTCCGTTTGCAAACTATAGCTTCTGGCAGCCCTACACTAACTTAGACTACAGTTTTTCATTCCTTTACAAATAATAGGACAATGAGAGAACTGAGTGGAGATGGATAAAAACACAAGAGCCTTTCATAAATGGCTTCAACATGGAGGTTTTAGATCTAACAAGTCGTCTCTAGGTGCCATGGAGTCTGAGAAATCACCCATCAAAGATATAGTGTGTTTTGGCCTCACGGCTCTTAAGGGACTATGCCAAGACAAGGTAGCCCGAAAGCACAAGTAGCATAGGGAACCAAGAAAAATCCTCCATTAGCATTCACCAGGCCTTCTAGATGTGTTGGCCCAAACAGTTCGGTCCCATAAGCTACTGTTTGCAAAATACAACATCTAGCAGCCTTACACTAACTCAGACTACACTATATGGAGTGTTTGCAAACAATAGGACAACAGGAGAATCAAATGGAGATGGAGAAAACTGCTAGAGAATTTCATAGAGGGCTTCAACATGGAGGTTTTGGATCTAACGAGACATCTCTAGGTGCCACAAAGTCTGAGAAATCACCCGTCGAAGATATAGCATGTTTTGGCCTCAGGGCTCTTAAGGGACTACGTCTGGACGAGGTAGCCCAAAAGCAAGGGTAGCGTAGGGAACCAAAACAAAGCCTCCACTAGCATTCACATGTGAAATAATGTAGTCTGAGTCAATGTAAGGCTGCTAGATGATGTATTTTGCAAACGGTAGCTTGTGGGACCGAACCAACTATGCCAACACATCCAGATGGCCTGGTGAATTCTAGTAGAGGATTTGTTTTGGTTCCCTACGCTGCCCGTGCTTTCGGGATACCTTGTCCGGGTGTAGTCCCGTAAGAGCCCCGAGGCCAAAACACACTATATCTTCAACATGTGATTTATCGGACTCCATGGTAGCTATAGATGTCTCGTCAGATCCGAAACTTGCATGTTGAAACCCTCTACAAAATCCTCTCGTGGTTTTCTCCATCTCCATTCAGTTCTCTCGCTTTCTTATTGTTAGAAAACATGAAAGATACTATAGTCTGAGTTAGTGTAGGACTCCTAGACACTGTAGTTTCCAAATGGAAGCTCGTGGGATTGAACCAACTATGCCAACACGTCGAGGTGGCCAAGTGAACGCTAGTGGAGGCTTTGTTTTGGTTCCCTATGCTACCCGTACTTTTGGGCTACCTTGTCTGGGCGTAGTCCCTTGAAAGCCCTGAATGATTAGATTAGCTTAAGAATGAATTTGATAGGTGTATGTCTAAGAACACATGGGAGTTATCAATTGCCTAGTAAATATTTCTGGTTTAGTTATGGATGGAGTCAGCTGGCCTACGGCTTAGTGACCTTCCATTCATTGATAATTTATGCTATGATAAACCCATGGATGCTTTCAAAAGTGCCTTTAAAAGGATAGGGGTAGTCATGAAGCCTAGCGAATGGTGTGATGTGATTTCCAAATAACTTAAAATGCCTACATATTTAAAGGTAATAACACAAATTGGATAGGATTAGACAATCAAGAATCATTGAGTGTCTGAATCAGAATGTCATTACATCTGGAGACATTCTCAAGCATTGGAGTAATGTATATGGAGAGACATTCTCAAAATATCAACAGATGAAAGGCATCATATTTTGACGACTCTTGGATGTTTTAACAGGGGAGAAGACTAAGAAGCATAGAAGAATGTAGTAAGTGCATGATAAGATAGGAACAAATACAAAGAGACCATGAGCAAGAAGAAGCGCAAGTAAGGTAAATACACATATACACATTGATAAATTGAATGAATAATTAATCAGATTAGGTAACTCTTTATATACATACATTATATATAAATATTGATTTCAGAAGTTTGATGCATATTATACATTGAAAATGCTAGTACATGTACATCACCAATAAATGAAAAATAATCCATAATGTCTTAATTATTGTCAAGTGCACATCATATTAGTTTCATGCAAAAATAATCTCAGAAATGTAAGGTCTCATACAAAATTATCAAGTTCTAACTAGTATTTTAATGTGCATAATAAATACAAAAATGCCCAAATAGGTCATATACCATCAAGTTCAAATGCCATATAGGCGTACATACAATGCCATGCACATAGGCAATACAAAAACAATGTCATGTAAGACATATATATATTCTTCCTCATCAAAATCTATCCCTCTCTTGGCCTTGCTCGAAGAAGGCCCTCCCTTAGATGAAGATGGAGATCCATGAGATGACTTTGGATTTTCCAAGCCCATGCTTCGAGTCCTCTTCTGTTGAATACTCGCCTGTAGATGAGCCTGTAAATGCAAACAATGTTTTTTTTCAAAACTTAATTTATATATGCTTTTAACATGTATTTAAGACCATGCTAGAATGAAATTATTTACATAAATACACAAACTTACCGCAAGTTTTCGATCACGCCGAATGTGCATCTCATGCTCAGATGAGTCATCGGGAGCTCCTACAGTACGAACGGGGGTACGAAGATGACGAGATGGAGGATTCCGTGCCCTCAAAGTCAAAATGGAGGGGATTGACGTTCCCTACATACACATAAGATCATAAAATCTAACATCAGAATTAGCGAAAATAGAACTAAGTACAGGTATGTACATAATGACAATATTTTAACTAATTTTATCAATATATAACTATTGATTTTACCCCGCTGCACCTGTGAATCAAATGAACAAGTCTGCTACCTGTCGCACGTAACTCGTGCATAAACACAATGAAGGACATGATTAACATAATTTAATAATTCTACAATTGAATACATTAACAACATGTAATTTAACATAATATGAATTACACGAGAAATTTAACAAAATTTATGTGTCGTTTAAATACCTCAGTGAGTTGTTGCGCAAATAAAATTGCAACGGCAACACCTTTATCTACTTTTCACAGAGATGGTGGGGGTGTTTAGTGAAGTCAACATCTTTATCAAACATGTATATCACGTGAGTTAGATGGACATACAAGATCATACATATATTTGACTTCAAAACTAATACACACACACACACACATGTATGTGGAAATTTTACATAATTAACATTCTAAATTACCTCTGTGAATGTATGTGTACGGATGGTGCTTACCGCCTGTGGTCAGGATGAAGATGTGCCTCCTGCATGCTGTAATATCAGTGCATATACATGTACACATACAATTAGTTCAAAAATTTAACATATATAAGTAAATCAAGTACTCCAAACTTTTTGTAACACACATAAAAAAACATAACAAATTTACCTGCGAAGGTGACGCCGTTGAATGCAATCCAAATGTCTCACTGAAAAGGACATCTGACATAGTGACATTATCATGTCCACCCCTAGCACCAGGTGCACCAAAATCAGTACGCATGAAAGTATCATCCTCCTCGGGCCCCAAAAATATGCTACCACATGACGAGAAAAGATGTGGCCTCATGCTAGTACTCCTTGAGGGAATACTTTGTGTACCTCCCCGAGCATCTGGCTCAGAAATCTCCCTCGTATGTCGAACAAGGGTCACAGATAGCCCCTAAAGCATGTGGAGTGTATCAATCTCTACTGTCTCCTTCACTGCTTTAGGGACAATCTCAGGGCGAGGGGGATTCTGTACGGGGAATCTACCCTGCTGAATAGGTACACGTTGTGCACTTGGTTGATTCTGTGTAGATCCTTTTCCTCGACCCTAGAAATCTCGAAAATCAAAATAATTTGGGATCTCGTTGAGGATAAACTCACAATAGATTTTCCTCAGAAAGTATAGTGGCACCTCATTGTTATTACAAGGTGGAAAATCAAACACCATCCACCATCGGTCCTAAAAATTATTTTTAATCAAATTATTATTACACCAATGGATGGGAAACCGTTTACATGACAATGGAACAGGAAAATTAGTGCAGGGGTCCGTGAATAAGGCACATATGAGGTCTTTTGAAATTTATTTTTTCTTTACATCCCCATATGACAATTTGTTGGAATAATAAACCCTACAACCCTCTCTGTAAGTTGTCCAACGATCAATTTACCCCATTTTCACGTCAACTTGAACAAGTAATTCCTCCAATGTGTTTACAAGAGAGGTGCAGTGGGGGGTTTGTAGATTGTGAATGCCTCATTGTTTTGATTATATCCTCAATTTTAATTTTTTTTTCAACTATGTGGGTTGCTAAATCTTCTTGACTACCAGGGGGATGTTGAGCAATTATGGGAGTGTCAGGAGGGATGATAGGAATAGTAGAGTTTGATTGTGGTTGATTCCCTCGACCTCTAACTGTAAAAATTAAAAAAAAATGTATTTAATTCAAATTTTTAATCTATAATTGTCATATTTTAATGCAATTTTGAGAAAATAATTATGCTTAACTCTTCTTCGTGGTGCCATCATCGATTCATAACTTCCCAGCTATCCAGAAACAATCCTTTGATCTTGAGATCCAGCTGAATCAAAAAACGCTAGGGCACGGTTAAGCTCTGAAACTCGTGTTTGAGGGAGATAAAATGATAGAGGCTCGGGCATCTTTTTTTATTTATAGTAGGAGGCATGACGCGTACGTGTTACAATGCATACACGTTATGCCTCGGTAAATCCCAAACCTGATAATTTAAAATGTGATCATGTTATAATAGAATAGATAGGAAAGGAGTGGGAGAGTGGAGGAAGCCCTTGTACCATCTCCTTAGAACTAAGTTCATAGAGGGATCTGATAGAAAGGTGCCCATATTGATAATGCTAAAGTACAGTAGACTCCACCGTAGAGGCAAATAGAGCAACTACAGAGGTTGAAAATGCATCTAGTGCAAATAGATGTCAAAAAAGATCTACCAAGTATCATACCTTCTCATGAAATGAAACATGATTTAATGTCTTTCTGGACCATGAAGTCCACCTTGAGCTTGTGATTCAAGAGTTGAAATATAGACAAGAGATTTATGGTCAAGCGTGGAACATAGAGCACCTTTGTGAGGGTACAACTTCTCGTCCCCAGAGGAATGATGACATTGCATTTTCCTTTTTCAACATACTCCTTGTTGTCTATAATTCAAACCTGATCTCTAGTGGGTTGATCACTCAATGAATCAAAAACCTTCCTATCACCTGTCATATGATTCCTGGCACTAGAGTTAGTCTACCAATAATTCTGTGAGAGCTGCAAAGTTTGAGAGACTAGAACAATATTTTGGTGTGCACCATAATTGGATAAGTTAGGTACTTCCTCATTTGATTCATCATCTTGGTGGGCTGTGACATGTCCTTTGTGCTTCATGTGGTGAGGATGTCATCTAGATTGTATAAAATCATTGCGACTAGATGTTCTTTCTTCACTGGAATTACCTTGAGTTAGGAAATTATACCAATAGTTAGCAGTGTCGTGTGTATTTGTAGTTTCTATTAACACCATCAACTGCTTTCTGAGACTTATGTTGTTGTGGTTGCTTTTGGGGCTACTTCTGGGACTACTTTTTTTGTTATCCCTTTCAAGACTTATGACTATGTTGTTGTCTTCAGATCATTGCCTTGTCTTCAAACTCCTTGTGTATTGTCTGGATGGTTTCTTCCTATTGGAGAAAATTCACCATTTCTTCAAGGTCACCATTTGTTTTGTGATGTTCAATTATGTGACAAAAGCCCTTAATTGGGAAAGAAGAGCTCTAAATGTGATAGAGACCAACATCTAGTCTTCTACCTTCTCTCCAAGTGCTATAGGCTCCACTCATAGTTCTACCACACGACGCAAGAACTCCTTTATTTTATCATCATCTTTTATACTAAGTGTATGAATCTTTGACTGGAGATGGAGGATCTTTTTCTAGTTCTTCATCTTGTAGATTGTGGATAAAGCATCCCATCACCTTTGAAGTCCTCGTATCCCGTACATGTGGTTGAAACTCGTCAAAGATGTTGAGTTTGATCGACAACAGGGCTTTTGCATTAGCCTTGTCATACTTTTTATGCTCATCTACACCAATGGGAAACATTATTTTGTTAGTGATTATTCCCCATAGCTTCTCAAATTGGAGAATTGTGCACATATTTGTTCTCTAGGCAACATAATTTGGTCCTTTCAAGAGGGGACATGGCTTATATCACCTCGTACTCCAGTAATGGTGATCTTTCGTACACAGGTCACACTTTCTTTCTTCAAGTTTGTGCTCCATGAGATGGGAATTCAGAATCTATTTAGCTCTGTACCAGCATTTTTTGCAACACACTCGCGTCGCTACCTGGTCTGAACATGTAAAAATGAAATAGTCTGTCGTCCTTGGTCTACTTCTAGCACCAAACAATGGTCTTATGAATGGCACTCACTATGCACCAAAACTCCACGCCAGTTGACTTGTCACGTCAAGAAACAATTACATGCCAGAATAGGGAACAACAACTTCTTAACGAAAGCAATTTCAACTCCGTGCTAAAAAAACACCAATATTATGTTTTTGGTGACATGAATTCCTAGCAAGAACAAGTCTTTCCACAGAATTTCCTATGTCAAACTTATGCCATGTCTAAACAAGATGTCAACCTCCTGCACTGAGTCCTCCTTTACCAAGGATTGTTTTTTGCACACAGTCTTCACCACGCTTCCACACATCAAGCAAGAATATATACACAGTAGAAGTATAAGACAACAAAAGTATTTTTTGATCCTTCAATGTAAAATCTGTCGAATATATACATGGCAAAATTTGGTTAGACCAGTTGGTTAACAACAAACTAAGACCACCCGAATGATAAGCACACAATGTATTAAGCTAACATTATACTCATTGATCAAATATGAATCAATATGTGTGACCATTCAATGACATATATGGATCTACTCAGTTCATATTACATGTAAAACCTTATTTTCTATATTTGGAAAAGTTTCCACAAATTATGAATTTTGTTCTTTTGGGTGGATTGTAGATTCACCTAAAAATTCATAAAATATTTCATAATTATTTACAAATTCTTACATATTGTTCATGACATGTTAGAGCATGGAAGATACATCTATTAGTTATAAAGGAAATGTTGGAATTGTAAGTGGGTATTGTTAGTGTAGAATCACAGCACCCCCGAATGGCCCGGGTTTGAAGTGGGGCATTCAGTGTGATTACACAACATGGGACCATCTATCAAGCTATGGGACTTGCAAAACTTGAGATGGGCCTCTGGAGAAAGTCGGTTCTTACTTCCTAATATACCTGCCAAAAGCTACTCCAGTAGAGGCAGAACCTATTCTATCATAATCCAACCATTCCAAGGGACAGGGAGAGAGAGAGGGTGAAAGAGCCTACACTAAGCGGTGATACACCAGAAAAGGAAGTGGTGGGATCATAGATCCAACTGCCTGAAGTGGAGAGAGGTGAGTAGAGGAGAGGGTGGACAGAATGCACCACGGACCACAGATAGATTTCACACTGAACACCACTTCAAAAACCATTAGGCATAGCTCCCAGAACCTGTAAAAAAAATCAAAGTATGAACAATATTCCCTGTAATGATGAGAGGTAAGAAGAGACAACAAAATAAGCCAAGGATGGACAAATGCATCACAAAATAGATTTATTGCTCCAAAATGTTACACGGTACATCATTAGTGGGAAAGAGGCAAGAAAACACCATTACAGAGCCATGGGAGGAGGCTTAGACTCCTCATTCTACCCTAAGGAAGAAAGAGAGAGGGGGGAAGAGGAGAAACAATGACCAACCACTTTGAATAAGCCCCTTTATTACAATATTCTTGCAAATGTAACCAATGAAAGCAGTTAAGAATTTCACTCCTACTTCCAAGAGATTTGGTGAGAATATCAGCTACTTGAACCCTGCTCTGATAGGGTAGTCAACTGGAGCGTGAATGTAATGGTTCAAGATGTGATCTTAAATCCTCCTGACAACCAGTCAATATTGGTTCAATATGTCTTTGTTCATGTGCATAAGGAATATAGGATTTTGCACGGAGGATTCAAATACATATCTAATATTGGTCACAATAAGAGAATAGGATTCTGTATTATTAGCCTTCAGATACATTTTCCCACTGTCACCTACAAAATGTGACGTAACCATATAACCTCGCACACATTTCCTCATGTCGGCGAGTGATATTTTTCCGTCTGTGGATGAAATAGAAACAACATTCGACCCAAATCTGAGTTTCCAGTCCACAAAGATATGGTCCAGATCTGAAGATGAAAAACGAGGGCACGCCTATAGTTGACTTCCTGGTCATCAATTGTATCGGGCGTGGTCTGATTTGGCTTATCACATCTATAAGAAGAATAGGATCATTCTTCTTAATTCTATTGAAATTGCATCAAGTCAACATATGGTGGCCTCAGACATACCTTACAATGGGCTTCTTTGCTAATTAATGCCTAGAGACATTTCTTTGGCTCCTGCATGGGGCCTGGAAAGATAACTAACAACATAGGCATAAGTTGAGAACCCGTCCCATATATTAGTATTGAAGTAGCATCATTGAGACCCTTGGCTCCCTCAGTTTTTCCTACCTAGTGAGTAGCATCTACTTGAGGTTGAATCTTAGAACTCTATGAAATTTTTTTTACCTTTTTCACATGGGAGGCCCGCGCTATAGGTTTGACAATTTGACATATTGTATTTTTCCAGGAGTAACTTGAGCATACTTTAAGACTACGTGGACAAAAAATGTGATGCCTATACTTTTATCCATGTATCAAAGCCAAGGACCAGTAATGTAGTAGCCCCAAGGTGACCCTTGGCCATGTCAAAGGCTTGGCACAAGTTTGAGATCATTCTTCATAATATCAACATGATCTTCTAATTACTGTCGAGCTGATCACAAGATCATCCACATACACAACAAGAATGGCAATTTCTGTACATACGGCTGGATCTTTCATATAAAAATTGAATAGACTGGACTACAAGTGGAAGCCTCATGTCATAAAAAACGTGATCATATATCCTGAGCTATACTAGGCCCTTGGAGACACATGTTTCAATCCATAAAGTGATTTGATGAGACGACATACCTTTTTTGGATCGTTCTGAATTATTCAACAAATACTTCGAAGACTTGGGTCATGTACACTTTCTCCGTTTCATATCACCATTTAGGAAAGAACTCTTGACGTTCATCTACTGACAGTCGTCTTTCTCATTATGCGACCTTGTTACTCCAGTGTACAAACTACTTTGCAACCTAGTCTTTTGGATTTCACATGTGGGCTGCAAAGGTTCTTAATATTCAATGCCCTCTTTCTGAGCATATCATTCCTGCTACAGGATTCATGCTTTGATTAGTATTGTTAGATGGATCGATCTACCTTGGGATATTTTATTTTAAAAAACCCATTTGCAGCCTATGGGACATCTTTCTTATAGATGAAAAGATCAACAAGTTCCCATGAAGCATCCATTTTGCATGGAGTTGAGAATCATATCTATGCATCCATGGCTTCTTTCCACTGAAATGGTAACTCCCCAGTTGCTTTCACGAACATTATCAAGCTCTGAGATATTAATCAAAGAAATAGATTGACTACAAAATTCAACTTTATTTCTTGTCTGACATCCTCATTTTGACTCTGGAATTAGCAATTGTTATCTAGGATTTTTTGGGCCTCTATATTGAGAGTACTTTGATGGTGCTTTGTACCCACTTCAGAAGTAGCACTCATTTTTTTTTGTGAATAAAACCTATTTCGTATAACGCAAGGATGGATGAATCAGTACACTTTCTCCAATTCTCCATGGAGAGTGTGCAACATAGCACCTCCCCTATTGCAACTCAAAGTCTTTTCCTACTGAGTAGTCTAACCAGAGAGAAAGATCATCTTGATTCAGAGACTAGTTAGTGAGCAGGTGGTTGGTAATGTTTCTTCCCTATTGTCAAATGTTGGGTCAAAGGATGACTCATCACAAACCACATCTTGACATTTCATATATGGTTTCCTGTATGTCTCAAGAACTAACTATGAGACCGGTACGCCTTCGAGGTAGTGATCATAGCAATTGGGTATCTACATGGACCAGTAAATACATTGGCTCAACCTTGATTTCTCTTTTTGAGCTGTTGACATGCATGACCCTATGTTGCTTTGAAAATCATCCTCATGCCTTGTAAATGAGCATGAATGGTTCCGACATATCTCTTGGCACCAATGAAGCCAAGTACCTGATTGGGACAATGTTTGATCCTTTGAATGAACCCTTTGTCGGTCTAAAATGTAACTCCAGAAATGGATATATTATTGGACCTTCCTTGTATGGATGCTGTCAGACCCATGATAACGTTCCTCCATTGCCTTTTCTGTTGATTCTCAAGTGCAACAAGCCATCTCCATACATTGTGTGATTGCATATCGCTCCACAATGCCATTGGTTCTGGAGGTGATGTATGTGAGACAATCAGGCTGTTGTTCTTGAATGCCCTCTGTTGGTTCAATGAAGAGTTGTAGAAACTTCTTTGATTTGAATTCCCCCTAAGAATCTGAGTGGAGTAGACCCCAGAAGTATTTTTCTAGTCTATTTCACTGATCACATTGATAGACCATCTGATAAGAAATTGTGAAGAGCCTTGCTCTTGTTTCTTCATGAAAAACCACCCACATCTTTCGAGAGTGGTCATCCACGAATAAGCAAATGGAAGCTAACTTGTATCCTTTGAAATAATGAACCTAAGAGGATCTAAGCATTTAATTGTGTTCAAGATCGATATGAATCTACCTCCATTAATGGCTTCTTGGCCAATGGAAGGTGCTTCGCCTTAAATGGACTCCTTATTGTTGTTATAAAATCCTGTAAGCAAATGCTATTAGCTCAATGGAAGAAAATGAGGTACAATCGGAATCCTAGACAAAATACTATGGGAAGTTTGTGCTATGATTTATTTTGAACTTATCTAGATGTAATGAGGGAGGGGGTCTAACCAAATTTATAGTTTACCATATCTGGGAAAATGCTAGATTTGGGTGCATGTAGGTTCTATTGTTGATGTCCAGATAAAGCACTAGTAGCAAGTCAAAGTATGATTTGACAATATCTAGAAGCAGAATAACCATGGTTAAGACTTTTATAACCATCGTCTAGAGGGTAACCATACCGTGTACTAAGAGATCAATTCTAATGATTCTGATGGGCATTTTGAACAAGGCTTAATTCTATCCTTTAGAGTGGATTGATACTCCAGGAGATGACTGATTGACAAGACTGTTAAAGAATAGTAATATTAGCTAAGAACAGGTTATTAGTAACCTATGTAAGTGTATAATTTATCAGAGGAAATACGACCAGACAGAATGTCGTAACTTGTGGGACTATCCCTATAACTGACAAAGTGTACGTACTTTTTCATCTGATATCCAAACCTAGATCTCCAGTGCAATGTTACGTTTAGTGAATCAAATAGATTTTTTTCAAACTTGACAGATGTCTTACTGGCACCTGAGTCTATGGCAGTAGGCTCAAAATATATTTAGAAGGTGGGTTACGAACTCTGAGAGAATGATGTGATCTCCTTAGGATTCATTGTAACACCCACTGGAAACAACTCACTTGAGACCCAAGAGACAACCTAGCATTAGTTAGGAAAATGATGGAATAATTTATTTTTTGTGTTGTAAAAGAATCACACAATACACAGGTTACATAGACAACAGTCGTCCCAAGTACAGTTTAAAATCCAATATACTATTAATAGCTTATAGCTTTGTTAATATGACAATTATAAATGATCAAAAGGTCCAAACTTAGGGGTTAGATTAATCAATTAGGTTAAGAGGGTAATTTCTCACTATACCATTTTCTAATAGGATTAAAATATTCAACCTGATTTTTCTCAAAATTAACTACGCTCAAAACTTTCCTAAAAACATTCCCATTAGATAGGGACTTTCCTCTCCTTTCTGGTGATATAAAGAAGTCCTCCTAACTCCTCGTATTTCTCAAGTTATGGGTTCAGCAGACCTTGGGAGGAAAATTTTCCCATGAGCGGGTCTTGCGGGCCTGGGGAATGAAAAACTTTCCCATGCGTGGACCCAACAAAATTTGGAGAGAATTTTCACCCAGAGGAGAAATGTCGGACCGGTGGGGTGGGAAAGAAAATTTTTCCCTTGAGCCGGGCCAGCTGAGCGGGGAAGAACTTTAGCTCTTTTTCATTTTTTAGGACAAAAGTGTGATTTGTCTTTACGTGCGCTCGCGAGCTTGAAAGGACACGTGTCGGCATTTCCCAACTCTAGTGGAAACTCTGGCCGCTAGAGAATTTTTAGACTTTTATCCTTTTTTCCAAAAACTACTAAGGGATAAAAAATGATCCGTTGCCCCTGCCAATGCCGACAGGAGAACTTAGAAATTTTTTCCCAAAGAAATTTTTTCAAAGCGCAAAGTTTTTTTAAGGGATCCACTACTCCGCTAATGCCCCGCGATGCCATGTGGCAGCGCCTGAATTGGTTGCAGGCCAACAGAGTCGTGGAGGAAAACTTAGCAAAGAATTTTCTCAAAATTTTTCCAGAGCACTAAGTTTTTTTAAGGGATCTGCTCCTCCACCGACACCCCATGATGCCACGTGGTAGCACCTGATTAATTACGGGCTGGCGGGGCTGTGGGAGAAAACTTAGAAAAATTTCCCAAAATTTTCCGAAGCGCTATTTTTTTTTTTTCGACAGTTAAAATAATTTTTGAAGCCAAATGAAGGGAAAACTTCAGAAGACCATAAATTTTGATTGGGTACTCAGTTTTTTGAAAATGAGGACTTTATGGAAATATCTCTCGACATCCTCTTTCCAAATAGAATCATTAGATCCTTTCATTTTGATAAAGTTTAAGGGGTCAATTTCATGAAAACAATCTACAGAATTTTAAAAGGAAAACTAGGTAAATTTTGAACTTATGAATTTTTAATCAATTGATCTTCTTCCTCACTCCTACTTGTCCATTAAACATGGATAATTGTTCTTAGATGGATTTAGGATTGATATGCAAGGTAATTTTGTTTGATTTTGAGCTCCAATTTGAAAATATACAAATTTGATGGCAAAACGACAGTGAAACGATTTGAGCCCGAGTTTGCTAAGTTTTCTAAGAAATTCCTTAAGTGTTAATGTCTATATGAATTCGTTTAAATCTTATTATGTCCAATTTAATGTTTCATTTTTTATTTCATTGTTGCAGATTCAAACTGTGGATTTTTGGATAAGTATTTTTCAGATTTAAAAAAAAAAATACAAAACAGAGATCAAGTTTTAAAGGGTCTATTTGCCATTTTCTACTTCCAAGTATTATAATACGTTCCAATTCCAATCTAATACATTTATTTGATTCAAATAAAAATTATTCAAAACCAAAATGTAATTCTAATTTCAAATTTAACACCTTTCAAAAGACAAAGCTCTATGTTTCCCTCACACACATTTCTTCCTTTCAAACAGATATTTCAAATACATTTAAATGATCAGATTCAATACCACAATGCAATTTGAGAAAGGTAATACAATCATTTATTGTTTTCCAAAAGAAAACTTAAAACTTCTTCCTTTCATTATTCAAATTCATCATACAGAATACAATTCTTTCTTTGAAAAGAACAGAAATGGATTATATCTCTTTCACATTTCAATCTTACAACTTTCATATTCAATACAACATATTTCCATTACAAAACATATACAAGTTCATCCACTTCAAGTGGGAAGGTTACAATAAGATTTATCTCGACAAGGGATTATCAACTATTTTATTTTATTTTCATTTGCTCCAGAACAAAAACATGTAGATTTATCATTCTTCCAATTTTTACCACAACAAGAGCAGGGGAAAGGAAATTTTCTCCACCCAAAAAAGACATCCAATGACAAGGAGAAGCCATCCTTCTTCATTGGCCCCCGAGCCCCAACCACAAAGAAATGGAAGATGTGATTCAACTCATGGCAACAATAGGCTTCCACAAACACACATGCAAATTTCACATTTAAAACACAGTCCAAACAGAATGTAGTTTGCAACTACTTTAAAGCATGACAAATAACACTACGGCTCCATCCAACAAGCCAAAGGAGCAAGAAACTATGGGAGATGCTACTTATGCCTCCCAAAGGGGAAATGAGTATCACCACTTGATTTCAAACCGCCAAAACATAGTATATCAAATCCCTGACATGCCCTTATGCCTCCCCCAAGTACACCTTATTCCTCACATTTCCTTATGCCTCCCCAGCCTCTTATGGCACCCCATAATGAGTAAAGAAATTCAAGCTATTTATTTGTAAGGTGGAACCCAAATCCCAACACCCTCCACACTTATACCTCCCCAAAACACTTGTGCCTCCCACAAAACGAACCCCTTAGTCTTCTCCTACACCATACCTAGGCCATCTACCCAACATCCCACAAACATACCAAAACATTCACAACAATAACAATTTCATAAACAGAAAGAGAAGCATTACAAGAGCTAAGCTCCTACCTCTCCATGATGGAGTTGTTCCAAGTTCCAAAACAACAAGCTTTATCCAAATGCAAGCAATCCAAATCCACCAAGCACAAGCATGCCACAATATTTTTAAAAAATTCTCCAGGAAAGAGCTCTAAAACAACAAATAATTCACCCCCAAAGAGTTTCCAAAAGTGAAGCAACCCAAAAAAAGGCAAGCAATTCAAATTTTATAGAAGAGGGAAAAGAAAAGGATGAGGTGGATCCATGTAGGATGCCACATCACACATCCTCAACCCCAACCCAAAAGTCAACTTCATTCTCCAATGCATAATAAAAAAGGTGGATGAATAATATGACAATTTACTTACATACTCAAATCCAACCCACACCCTAAAGGACTGAAACTAAACCATGTAAGAAAAGTGCAATAAAAACTTACAATTTGTATTCTCAAAAAGCATTATAAAAGTCTAAATTAAACTCTCCAACCATAGGTATGGTTGGTAAATAAATTTAAGAGGTGTGGGACAAGTTTAACTTGTCCCACAAGCCTCCAAAATCAGCCTCCAAGGACAAATTCGAATTTCCAAGAAGGTGGAGTGTTTCACACTCAAAAGTTAACTTACACATCTCTCACAACATTTTAATTCAAGACCAAAAACTCTATTAATTACTTTATTATGACATATTTTAATTAATTAACTTAACAACATGATTACTCACAATATTACACATCATTTAATAAATAATGAAAGGGTCAATGCACCACAAAATAAACACAAGCAAACATAAACAAAGGAATCAATAAATAAATACACATAACCCCTTGGTCACATTTAAAGGTGATCACCCCCATGGGAATCCCTAACAAAACAACCACACATAAACAATACAAGTTTCCATGGTGACCTTTTTGAATTCATCTAGAATTCTAATGTGGTTGGTCTCTAATCCCCTGATTTTTTTTTTGATATTTTAACTTGCAAAACACAAATACCTCCTTCGGTCTCATGGCCATATCAGAACATCCAAAATAACATAATTAAAATTCCAAAATCATCTAGATATATGAATCACAACAACATCCAAGCAACCAACAAGATCATTTGCAATTTTACTCAACAATTATATCATTATCAAATAATTTCAATTTCTAGGTCTACTCATAATATTGAAATATCACATGTCCGAACAATATCCATAATATAACCGTGTTCAATGAAAAGATGTAAAAGCCATGGATTTGGGGTAAGAATCTCTAAAGAAGCCCCAATGGATTTTAGCAATTTGATTAGTAGACCATGTGATAAGAAATGAACAAGGTTTTCTTCTTTGCATACATTAATTTGAAGTAAACATGAAAACTAAACAAGTAAAATTAATCGCTATTCTTTAAAAGCTTGAAATAATGAACCTAAGAGGATCTAAGTGTTCAGTTGTGTGCTTAAGAGAAAGGGATCTCCCCATTAATGGAATGGATCTTCCCTTTTACTCTATATTAGTTCTATGAAATACAAAATCAAATGTAATTAGCTCAATAGAAGAAGATGAATCACAATCTAAAGGCTAAACAAAATACTATAATCCATGCTAGGAAGAAGAGAGAATTCTTAGGAAAAGAGGGAAGGGATATAACCCTATATATAGTTTTAGTTTGGGGAAAATGGGAGATTTGGGTGCATTTGGGACAAATGCTAAAGTCCAAAAGCACTTTTAGCAAGTCAAAGTGTGATTTGACTATGTTTAGGGTAACTAACCTAGGTTAGACTAATTAATCTCTCTTAGAGAGTAATTAGGGTTCTGGAAGGGTTTCTGAAGGGCTTAATCAATCCAATGAAGTGGATTGATATTACAGGGAGCTAATAGAAGCAATCTAGAAGTGAATAAAAAGCTAATGTAGTTAGAACAAGGCTATAACAGCCTATTTAAGTGGTTTATAAGAGGAAAATGACCAAAAAGATGTCATGAGAAGGGAGTTAGATAGGTTTAAACTGGCGGTGTGCCGTCAATTGTAAAGGGAAGAATAGTTAGTGCACTATTAAAAATATAGTGTATTGATCAAACTACAATTGTCTATATTTGCCCCTCTTTGAGGTGATGTAAGCTACGTCACTTCAAAGAAAGTAGACAAAACGCAAACAATAGACATTTTGTGAAGGGGTAGAAAGAAAAATTAATAGGATGAAGGATGATAATGCTCCCTCTGAAGTGTCGATGGGTGATGAAGACTCGATCGCACGATCAAAAAATTAAAAAACAATAGATAATATGGGATAGAGAAACAAGCAACTTAGAAAAAAATTGGATATTGATCTATTCGCAATCAATTGCTAACAATAACTTTACTCATCATCATCTTAAAATCCTCCTCATGGGGGTCTTAATAAATTTAAGAGGGTGGGACAAGTTGAACTTGTCCCACACAAACCTCCAAAAATCAGCCTCCAAGGACAAATTCGGAATTTCAAAAGGTGAGTGTTTCACACTCCAAAGTTAACTACACCTCTCTCACAACATTTAATTCAAGGACCAAAAAAACTCGATAATACTTTATTATGACATATTTTAATTTAATAAAATTAACCAACAATTACTCACCAATATTACACCATCTTGAATAAATAATGAAAGGGTCCATGCACACAAAACTAAACCAAAGCAAACATAAACAAAGGAATCAATAAATTAAAATACCACTACAACTAACCCCTTGGTCACATGTAAAGGTGATCACCCCATGGGACTCCCCTAACAAAACAACACACAAAACAATACAAGTTCCATGGTGGACCTTTTTGAATCTCATCTAGAATTCTAATGTGGTTGGTCTTAATCCCCTGATTTGTTTTTGATATTAACTTTGCAAAACACAAAATACCTCCTTCGGTCAGGCCATATCAGAACATCCAAATAACAAATCAAAATTCCCAAACTCATCTAGTATTGAATCACAAAAATCACAAGCAAACACAACAAGATCATTTGCAATTGTACTCAACAATGAATCATTATCAAATAATTTCAATTTCTAGGTCTACTCATAATATTGACATACACAGGTCCGAACAATTCCATAAATATAACGTGTTCCAAGAAAAGATGTAAAAGACATGGATTTGGGGTAAGGAATCCTAAAGAACCCCAATGGATTTAGCATATTGATTTAGTAGGAACAGTGATAAGAAATGAACAAGGTTTTCTTCTTTGCATACATTAATTTTAAGAGTAAACATGAAAACTAACAAGTAAAATAATCGCTATTCTTTAAAGCTTGAAATAATGACCCTAAGAGGATCTAAGTGTTCAGTTGTGTGCTTAAGAGAAGGGATCTCCCCATTAATGGAATGGATCTTCCCCTTTTACTCTATATTAGTTCTATGAAATACAAAATCAAATGTAATTAGCTCCAATAGAAGAAGATGAATCACAATCTAAAGGCTAAACAAAATACTATAATCCATGCTAGGAAGAAGAGAGAATTCTTAGGAAAGAGGGAAGGGATATAACCCTATATATAGTTTTAGTTTGGGGAAAATGGGAGATTTGGGTGCATTGGGACAAATGCTAAAGTCCAAAAAGCACTTTTAGCACGTCAAAGTGTGATTTGACTATGTTTAGGGTAACTAACCTAGGTTAGACTAATTAATCTCTCTTAGAGAGTAATTAGGGTTCTGGAAGGGTTTTTGAAGGGCTTAATCAATCCAATGAAGTGGATTGATATTACAGGGAGCTAATAGAAGCAATCTAGAAGTGAATAAAAAGCTAATGTAGTTAGAACCAAGGCTATAAAGCCTATTTAAGTGGTTTATAAGAGGAAACTGACCAAAAAGATGTTCCTGAGAAGGGAGTTAGATAGGTTTAACTGGCGGTTGTTGCCGTCAATTTGTAAAGGGAAGAATAGTTAGTGCACTATTAAAAATAATCGTGTATTGATCAAACTACAATTGTCTATATTTGCCCCTCTTTGAGGTGATGTAAGCTACGTCACTTCAAAGAAAGTAGACAAACGCAAACAAGTAGACATTTTTTGAAGGGGTAGAAGAAAAATTAATAGGATGAAGGATGATGAATGCTCCCTCGAGTGTCGATGGGGTGATGAAGAAACTCGATCGACGATCAAAAAATTAAAAAAAAAATAGATAAGTGGATAGAGAAGACAAGAAACTTAGAAAAAAGGGATATTGATCTATTCGCAAATCAATTGCTAACAATACTTAACCATCATAATGCTTAAAATCCTCCTCATGGGTCCTTATTAAAATGTGAGCGTGTGGCGGATGTATAAAATGACATGAAAAGCCAAGATACAAACAACCTTCCTGTGCTAATAATGGCCAACTCCATGCACCATACACGAATGCAATGCAATACGAGAAATAAACAAAATCACCTAATAGGGAAATAAGTACAATCACACACATTTAAACCAACAACATTTAAGATAGTTGTACAAATATTTTGTTATTGAGATGAAGTCTCAAATGTTTTGATAAACGAAAAGGGTGAGGAATGATGCCCCAAGCAAGGTGTATTATGTAAGGGGAAAGATGGAGGACACTTAGGTCCTGTGAAATAGCAATGTGCACAACGAAAACAGTACCAGGCAACTCATAGTGCCCCAGAGTATAGACGAAGTAACCAACATAGCTTGTGTAGGTGATTGAAGATTGTGGTGATGTGTAAGTGTTGTTTCAAATTTTTTGAACACATCAACAAGACTCTGGGATGAGTGTCATGCAATAGACACAAATTTCAGCCGTAGGATGATCGGTTTACCAATTTTAAGCCCATTTCTGAGGAATCTCAATGTTTTTGTTGTTTTTTTAAATATTTTTTTGAATTTTTTCTTTTTTAGGTTTTTTGATCGGTCAGAAGAATTTCAACAGATCAAATATCTTATAAATTTACCACATGAAGGAGGTAATGGGGAGGCGAGGCGGCCAGAGAGCCATGGATATATGCCCACAAGAAGAAAGATGAGTCGGGAAAAATTCATTAAAAATAAATGAATACATAATTACCTCGATGGGGGAAAATAGATGAAAGATAGAGGAAGAGGTGAGAAAAGGCTCCTGAAAGATGCGTAAATTATTTTAGTGTGACAGAGAAAACAACCTTGGGGTGGCACAAAGTGCCCTAGCATGGGAAAATTAGTAAAAATAATTATTTTAATACAAAATAATTATCACAACAGATAGAAGGGGGTTAGAATGATCACAACAGAGAAAACATGCCCTAAGGGCATCGCAACGGGTTAATATACCCACCCAGGGTCGGTAAAATAATCACGACCAATTTAATTTTACCAGAGCTCTTGTAAATTTTTACTGTGAGCGAGAGCGATAGCCTTGGAGTGAGATGGTGAAAATACCAAGGAGGACAAGACATGCAGATCACATCCAAGAGTTCATGCGGGACCCAGTAGATGGACCTTACATGAGTGGCCTATCCCTCCCATTAATTATGCATTTATTACATTTTTAGGGCTTTTCTAGGGTAGGTATGACCTTTTTGACACATGCGCGTGGGCGTATGCATCGGATTGATGGGTATGCACACGTGTATGTGTCAAAATGGAAATGGAACTACATGTGCATCCATTTACAAGGGGAAGGGGCGTGCACATGCACCGGTATGGAAGAAGTAGGTACGCACACACATACCCATAGGAAGAGGTGGATACGCACATGCGTACCCGTTAGAAAGAACATTAGTGGTTGTGGGGCGCGTATGCGTTGGCTAGGCTAGAATGGTCACGTGCACATGTACATGTCAAGGCAGGTGCATAAGCGTCATACTGGGTGCGTAGGCGTTTTGTGTGACCCTGCGCCAAAGAGACAAAAAAAAGATAGGGTGCATATGTGTTGGTAAGGATGCATAGGTGCCAAAGGAGGTGCGTAGGTGCTATAATGAAGGGGGGAAGATGACTTTGCTAAAAAATAGCCAAGTATAGAAGAATAAAGACTAGATTAGTTCAGAAGAAAAGAATAATTAGAAAGTTAGGTGATTTCTTGAAGAAGCACTTTTCCTTAGAAAAATAGATAGAAGTAAGTAAGTGCCTAACACTTGTGTTGATATTTGCAGCGTATACTACCCGTTCTGCAGGCTCGTGAGTGCTACGGTTGGCTAGCTATTATAGATGCGTAGTTTGATGATGATGATAGAGTGACTCCGGAGAGCCTTTTATATGTGATAGGATTGTCCCATGTGGCGGAGATGACACAGATTACATTGGACCATGGCCTCTTGACAACCATAGCAGAGCGATGGCATAATGAGAGTCAGTGTTTCCAGCTCCCGATCGGGGAGATTACCATTACACTGGAGGATGTGTGGTGCATCATGCAGGTCCCCATTTAGAGCCAACTCATCCAAAATACAAGCCATTGGACTGATATTCAACAACATATTATACATTTATTTAGCGTCCCTACTATACCATGTGGCGGGATGTCCATCAGATTATCCCAATGTATAGATGATCCAGAGTTAGACCGGGTAGTGGTCTACATTATGGCCTTTGTCATTAGAGTTTTACTCCCTGACAAGACTGGCGCTTCATTTTTGCTTGGACTCCTGGGAGTCATTCTTGGTTTGGTGAAGGGAAATACCTACTGCTGGGGTTAGTGTATAATAGCACATATATACTAGGACCTTCATTTGATTACTCACTACTTTTCGAAGATGATAGGACCTGCTCGTCTACTGAAAATTTGGGCATGGTATCATATCACCATTGGTCTTCCTTTAGGTGTGATGAGAGTTTGGGCTCCTAACGAGCCATTGACGATGGATTGGGTCCCAGCAGGGGATGATGTGCGACCCAACATGGGGGTCGTATATCATTATCGGCGTGAGATGGATGAGATGAGGAAGGCTTCCATAGTTTGGAGGCCTTATAGACATTTCTATTGGCCTGAGGTTGAATTAGAGATCAATACCACCATCATAGAGCATTTCATTCAAGGAAGTCGTAGCTATATGCGAGAGATATACAGGTTGGATCGGTGCCAGAGGTAGTTCAACATTACCCAGGATGTTCCTGGACTAGATAGATGGTATGCTCGCAGAGCCTGAGAGAATTTTGATATGGGCCTATAGATCACCCGCGACAGAGCACTAACCATTTTCTGATAGGTGGCACCTGTTATGTGGGTTCCATTGAGACATATCAGATATCCCGACACCACTCCTGAGTATGGGCCTTGGTATCACAGTGTGCTTCCAAGCCGTTTGAATGTATCTATAGTGGTGTATAACGTCGGTGTGAGACCTCCTCCAGTAGTGCCTCCTAGTGATGATGAGGGTGGAGCCATTGGTGGGGTTAATAGTGATGATGATGATGATGATGACGACGAGGGTGGGCCCGATGTGCACCAGTATGTCAGAGGTAAGGAACAAGGTCCCATACCATAGCAGCCAAAGAGATAGGGCCCTTGGCCCAGGACGAGACAGGTATACAAGGTAGTGGACATATATTTTCCCCCAATAGGCATTCCATTGGGGATATACACCCCTCTCCATCAGGTAATTTCAGATCAGGGTCCACCATTTGACATTCCAGAGAGTAGAAGTGCTGGTGGGTGGTGGGCTTCTCTTCAACAGTAGTTACAGGTAGCTATTGCCATACAATTATAGGTGGTTGGGGAGAGAGACGTATCTAGGGCAATGATATAGGCCCTTGTAGCATAGCGAGATCAGGAACACGCCCAGGTGTAAGTTTTGACAGTGGAGAGGGATCAGGCTAGGGCACATGCCACCCATGGCATTGACAATGTTCCATGGCAGAGTCAGATCTGGGAGATGGCCACACAGGGGGATTAGATATTGAGCCTCCTACACCAGTCATAGACTTAGGTACATATGGTTGTGGCCCAAAAGGATCAGATCTAGACACAGGCCCAGGGCTACTTGACACAGAGGGATCATGCATGGACCTAGGTGCATGCTATTATTGCAGACAAAGATCGAGAGGCCGTAGCCTTGAGACATGCCTAAGGTGATATTGGTAGGGTGACAGGTTAGCGAGATGGCGCCCTACAAGTAGCTCTCACTTTTGGAGATGTGGATTTTATACAGGATGCTATGAGATCCAGTGGTGAGGCTCTGTATTAAAGGACTGCCTACTTCAGGGTAGTTTCAGTAGATCAGCGACTGTTATCATTCCAGTAGTCATATGCGAGTGTGAAACATTCTAGATCACAGAGATCAGGCCATTTAGTGAGATCAATTAGGTAGCCCATACCAAGGCAGTCGACTGGACAACATCCTGATAGACAGTAGGGTAGTACCTTTGGTACAAGTACGTCATAACCGTCACTCTTTCGATGACCAGGTCATGGACCCAGGAGCCCCAATGAGGATGAGAGCTATGTTTGAGCTCTGTATACTTTCTTTTTGTACAAATATCTTATATGCATGCCTCTTATGAAGGATGATTTTGATGTATAACTATGTATACCATTATTTTGATGACACCTCATGATGAAGGATTGATTCTTTTTTATGCATGCCCCTTTTAAGTGGCATATTGTATCGATGATGTATTATTTTGAGTACTGACCTGGACAGTTATACATGTATATATGGACATTTTTATGTATCATATTATGATGGATTTATGATGTATGATTTCCCTTTATTTTATGTATGTGACATACCTTAGATTTAGAAATGTGTATATTTCATGCTTTCATATTGATGATGTATCTATAGATAGCACCACATGTTTTGGATTTATGAGTTATTTATGAGTTTTATTCTAGTACTTGGGATGATACTAGATGATATTAGTTTGGGGGCGGATAGATTTGTGATTATGCGTAACCCCTCTTGCCCCCATTGATGATACGATATGCAATGATTAGCTTAGCATACATGCATGATGTGATACTTAGTATTTTTGTATATATATATGATGTAGTGAATGATGTTAGAAATGTGATGAAATGATAGATGATAGATGGGATAACAAACAACTATGCAAAACACACAAAAAAAAGTTTTAACAAAACTAAAAAAATATACACATACAAATAACACAACAAACTACAACTAAACAAACACATGCAAAATTTAACAAGAGATTAAAATGGGATCTAATCTAAACAAGTAAAAATGAACTTTAATAGATTCACATAACAAATAAAGAAGCCTACAACAATTTTTCACAAGATTCTATACACAAATAAATCATATAAGATCCAATATAATGTAAGCAAATGAACCTATTCAAAGAACAAACAAACCAACAGACTAAGTACATCAAAACTATACAAACCAACAACTAAAAGAAATTAAAACATTACCTTGTTTTTGCAGGACAACATTGACATATATTTTCTAATGTTTTTGGGTTTACCTAAAAAAGATGGGTTTTCGCAGCTACTTTTTTTCATTGTTGTCTAGGTGTCCCTAGGATAACATTGTGAAATGAATGTAGCCTTATCCCTGAAAAGGGAAATTTTCTAGATGTTTAGATTTTTGTGTATCATTTTCCAAATGTTTTTTTATTTTCCAAGGTCATGTTTTGAAAGCAATGTACAAGAACAAAGAAGCGTGGATGTCCCCAGCGTGATGTGGGAAAATAAAAAAGGTAGAATGCCACGCGTGTATGTACGAGAATGTGGCAACGGTACTTTCATGCTTAGTTTTAGATGGGAGTATACACAGGTAATGTCCTCCATGAAGATATAAGAGCAAAAAAACCAGATCATGGTACGGAAAAAGGCAGCCCTAGTAGGGTTCTTATAATTAGCAAAGGAAGGTCATACCTCGAAACTGGTGATGATTACCCATCTTGCTGTAAGAGTAACTTGCATCTGGTGAATTTTCCTTGAGCGCAAAAAACTAGTTTTCACTCAAAGACCTACCCACTGTGCCACAATTGCGTGGTTTTCATATGAGGATGACCTACTTTTTCTTTAGTTTTTTCATTTTTTTGCTTGTTTTTTCTTTGTTTTTTTAGTTCTTATTTGATATTCTCATCATGCCTAAGCGTAGAACCAATTAAGATGCATTGCATTCATATGTTATGGAAGCTCTTTACCATCCGAATATGCAAGTTTGTAGGCCCCTTGTCCATATTTTGTGATTACAACATAAGGACCTAACCAGTTAGCCTCGAACGTTCCTTTCTTTTCTCTGTTTTTGTCGATGTTCTTCTTATTTTCTTTGAGAACTAGATCTCCTACATGAAATTCCTGATGAATGATGCATTTGCTATACCCTCTATACACTCTGTTCTGATAGAATTTTAGGTGATTAAGCTCTCTAATATGATTTTCATCTAATAGCTCGAACTCTGCAAGGCAAGCAACTCTGTAGTCCTCGTCTTTATCAAGATCATCTCTGAGAGATATTCACAAGGAAGGAAGCTCCACTTCTAAAGGTATGATGGCTTCAGTGCCATAGACAAGTGAATATGGAATCACACCAGTAGGAGTACAGATGGAGGTATGATAGGCCCAGAGGGTGAGATGTATCTGTAGATGCCAATTATGACCGGTTTTACTGACTATTTTCTCCATAATCCACACAAGGATCTTATTGGTGGCTTCTGCTTGTCCATAACCTTGAGGGTAATAAGGGGTAGACCACTTAAGGTTGATATGGAAGTGTTGACATAATGTTTTAACCATTTTGTTTTTGAAGGATTTACCATTATCAGTGACAATGGCTGAGGGGATCCTGTAATGACATATGAGATAGTTCATGATGAATTTTGAAATATGCACACCAGTGACATAGGTAAGAGGGACAACCTCTACTGATTTGGTAAATTATTCGGTGGTAGTGATGATGTGAGTATGATCATCTGATGAAGAAGGATGGAGCTTCCCTATGAGATCCAGGCCCCATTTAGAGAATGGCCAAGGCGTTGCAATAGGCTATAAGGCTTGTGCTGGTGCATGTATTAAATTTCCATATTTTTGGCATAGTTCACACTTCTTTATGAAGTTGCAAAAATTAGATTCCATGGTAGGCCAATAATAGCCTACCCTTAATAGTTGTTTAGCTAAGACCATGCCACTAGTATGTGCTCCACAAATACCACCATGTACTTCTTTTATTGCATGGATAGAATCATCAACATCCAAACAACAAAGAAGATTACTGTCATAGCCACAATGATAAAGGGTGCCTCCTAGGAGGGTATAACGGGCTATGTGGTGATTAAGGGCTTTCTTTTCAAAATGGGTGATGTCAGGTGGAAGAGTTCCATCTTGTAGGTATTAGAAGATAGGGTCATACCAAGGGGATAAAGGACCAACAACTTCACATGCCAAACATGACTCCAGTATATCATATACAGGTACCTGTAAATGTTCCATGAAGAAAGGCATCTTGCTTTCTTCATGTGTTATGTGTAAGAGAGACCTAATAGTAGCCATAGCATCCATGGATCTATTATGCGACCTTGGTTTTTGTTCAAATATGACTTGTGTGAAATATTCCTTCAAAGTTTCAACCATTTTTTTATACAGAATAAGATTCTCATCTTTAACCTTGTACTCATCATAAACCTACTTTATGATAATTTGAGAGTCCCCAATGACCCGCAGTTGTCTAATGTTCCATGTAATAGCTAGCTTAAGGCCAGCAATGAGTGCATTGTACTCTGTGATGTTATTTATGCATGTGAATCCCAGCCAGAATGCTCATGGGATGACATCACCTATTGGAGTGATGAGCACCACTCCTGCTCCAGATCCATGGAAGGTAAAAGATCCATCAAAATGAACCTGCCATTCTACAGATTCCTCAAAATACATCATAGATGCATCTGGTAAATTAAAGCATAAAGGTTCCATTCCTAGGAGAGGAGCTTCTACCAATTGAGAAGCTAGTACATGTCCTTTTAAAGACTTTTGATTCACAAACTCAATATCAAATTCACTCAGGAGAAGGATCCAATTAGCCATTCAACCTATGAGGGCGGGTTTGGATAAAAGGTACTTGAGAGGGTCAACCTTGGATATGAGCTTAGTTTTATTATTCAGGAGATAATGGAAAAGCTTTTGAAATGTGAAGACAACCACTAAGTAGGCCTTTTCTATTTGGGGATAATTCAACTCGTATATGATCAGGGTGTGGCTGAGATAATAAACAGATTTTTCTTTATGGGCTACATCATATTGGGCAAGCAATGCTCCAATAGCAAACTGGGTAGCTGAAATGTATAAGAGGAGAGGTTAACTTGGGGAAGGTGGCATGAGTTCAGGTGGGATGGCCAAGTACTATTTAAGTAATGCAAAGGCCTTCTGATAGTCAGGTCCTCAATTGAAGGTGACATCTTTCTTGAGTAGATGGGTAAAAGGATGGCACTTATCTGCCAGTTGTGAAATAAAGCGACAGATTGCCTGAATTTTCCCTTGTAGACTCCTTATTTGCTTGAGAGTTGTAGGTGGTGGCATTTTTGTGATAGTCGTAACCTTTGTAGGGTCCACTTCAATCCCTCTTTGTGAAATAATGAACCCTAGGATCTTTCTTGATAAAACATCAAAGACACATTTCTTAGGGTTCGAGAAAACCTTAGTCTTGTAGATGTAGAAAAATATGCCTCAATACTCCAGAGTGCTCTTTTCTACTCTTGGATTTTGCTAGGATGTCATCAACATATTCCTCCATGATGTCACTTATCATATCATGGAAAATAACTATGATGGCCCACTATTAAGTAGCCCCAAGGTTCTTGAGCCTGAAGGGCATGACTTTGTAGAAAAATGTTCCCCAAGGGGTGACGAATGTTGTCTTATGCTGATCTTCTTCCACAATTCGTATCTAATTATAACCTGAAAAACCATCCCTCAAGGACAACATTTCATAACCAATTGTTGAATCGACTATCATGTCAATGTTAGGTTGGGGAAAATCATATTTTGGACATGCTTTGTTGATGTCACGGAAATCAGTGTAGATCCTTATGCCCATAGGTTTTTTTGTACTGGGACTATGTTAGAGATCCATTCTGAATAGTCAATAGGTTTAATGAAATCAACAGCCAACAACTTTTCTAATTCTTCTTTGACTAAGAGCGCCGCCTTAGGATGCATCTTTCTCAAATTTTGTTTGATTGGTATGGCATCTGTGTGCACAACAAGGTTGTGCACAACTAGATCTAGGTCTAAACCAAGCATATATGTATATATAGATGTGAATATGTCCAAGTATTCTTTTAAGAGCTCTACAAAGGTCTTTTGTTCCTGAGATAAGAGTGAAGCTCCCAACTTTATTATTCTAGGTTGCTCCTCTGAGCAAATGTTGATGTCGATTGTTTGCTCAGAAAGAATTTTAGAAGCATCTTCCATCCATGCAGGATCAAGGGGAAGAGTAAGATCGACCACCTATGGTAGCTCATGATCATATTTAAATGGATAAATAACTTCATCTTTAGACTCTTCGTTCTGTTTGTCTATGAGTTTATCAAAGAGTTTGTCACTATGGGATCTTCGTTGAGCCTTCTTGCTTGATTTCTCAAAAGTGGGTGTACCTTTATTTACAGCCTTCTTATTTAACTGTCCACACATCTATGCTTCTTCCCCAAAGTAGGCACAAGTGTCTAGTTGAATCTTAAATTCTTTCTTGTGGTCTCCAGCCAAAATAAATTCCGTGAGTCCCACGAACTCTGTAAATTCCTCATCATTTTCAAATAAATTCAGGGGCACGTGAAGTTGTTGATCCCAATCTATAAGTTTAGGATATATGAGGGCTACTGGATATTTGTCTAGGGGGATGGATTCAGATAAGGTAAGGACCGATGAATCTAGGAATAGGTTCGTGGAGGCAAGATCCTCGTAAAGGCTACATTGGGAATTTGTGTGACTATCAGAATGAGATGAAACATCCTCACGTTTTGAAGAGGTGGCTTCATTCTCAGAAGGTAGAGCATCATGGGGCCTTATTCCAAGGCCATGTTTATCAGCTTTAAAATGAGGGATAGGGATAGGCTCCATCTGGCCTTATGATTAACGCCACATCCAAACCCACTATAGCCCATGAAAAACATTATGCGGGGTCCTTTGATGTATTGAGGTTCTTGATTCCATGAAGCCATAGTGCCTTATGGCACTCTGTTGGTAGGGTCTTCTAACATTTTCTCCTCAGATAGGAGACCACTATGGAAAACATTGTCCAACGGTTTAGGACTTTGCTCACAAGTTCTCTTGAACTGAAAATAAGGCTTACCCCTTGTCTTGGGGGATATTGATAAGTCTGATATCAATAGAGCCTACACAAGAGTGAATGGATTATGTGGGCCATATTTTGTTGATGTTTCCTCCCATGAAGTGAATAGGTTGACCAATGAGGGAAAATATTGATTGAAAGGCATGAGGGAATCTGAATCTATTCCTTTTTTTATAGCCCTCGTTTGTAGAGGGACAACAACATCTGCATAAGGACATTCATAAGTTGTACGAGAAAAATTGTGCAATTCCCTACAATGTGTGAATGGTTAGGGGTCACCCAAAATGGTAACCACCTACCCTTCATGACATAACTTGATGCACTGATAAAACTTTGATGGAATAGCTTGCATGGCATGGATCCATGGGTGCCCTAGGAGCATGTTGTATGGAAGGTCCAAGTCAAGGACATGGAATGTTGTGTCATTGTAGACACTAAAATTAGGTCACACTCTCCTTTGGTCCCTCGGTGAATAAACACCCTTCATCACATTCACCTAGTCATGGCCCCTTTCACTCTACTAATATTAATTTAATTAATTTAATTAACTTAATGCATTATCTGAACTATATTTATTATTTAAATATCTTATTTTGAATAATATCCACACATATAGTTCACTTAGACACCTCACCAAGCCAACTCAACCTAAGACCTGTTCTTCGTAGGTTGCCATTACTAACTAAGACTTACCCAAACCCTAAAAATCAATGCCTACATTCCCTCTATCCACATTCCCGCATGCTCACAAGAAGCTCCCAGTCTACTCCATGGGTTAACAACATGAGATCCAAAGAAATCAAGAGGATATCCCTAGTTTAGTAAACCTAGGAAATCCTACCTTGACTGACGCTGGTTACCCCTAACCGTCGCCAGTTAAGCTAGAACCACCGTCGGTTACCCTTTTAACCCCAAAACAACCTTATTCTCAAGGTTGGAAGTTGGAAGGTGGAAGTTGGAAGTTGGAAGCAAGAAGCAGAAGGTTGGCGAGCATTAACACATCTTAGAGAGATAGCACATCTTTAGAGAGTGAATTCTTGCGAGAATCTGCATGCAAGGAAGGAGATCAAACATCTTTTCCTGCACAGCCATCCCAGCCATGATCTGATCTAACCAAGAAAAGAGGAATGTACATGCAGTCCATGCAGAAGCTTTCCTTCAGTTGGTGATCACTTGCAACCTTCAAACCTCTCATCAGCACCTTCATCCCTCACTCACGGGCATTTAGGAATGGAATCCAAGTAAGTATAACGTCATACTTTTCTGGTTTATTTCATTTTATCAGCTATTTTTTACCTGGCCACCTATTGACCTTCTCCTACATTTCCACCTCCATATACCCATTAAAAACCTTGCTAAAGCCTACCCCAATCACCCAATACCTCATCCCAACCAACCAAATTCATTTGTGTAATCACAAAGGAGACCCAAAGCTTGTTCTGTGGAATTTCCAAATTTCCATAGTAACTGGCACCGATTACACCTGACCGTCGTTGGTTACCCTTAACCGACATTGGTATCTGTCTTTACCCATACAACCTAGAATAGAGACCTACCCACCAAATTTCATTTCACCCTCATTCACCTGTGATCTACCCAAGACCTCTGTCAAACCTGTAGAACCTAGAACCAATCATTTGACCTTTGGATTCTATTCTAGCTTAGCCTGTTAGATTAGTTGTATCTCTTATTGTGTTTAAGTGAGATACCTAACTCATTTCAAATTACAATAGGATTTAATTTGGTTACACCATTAAATTGTTTAAAACAATGGACTGATAGCCATCTAGGAAGTATCACACTTTCTAGATCTAGCATACGCTAGGCAGTTCACTACCCATATTGTTTAACTCCTTCTGGTGGTCTTGCTTTTCATTACAGGTAGTTTCTTCTAGCCAAAAGGAAGCTCTCATAATCAGCTGTGGATTCGGAAGTCATACGTGCGTAACAACCCATCAACCAACATTTGAACAGGTATTCCTCCTACGACCGTTACCCTATTTGTTTCATCAACACTTCAAAGAAACAATCTAAGAAATAGGTGAAAATTTTTGGCACTCCTGGTGGGACCCATCCAGGGTTCCTTGCATTTCATTCATTCCTAGGAAAAATTATGTGCTTTTTTCCCTTCTAAGAAATGTATACACTAATTTTCTTCCTTGGTAACCCACCTCTTCTTTCTATTTTCTCTAAAGGAAACTTTTCTTTTGGTGTAATTAAAAAGAACCATTTCTTCGTGTTTTCTGCATTGTAGTGAAAGAGCATCCCTATTCCTCTTCATCTTATTGTGTCATCCAATTTCACATCACGATTTGGGCTTAAACATAAGTGCATTGCATTCTGATTTATCACATTAACTCACATTAATTGAGGGCAACCTATACACTGGAAGTCATGCCCAGCTGATGGTTGACAAATGAATCATAGAAAAGCACTTCTTTAATTTTCTCTTTCTCCAAGTCTTACCAAACCACACAAAAATTCAAAATACATACATTCTTAAACAACATCCTACCTAGAAGAAGATGTAGGTGATCACATGATCACGATACAGTGGGCACCCAAATCGTTGCTCTGTCAAGTCATACTTCAGAGCGAAGCCCACCCCCACCATAACATACTTGAAACCTCACCTTTTCGATCTCCTTCTTTGTAGGAAGCCATCCTCACTAAAAAAATATATTTCATAATTCATGTGTCAATCCCTAAATAGCATAAGCTAAAAAAACATAATAGAAAGGGCACTCCTAGGATCACATTTTTCTTAGTGTTTCTGCTTGGCTTGCGTTTTGAGGTGAGAGATCATGTTCTTCACTTTTTTTTGTTCATCCTTGTACGCTCCTCATCACAACCAGTGTATTCTGGCTTCAACTGAGTGTTCCTGGGCCATATCACCATCATTCTCAGAATTCTGGGTTTGATTCCACACCAAATTTTAATTCACAACCACATTTTTTCCTTCATTGTTTCAATTTCACATTAACCATCATCGGTTACCCTTTGACCCTCATCAGTTACACCCAACTGATGTCGGTTCCAGGTCCTTTTGCTAACCTACTCAAAAGGACATTTTTATTCATTTTCTTCTACTTTTCATAGTCCCTGTCACTACCATCATACCCATTGACGTTGTAAACATCATCAGATTTGGCATACTTGTTAGATTTCACCTTCTACCTTGTTTTTTCACTCACTGTCCATTTTCTACAGTGACTGGCATTGGTTACCCCTGACTGGCGTCGGTTTTCCCTAACCGGCATCGGTTAGCCTGTTTCACATTGAAACCACCATTTGGTACCTAATCCACTTTTTTCTACCAATTTCACCTGTTCCTATTGTTCTCTGTGTCATTTACAGAGAAGCATCCCTACCTGATCAGTACTATTTCACATGGTGCGGACCCAAAGACAAGCAAGCGCACTCGTATTTCACACCAATTTTCAACCACTCCCACCTAGTCCTTCACCACCTTCCATTTTATCACCAACCATGGAGCCCATCCAACCTATTACTATCACTACCGAAGATGAGGAGTTTACATGACTCCTTAACCAAAACCCCGCCGCTTTGCAGTTTTACCTTTCCCATTCGTCCACTCGAGATGCCTTGAGTTAGTTGATATATAGCATGCTCGTATCTATCCCCCCGAATCTTTCTCCCACTCCGACATCGGCCCCATCTGGCTTGGTGCTTCCTGCATCTACTTTACTGCCATTCATTTCGCATCTAGGTCCTATACCCACTATAACTGCCACGTTTGCTACCTCCGTGGCACCCACTACATTCACCATACCCACGAAAACTACCCAAAACACAACCTCATCCACCCCTAATGTCTCACACATACCTGTAGCTACATTACCACCTCCAGTGTCAGTGAGCCCTACCCCATTTCAGAATGTGGTCCTTTCCATTCCAAAATCATTAGCCCTTATTGCCACTAGGGTTATCACAACCCTTCCACCCCTGTATACATACTACCAATAACCTCCCAGTTTCATCCATTATATACACATCTAGATACATACCCCCTGTTTCACTACCTTCTTCTCAATCAACCTAGATGGCAGCCCCATACACTGGAGTGCCACCCCTGTTATATGCCCAAAACCAACCCTCTCGCATGCTACATGAGGCACCCAATCATCGCAACCCACTAACGATGTAATTAAATTGATGTTGGACAAGATGCATACATTGGAGGCATCCGTTTCCAGATCCCGCAACACTCTCACCTATGATGAGATTTGCAAAGATCCCATTCACCCATCCATTCCTATCTGCTCATACCCCGTGCATTCGGAAATGCCTAAATTCAATCATTTCAATAGTAAAGAAGACCCAGCAACAACATTTGCAGTCGTTCAAACATGGGTGTTATCTGAGCGCTCATACGATGATGCCTTACTCTTGAGGAACTTTTCCCATGTCCCTTACTGGACCTGCATTAGATTGGTATAGTGGGTTACCTAGACACTCTATATTCTCATACAATTAGGTAGCCCAAGCCTTCTTGGATCATTTCTCTATCAATATCATAAAAAAGGTTACCATGACCGATCTCTACTCCACACGTCAGTATGAGGATGAATCTATCGTACATATTTTGTCACTCACTGGTGTAGCCTGATCAACCAACTTACCTTCCAACTTACTACAAACCGAACTCATCAAGCTCTTCACATGGGCTTGTGCTAGGACATATCTCACCGACCTTGTAGGTCCAAACCTTTTGAACATTCAGTGAAGCATTCACTATGGCACGAAAATTAGAGATTCAGGCCATCGAAGAGAAGAAAATCCAATTACGCAATAAGAATTTGGCATTCAAGTTGAATGATACCTCTTCTTCTTCCAAACCACAAACAAATTATTCAAAAGCTAAGGGCACTGCTAACACAATGGTACTCAAGGCCGGCCCAGCACATCCGTCAAATCAGGATACCCATTCATTTAATCTCTCACCTGTCTAGACTTTTCAATTCAAAAAAGAGCAGTGGAAATATACCCCAATCGGGGAGTCTGACTCTTCTGTCTTAAGAAATCTTATCAAAGCCGGAGCCATCACTCTTCCACCCATAAAACCACACACTGGTTTTGACCCTACTCAGCCCATGCCCGCATGGTATAAAGAACATGATTTCTGTAATTATCATCGAGTAAAGGGTCATAGTGACAGAAACTGAATCACTTTCAAAAATATTGTCCAAGAAATGCTCGAGAAATGTGAGTTAACCATGGATAATCCTAATGCACCTACCAACCAAAACCTACACATCTTCAAGAAACCATTTCCCAACCATGTCCCTTTATTTGATCAAACTGGTGAGACCTCAACTCACGATACCCATACCCATGAGGTTCACACAATCTTTAATGATGTACATGTCACCTCCCAATTACACCATAGTCCTTCCATAGAGGAGATCCTAGCCCGAAATCATCCTTCCGCATCAGAACCAACCTCCCCTATCCCTTCACCAATAGAGGAACACCTTTCATCTTCTCCATCACCTACAGAGGAATCTTTCACTAACATTGATACCATCTCACCCCTAGCTTCACCACTTAGAGAGCCTTTAGCTACAATACCTCCTCCACCCAAAGAGGAGCACCCATTACCTCCTCCACCCATAGAGGAGCACCAATTACCTCCTCCACCCATAGAGGAGCACCCATCATCTCCACCACCTATCATAGACCCATTTGAGATACCTTTTCCTCTTGGAGAGAATTCTCCATCAGCTACCCAAAATCCTACAAACCTACTTTCGGCTCTCTTACCCACGGAAGCTGAAGCTAGCCAATTCCCCGTCTCTAAGAAACATTTTATGGGAATTTCCATTAGGTCCTCACCAAATCCACCTACAGACGTTCCGTTCTCACATTTGGTCAATCACTTAGATTATGTGTGATAGGGATCTACTATGGGGGCACCTTTTACTTCCCGTCTCAACACAGATGCAGAGATCCATTGCCATGATACCTCCACTATCTACCCAAAAATATTTAGACCAATCAAACCAAACACAACCACCTCTATCACAAACTCCTTCCATGACACCTGTTATAGCTCAAACCACACCCTTACCCATAACTCAACCTACACCTAAACCCAAACCCATACCTACAACATTTTCCTCGACTAAACCTATTACCACTTTAGGGGTCACCCTGACCACCAACCTTACTCATCCACCTATCAAACTGGATTTAGCTACATCCTCCAAAGTACAACACCACACCTACTCCAACACCCAAAAAGAAGCTCCAAACCCATAGAACTCATACCCCAGCTGTGCCAATCACACCTGTACCTGTCTCGTCTGTCTTAGGACCTCATCTACCCAACATGGTCAAGGAACCTCCACCCACCAATAAACCAAAAACACAATAGTCCATTCCTTCCTCACAAACCTCTAACCTACCCAGATGTGCAACTCAACTTACACCTACACCTGCAGCCTCTTTACCACCCATACCTCCAATACCCTCAACTATTGCTTCACTACCCACTACACTTTAGTCGTTGTCTCTCACACCTCAAGCATGACCCGCATCATCTACCTTCACAACACCCCCGTTATCCCCATGGGTAACTCACCCTCTTCCTCCATCTACTTTTCCTTCTAGACCTCGTACACCCACATCACCTTTACCCAAGAAGGTGCAACCCAAAAAAAAAACTCCACTACCCCACAATAAGGTAGTCAAAACAACCACACACCCTCTTACCTGTCCACTCTACTATACCCCTACCTAAACAAGCATGACCGACACCTAAAACCACACCAGCACCCAAACCCATGGCTCGACCCCCTCCTCTTCTAAAGACCGTTCCTTAACAATCACCTACACCTACAACCAAACCCACGTTCACTTCCCATTGTGATCCACTAGCAGGGTCTTATGCCAAAATTTTAACCAACCTCCTTGAGACTTCTGTCATCACATTACCGCCACTCAGACCTTATGACCCCCTCAAACCCAAGCCAAAAGGGTTTAGATGATACTAAAATTTACGCATACCATCATGTGCCAGGACACGATGTGGAGAACTCTAAGGCCTTGAAAACCGTCCTTATCCAATTGTGTCCACCAGAAACCAACTTTGACGACAATGACCTTCTCGATGAGGATCTTGTCTACACCAATACCCATTCCCATATTGCCCACTCAACAACCACAACCTCCACCCTCACAGCTCCTAGAGCCACAACCAAGATTTGAAATTAACATGGTTCACATCAGAAGAACTTGCCACACCACCACCCAAATGTTCATTGCACCCAACTCACCTCATAGGTTTTTCCTCCTCCAGTAGGTTTTTTCTCGTCGTGTCGTTATACCACTCACCCTACACCTTATCCATTTGCCAACTCCCCTCAAATCAACATGATACACATCACTACATGTGCGCAGAAGGGTAAAGAAAAGGCAACTGACTCACCAACCAATCCTATACCCAACATACCATCTGCACCCATACCTAAAATCACTATCTGCGGTCCCACATACCCCATTTCTAATGGTGTCACACATCGCACCATGCCCAAAAAATTACACCAATCTCCCCTCAAAATGTCCCTATATGACCTCATTCAAACCTCAGAATCCCATCGTTAAGCTCTCATGGAGGTTCTTCAATCTATCAAGGTTTTACCCAATGACCCTACACCCGTAGCCTCCATTATCACACCTCATCATGTGGCCTCTCTCACAAAATTACCATATTCATCTTCACCCCACCCTATTCACCAAATGGCCTCCCTTAGCTTCTCAAAGGAAGAGATTGCGCCACACCAAAACGATGACCCAGACCTAGCCCTCTTCATCTCTGTCCACATTGATGACATACGGGTATGCCGTGTGATGATTGATGGGGGCAATACCATTAATATCATTTCATTCCATGCATTCATTCAAATGTGCATACCTGAAAATTTCATGCATAAACATCTGGTCATGTTGCAATCATTCAATGATGCTATCACCTCTACACTAGGAACTGTCATCCTCCACATTTATGTGGGTCCCCTCACTATTCTATAATTGTTTTACATTCTTGGAGGGGGAATTCCAATATAACTTGTTTCTTAGCAGACCCTGGATCCGTGTTATGGGCTATATTCCTTCCACTTTGCATCATTGTGTAAAGTTTGAACATGAAGGACACACTTATACCATTCCAGTGGACCCATCACCTTTCAAAACATGCAACATGCTTTACCAACCCAATGATGTGCTCATACCTATCAATCTATCTACCTCCATGACCACTACCGCTTCACCTACACCTCCACCTACCAGTACAGCCGCTACTTCTACTGCACATACCTCCTCCATTCCTACCGCTGCCATAACCTCCACAGTTGACCCATCAGCTTCCCAATCCGTTAACTCCACCTCCGCATCGACCTCTGACACATTATCCATACCGGCTACCTACATACCAACCACTGATCCCTTGGAAGGTGTTTTTCAATGCCTCACTCTGGGGGAGTACCACCTATATAGTGTCAACACATTTCTTACTCCACAAGAGTATGGAAGCCTTCACCAACACCCTCGCTATGATCAATGTATAGGAGAATGTATCCTTTATGGTCCTCCTTACCTTCGTACTAGTCTCACCTATATGGGACTTGATACAACCACTTATACACCTGAACCACCATCACAAACCCGCCCATTTTAAGCTAACTTCCAATCACTTACCAATCGTCGTTTCACCCACACCTTCCTGCACCAATGTGCATGGAAGGGTTTTTTGTTTTGGATTTTATGATCAAGGTTGCCATACCGTTATTCCATGTACCACCTGCAAACATAATGACCGTAGTGGTATCGGATTTCCGAAACCACCTACTAAATAGGACCGCATTGAACTCATTAAGGACGCTAGCTCTTTTCCACCTTCATCACCACCTTCACCGACGGATTCGATGGATCCTGAATCTATCCCTCCTAATGTTTTTTTTCATAAAAAAGATTTCCTTGGGGCCTGTGACTTATCAACGCGAGGGCGAGGCCCCTTCCACTCTTCCCTTCCTGTATCCTGAAATGATCGATGATGACACACCTACAATTAACGTCATTCAATGTCAGGATGATGAATCCATACTCACCTACCTTGGTGTAGAAGACTCATATATTCATCAGTCGTTACCCTCTGAGATGAAAACCATGTTGAATGAATTGACTATTGAGATCAACATTCATACTCAGGACAACCCACAGATCCTAAAGATTAGACAATATTTAGATGATGCTGAACAGGAAGCCATCAATTATTTTCTTAGAGATCATAACCACACTTTTTCTTGGTATTATGTAGACATGCTCAGTATTGACCCCATTATAGTGGTCCATAATATTGTAATCATTCCTGATGCCAAACCCATCAAACAAAAGATGAGGAAAATGTACCCTCACATTGCTCTTCTCGTCAAAGAAGAACTTTAGTGCCTTCTTTCTGTTTCCTTCATCTTACTCATTGATTATCCTTGTTGGATTTCTAACATTGTCCCTATCACTAAAGCAACCGGAGGACTCCGCATTTGCATAGACTTCCGTGACCTCAACTTAGCCTGCCTGAAAGATGAATTTCTCTTACTTAGTATTGATCAACTAGTTGACCTCACCGCTGGTCACGAGATGCTATCACTCATGGATGGCTTCTCGGGTTATAACCAAATTTTTCTTGCCCCATAAGATCAACACAAGACCTCATTCATCACCCCTTGGGGGACCTTCTGCTATCGAGTCATGCCTTTTGGCCTTATAAATGTTGGTGCCACATATCAGCGGGATATGACTTACATCTATCATGATATCATGCATCACTTATTGGAAGATTACGTGGATGATATCTTGGCCAAATCTAAACGTCTCTCTAATCACCTTGCTGTCCATAAAACCATCTTTGATCGCCTCATTAAATATTGCATCCGCCTTCAGCCTAATAAGTGCATCTTCACGGTTCTTTCAGGAAAGCTCCTGGGATTTATCGTTTCCCTCTATGGTATAAGAAGTTGACTCTACTAAAGTCAAGGCCATTCTGGAAATTCCTTCGCCCACTAACCTTAAAAAATTTCGTAGCCTGCAAGGTAAGTTGAATTCTATTCACTGTTTCATTTCACAATTATCTGATTGGTGTCAACCATTTCATCATCTGCTAGAGAAGGATGTCTCCTTTAAATGGGATGATGACTGTCACAAAGCTTTTGAGGCCTTAAAAAAATACCTTCTCCAACCACCCATACTCATTCCACCTAAAAACGATCAACCATTTTACCTATACATATCCACTAACGATCACTCCTTGGGAGCCATGCTCGCTCATTGCGATGAACAAACAGGGAGAAAGTGGTTTATTACATCATCGGTACTCTTTTGGACTATGAAACCCAATACACCCATCCCAAAAAACTTTTCTTAGCCTTAGTTTTCATTACCACCAAACTCTGTCATTACCTACTTAGCCACACAACCTATGTTGTGACCAACACCGACCCCTTACACTTCATGTATGCCAAACCTTATCAAAATTAGTGTGCCACATGATGGCTTATGCTTTTAGCTGATCTCGACCTTGAATTCATTCATCAAAATTCCATCAAGGGCCAAGCTATCACCGACCAATTTTCTGACGCACATATTTCTGGGGATCAACCCTCTAATTTCGAATTTCCAGATGAGTCAATTGCTGCCCTTTCCCTGGATAAACCTCCTTATCAAATGACACTCTTTTTTGATGGTTCCAAGTGTCAGCATGGGGGTGGGGTTGGTATTATCCTCATTCCTCTTGATGGTGAACCCATTTCTTTGTCTTTCAAACTATATTTTGATTGCACAAATAATATTTCCGAATATGAAGCACTCGTACTAGGTCTCCAAGCCACCTATGCCCTAGATGTCAAATCAATCAACATCTTTGGTGATTCTCAATTGGTCATGAACAAAGTCAATGGTATGTACCAATGTTGTAATGAGATACTTAAAAATTATAAACATCATGTAGATAGACTTTTGATGACCTTTGATCGTTACAGCCTTCAAACCATCCCACATTCAACCAACAAATTTGTAGATACCATGGCCTGCTTACCTTCTCAAATACCTGCTTCACCTACCGATTCTACAATTTGTCACCATACAATGAATCCAATAACCTTCTTATTTACCTCACGATGTTTACATGATCGAAACCACTACCCCTGACCTAAGTGACCTATGGTATAAACAATACTCCAACTATCTTTCTCTCTCCATCTTACCTCCTGATCTCACCTGTAACGGACAACGTGCCTTCCTTAAAAAGGTCTCTCGTCACGTCATTTTTGGGGGCCTCCTCTATAAGCGCGGCTTTGATGGTATTATTTTACAATGCCTCACAAGTTTTGAAATTCCGTATACCATTAAGGAGGTTCATGATGGCATATGTGGAGGTCACTTTAGTGGCCTTGCTGTTGCTAAGTGTATTCTTCACCTAGGCTATTACTGGTTGACCCTTAACCATGATTTTTGCGACTATGTCAAAAGTTGTGTAAAATACCAACAACATTCCAATCTTCATCATACACCCAGTCACGCCTTATAGGTCACTCGTGACCTTTGGCCCTTCTATCAATGGGGTTTGGATCTTGTCAAAGAAATCAATCCTCATTCGTCCTAATGCCATCAATGGATCATCACTGCTACCGAATACTATATAAAATGGGTGGAAGCCATATCAATCATCTCCATGAAAGCTGAGAAAATATGTGAGTTTATTAACCACCACATCATTTGTCACTTTGGTGTTCCTCATCGCCTCATCACTGACAATGGAAAACAAATAAAAAAAAACATTGCAAAGACTTTGTGATGCCTTTGGCATTCAACTTAGTTTCTCATCACCTTATTACCCACAAACCAATAGCCAAGCCGAATCCAATAACAAAACCCTCAACAAAATTCTCATGAAAGTGGTTGACGATACTAGGAAGGATTGGCATACGCACAGTCCTTTTTCACTGTGGGCATATCGCACTAATATTTGCACTTCCACTGTGGCCACACCATTTTCTTTGGTCTACGGTACAGAGGTTGTTTTTCCTCTTGAAGTCCAGATCCCCTCACTCTATATTTCTCTCCATGACATGCTCACTGATGATGAATTTCATCAGGACCATTTAGCACAGCTAGAGTTATTAGACGAACGTTGTCTTAATGCTCTGGACCACCTTCAAGTTTACCAACAACATATCAAATGTACCTATGAAAAACATGTTCATGAACAAACCTTCCAAGTCAGTGACCTTGTCCTGAAAGAAAATCAACATGTAACCAAAGAAGAAAAAAGTAAACGGGGAAAAATTTCTCCTAATTGGCTTGGACCATACATCGTGACTCATACCTATGGATCAGGTGCTTATAATTTATCTTCTCTTGATGCTAAACCCGACCCTGAGCCCCTTAACGCCTTGCATCTTCGACCATTCTATTTTTGACTTTTTTTCCTACCTCACCATTTGTCTCTTCCCATGCTCGTCCCTTGAGCGCCATTCACTCCATACACCTCCCTAACGATTAACCAAGAATCATGTGAGTAGCCGTCACTAGTTATCTTCTCTTAAATATGTGTACCACGGCATTGCACATAACATGATTCTCATGGATACTTTTTTTCTACCTTTAGATGAGATCCCATGGTCATTTCACCTTGCCCTTTGAACAAGAGTCCTATCTTTCACCTTGGTCTTATCCATGACTAGAAAGACCTCACAATGGGATCAAACTCCTTGAGTAAAACTTCTAATAAAAATATGACTCCCTCAAAAGGAAATATTCCTCTCGATAGCTACTGCTATAAATAGACTACTCCTACAACTATGTAAAGCTCTTAAAAAAAAACGAGAGAAATCGAAGCTTCCCGCATTGATCAGCTTCACGAAGACCTCAAGGATTTCAATTTTTCCCATATAGACTTCCTACATCGATCATTTTATCTCACCTATAAGTCAAAACACTCAACCTTTTTGTCAAGGACTTGCCCATTATGACCTTGAAGATCTTTCCTGAAGTGCATGCTACCTCATACCATATAAAAATCACCTACTCTTCACCCTTTGAACCATGCCCACTCTCATTTCCTACTGCATCAAGGGACTTCTTGGAAATTAGACATTGGTGATCATGTGACTACTTTTCACCATAGAATAGTCCATCTTGTAATGTCTTTAGGGAATTATGTTCATCACCTCCGCCAAGGTATGATCCACTCGGTATAATACTACCCCATTAGGTGGTTTTATTACCCCCTTTTATCTTTTAACCATCTTTGTTTACATTTTGATTACCTTGTACAGGACTTGGTCCTCGACGCTTAATTTTGGGGTAATCTCCTTCTTTCACCACAATCACCTCCACTTACATCATTTTACCTATAATCTACCCACACCTAGTAGATCTAAACCCACAACATGCCCAAAAACATACCAACTCATTTTCACACCTCCTCATTTTCTTCCCTAGCTTATGGGAGAACTAAATCGGCCCGAGGTCCCTTTTTGCCAGAACTATGTAGGTAGCACTCTGAGGGCATGGGGCCCTTGGAGGTTAGCTCGGACATCCTCTGCCCTAAACAATTCATCTTCCATGTTCCCCACCATTACATTACACCTTACTCAGTTTCCCTTTTATATACAAAATTCGAAATTAAGCCACATACATAACAAGTTGCTTCATATTTTATACATTTATTACACTTACCATTTCTCTATCATCACTATGCATAGATTATACCACATCTCACATATGACTCATAGTATCATTCATTGCAAAAATAATAATGAATCACAACTTCACCTACTTTCAACACAACCATGCTTAACAAACCTAACTCAATCATGCCTAAACCAACCTGACTCAACCATGCCTAACAAACCTGACTCAATCCATGCCTAGCCAAACCTAACTCGATCCATGCCTAACCAACCCGACTCAATATATTCCTAGCCAAACCTAATTCAACCATGCCTAACCAACTTGACTCGATCCATGCCTAAACTGACCTGACTCCATCATGCCTAACTCACCTAATTTCCATCCATATCAAAACAACAAACCCATATCTCATCTAACACAAACCATACATCCAATATCTCATAAACACATCACAAAATACCATGTATCTCATCATATAAATCAATAAATGTGTATCTTAATATACATGCCTGTCTCATCATGTCCATCATCTCAAAATGTCAGCACGCAGGCCGGTCTCATATATATAAAAAGAATGAATCAATACAAAATCTCTTAGGCATGTAGGCCAATATATGCTAAAAATATACAAATCACTCGTACATCCTCACTATCTTTAGCACACAGGCCGATATATGTATTAAAAAAAAACTAGTATACATCAAAAACTAGGTGACCGCATATCAGGCATCTTACCGGATGTCCTCCATCTTTGTGTCACCTGTACCCTCGACCTCCTATATCCCTGCTGGCACCTCACCTAGAGCTAGTCATCGTGCGCTGGTGACCTCTCCCTGATCAGGCCTCAGAGCTTGCTGACCTCTTGTCCTCTCCACACTATGAGTGTGGGATCTCATCCTCTCATTGGATGCCTGTTATGCCCTATACTCGGCATAGGATATGAAATCTATCCCAGCCACCATAAGCTGGTCCTGATAGTATCCTACCTCACCTAAGGCATCCCATAACCTGGATACATGCACGATCTGTGGTGGTCCCATAGGTCTCGACTCCTGTACCCGTCTTGTGCATGCCTATGAACTAGGACCTGCTCTCAGTGCTTTTGGTGGTGCCCCCTGCCCCTGTGCCTGTGTCTAGGCCTGTACGACCCCAATCTATACCTGGGATATGGCCAACTAGCCCTGTAAACTTGCCACCTAAGCCTGTAAGGCTGCCAGCTTACCATCCCCCTTGACCATCTCCATCTCCTCCATCTCTTCCATCCACAATCTGGGCCTGCAGACTGGCCACCTGTATGTGTATCTCTGCTAACTCTACCTCCGAACCCTCTAGTTGTGTCTACAATATACCCAAGTGGGTAATCAGTGTAGCTACCTGCCCCTATAGGGTGTCTCTTTACATTGTAATGGTAGTTAGGTCTGGCTGCCCCAGTCTAGGTGGTATGGCTCGTAACTGAGCCACCCACCACTACATGTACCTGCCTGTACATCTAACATCATCTATTTGCCGATCCACTAGTTGCTCCTCCCTTGTGGGCTCTGTAGGCTATGGTAGAGGTAAGGGCCTCTCCACGTCATCTCTATGATACTATAGGAAGGGTAGAGGAATGTCTTGTAAGAGCCAAAACTACCATTAGACTCTGTCTACTGGGATCATCTCATCCTTCCCGGCATGGTGACCCTGTATCCACCTCTCTAGCTGGAGCTCAGCTAGCTTCTCATGCATATGGCTATATGAGGGGAATCCCACATATGGCCTCCATATAATGTCCACTCCGGACAATCCCTCCAGTAACTACCGAAAATGGGCCACATCATGTGTCGGCATATCCGATCTCCGCTCTCCTATCACCGGCACCCAACTCCTGTATCCCACCTACACAAATCTAGCTAGGAATGCATTTTCTCGAGGCATCGCTATCGGTCGCACACACAGTATGTGCTCGTATGCCCAATAGTGTAGTATAAATGTACAGCACAGGCTAAACCTCCACAACCGCCCATATGCCCACATCTCTTTGTATAGCTACACTAAGAATGTTGGTGCCCAGGAAAATCATGTCTCATGCACCATCATATCGTGGTGTACCCCCATCAGTGATTAGGGAAAGCATCCGCTCTCTGGATCTGGAAGTGCATAGTAGCACACTGCCTCCATCAACAAAACCACTAGCCTCGTATCATCCGGATGGGCTAGGTACATCTCTCCATAGCTCAAACTGGCGCTATGTAATCTCAAATCAGCCACTCACCAGAAATAGTCCCAATCAACTCCTTTGAGGCCTCAGAGGAGATAGAGTACACCTGGGCACCCAATATGGGTAACCGCAAATTTTGAAACACATCCTCTAGGGTGATAGTCATCTCACCTGTCGGCAGGTGGAACGTGTTGGTCGTGGGAAACCATCTATCAATGAGCACGACCATTAAGTTGGGCTTCCGAATAACATGTCTGTAGCAAAAAACCCCACTCAAGCCCACTACCTCAACATGTTGCAGCTCTAACGAGGTCACTGCACCACGCACTGTCACCAGTAGCGGCGGAACCCTATCTCACATATGTAACTGCGCTCTCCCTTGCATCCAATACAAACAAAACATTAATTTACCTTTACCATGACCATATTCACCAATTATCATTACCCTCCACCCTATTTTCACCTTACCCATCTCAACTACCTAGCCCACGTCATTTTTTGCACCTTTGTGCATGAAAGCCTGACCAGTACCAGTTCATCCTATTCGACTCCAGTCACCCTTAAACCGGCATTGGTCACCTGCTTAGTGACCAATACTGGTTCACCCTTACTAACCATGGTTACCCCTTAACCAGCATCGGTCACTTGTTTGGTGGACCGATACCGGTTCCAACCAAGCGACGCCGGCCAAACTTGACTAAACGCCGGTCACTGTCGTGGAAAAAACCCGCAACTTCCCAAAAACCCCCCTTTCCTAAAAACCTCCCCTACCCCTTTTACCCCACCTAAAATGACCTAGACTACCCCTAGACCTCTACCCACCCCACCTATACCATTTACTACCCTTCCCCTTCCTCTTTTTTCCCACTATTCCCCCCATACCCAAATTTAATGTTTACCTACCCACAAAAACAAAAACCAACAACAACCTACAAATAACAATACTCTACTCCTCTAATATATCAAATCAACAATGTACTATAGGGCACTTACCTCGTCATGTTACCACCATCTCAGTGGCATGTCTGGCCGCTGTACCGGTGGCCCACTCGATCCCTCTCTGACCTCTGCCATCGCCGAATAGCTACCCACAACCTCCAATCAATCAAATCTGTCACCTTGATCTCGTGGACCCAATGCTCACCAACCAAACCCTCGTCCAAGCACACTACCAGATCACTGTTCCATTTCCTCCAGACAATTTTCTCTCTTTTCTCCCTTTTTTGTCATTTTCTCACTTCATAAATAACAAATGAATTACCAAAAAAATGTGGATTTTTTGTTTTTTATAACCAACCCGACCTAACCGACGTTGGTTACCCCTTGATCGGCATCATTCGTGTGCCCTACCTAACCATTTTCAGTTTACCTATACCGATGTCGGTTATCCATGACTGGAATCGGTCACCCTCACCTGCACATTGCCCTTCCCTTTTTCCCTTTTTACCCCACCCTTCACCCTGATCCTTTACCCAACCCCACCTTTACCCAACCCATTTACCTTACCTTTCCTAACCTCCTCATTTCCTTCCTCCCTTTGTCCTCCTTTGGGGACTCATTATTTTACCCCTACCTTGGCCTTACCCGCGGTGTTTCCTAGCTATTTGGACCTAGACCATCGCTAGTGGCCTTTGACCTCATGTGTTTGCTATACCTTGCAGCACTGTTACCTATGTTGTTGATCTAATGACCTTACCTAGCCTATTGTCATGACAGTTTATCCTGACCCAACCCTTGGTGTACTAGAACATACCTAAATGTTCCTACACCTAACCTATGTCGTGTTTCTTGACCATATCCTATACCTTGGATACCAGAATCACTTCAACCTTGTTTGGATAAACCTATCGACCTTAGAAAATGTAGAGTTTTCCTGCTCTTCAATCTGGTAGCGTGATGCAGTTTATACATGTGCATACATTTGACTGTTGCTACCTTTGACACAGACCCATTACCTGGAATGGCCCAAGTAGACCTTTTACCCCTTTTCCCTATGCTCACCTGCCTTTTCCTCACATTTAACTCTTTATCAAACCACTCACCGATTCTGCCTACTACCTCGTTAGTTCCTAATTTGAGGGGGAACACCTTCACCCAAACATGGGGCAACCACATCTTATTTTTGTTAGGGTCGCTTACTAATACAAGCTACACAACAAAAAAGGGGCAAAATGTAGACACTAAAATTAGGTCACACTCTCCTTTGGTCCCTCGACGAATAAACACCCTTCATCACATTCACCTAGCCATGGCCCCTTTCACCCTACTAATATTAATTTAATTAATTTAATTAAATTAATGCATTATCTGCACTATATTTATTATTTAAATATCTTATTTTAAATAATATCCACACATATAGTTCACTTAGACACCTCACCAAGCCAACTCAACCTAAGACCTGTTCTTAGTAAGTTGCTATAACTAAATAAGACTTACCCAAACCCTAAAAATCAATGCCTACATTCCCTCTAACCACATTCCCACATGCTCACAAGAAGCTCCCAGTCTAATCCGTGGGTTAACGACACGAGATCTGAGGAAATCAAGAGGATCTCCCTAGTTTAGTAAACCTAGGAAATCCCACCTTGACCGACACCAGTTACCCCTAGTCATCGCTGGTTAAGCCAGAACTACTATCGGTCTCCCTTTTAACCACAAAAAAACCTTATTCTCAATGTTGGAAGTTAGAAGTTGGAAGTTGGAAGTAAGAATCATAAAGTTGGTGAGCATTAACACATATCAGAGAGATAACACATCTTCAGAGAGCGAATTCCAGTGAGAATTTGCATGCAAGGAAGGAGATCAAAAATCTTTTCCTCCACAACCATCCCAGCCATGATCTAATCTAACCAAGCAAAAAGGAATCTACATGTAATCCATGTAGAAGCTTTCCTTCAGATGGTGATCACTTGTAACCTTCAAACCTCTCATCAGCACCTTCATCCCTCACTCACAGGCATTCATGACCGGAATCCAAGTAAGTATAATGTCATACTTTTCTGGTTTATTTCATTTTATCATTATTTTATCGTCTATTGTTTACCTAGCCACCTATCGACCTTCTCCAACATTTCCACCTCCATATACCCATTAAAAACCACGCTAAAGCCTACCCCAATCACCTAATACCTCATCTCGACCAACCAAAGTCCTTTGTGCAATCACAAAGGAGACCCAAAGCTTGTTCTATGGCATTTCCAAATTTCCACAGTAACCGACACCGGTTACACCTGACTGCCATTGGTTACCCTTAACCGACATCGGTCTCTGTATTTTCCCATACATCCTAGAACAGAGACCTACCCACCAAATTTAATTTCACCCTCATCCACCTGTGATCTACCCGAGACCTCTGTTAAACCTTCAGAACACAAAACCAATCATTTGACCTTTGGATTCTATTCTAGCTTAGGCTGTTAGATTAGATCTATCTCTTATTGTGTTTTAAGTGAGATACATAAATCATTTCAATTTACAATAGGATTTAATTTGTTTACACCATTAAATTGTTTAAAATAATGGAATGACAACCATCTAGGAAGTATCACACTTCCCAGATCTAGCATACGCTAGGCAATTCACTGCCCATATTGTTTAACTCCTTCTGGTCATCTTGCTTTGCATTACAAGTAGTTCCTCCTAGTCAAAAGGAACCTCTCACAATCAGTTGTGGAATCGGAAGTCATACGTGCACGACAACCCATCAACTAGCATTTGAACATGTATTCCTCCTACGCTCGTTACCCTATTTGTTTCGTCAACACTACAAAAAAAATGAGCTAAGAAACAGGTAAAACAGTCATAACATATTGGTCCTACCTCTATGGGAACCACTATAGTTCCTGCTGAATCTATTTCTTCATTGTCATATGTTGTGATTGTGATAGTCTTAGCACCCAGCTCTATTTTTTAATAGACTAACTGCTTGACCAACTTCAAAGTGCAAATATTTAGACCAGATCCCCCATCTACAAGTACTCTTTTGATTCTGTGATGAGTAACCACCTCTTCGAGATACAAGGGTAAGTTATTCTCTGGGTTGTTATGCAGGATTGCAATATGATCAAAAGTAATCATGGCTTGAAGGTTCATGGGGTCTACCTCTGTGGAAAACCCTGAATTTTGCAAAGTTTTATACAGTATGTTCTTATGGGCATTAGATATCTTGAGGAGATCGAGAACAGATATCCTAGCAGGTGTTTTCTCTAACTGCTCTATTAAATTATACTGACCTTCCTTAGGGATAGGCACAAGATCTTGTATGATAAGCGGGCATGTCTCATCCTGACTGCACAACTCTTTTCTAAAATCTGAATGGTGTTGATATGTTCATTAGATGAGCTAATACATCCAATGAGGGAATCATAAGGACTATCATTTGTAGGGTACACATAGGCAGAAATCCTATAGTTGTTGGAGGTTTGCCCTTGATTTGGTTTTCTTTTCTTTTTATCGGCATGGTTAGGAAAAGGTTCCTTGTAAATACCCATTTTTTCATTTGAACTTTTACCGCACTCAGGGGGAGAATCCACAACAATCTTCCCTTCCTTGATAAGGTCTTGGATATAATGGTGCAATCTCAAACATCTATATGTTTTGTGTCCTTTAACACAGTCGAAGTCACAGTATTCATGATCTTTGAACCAAACCAGTTTTGGAGCATCTTCCAGATATGGTACTATTGTAGTTGGATATTCTACCATTTTCGCATCATCTAATTGTTTTAGGATGGCAGATAAGGATTATGTTAAGTACGTAAACGTACGTTTGGTAGGTTCTTTGGGAAAAGGTCCTTACAAAATCTTTAAATGTGGGCTATCTATATGGCTTGGACTCTCTTAGAGTCCGTAATTCCATCACTAACAACATGTTTATTTTTATTGAAGAATTTAGGTTTGTCTGTGGATTTGGCTTCATGTTTATTTTTAGTGACAGGTTTAAGGATTCCCTTGGCAATGAGGGCTTTCTCAATTTGACTTCCTTTCTCTATGACTTCTTTGAAGTTTGAGCCATAATGCATTTGTAAATGAAAGGCTATTTTTGGGTTTAAGTTAGGAACAAATATGCTCACTAACTATTTTTCTGGTAAGGCACAAGGAAAGTGACTAGCTATCCCACGCCATCGTTGTAAAAATCCTACAAATGTCTCATTGGGTTTTTGTTTTGTGTTACATAGATCATTCATTGTGATGTCACTTTCCATATTGTAGAACCATTCCAATCACACGGCTCCTAGGCTGCGAGGAAAAAGTCGTATTAAGAAATTATTGCTATACACGACCTCTTGGCAAGCCATGTAAATTTTTTGTATATGATCACGATGATCACTTTTGCACTTATATTTATCAAACTAGGGAATGGTAAAGTGTTTTGGGAAAGGTTGTTGTAACATGTCCTTATCAAAGGGGTAAGGACATAATTATTCATATGAATACTTTCTATTTTGGCCTACATTTCCATGTTGTAATGTAGTAAGCATATCTTTCATAGATTTCAATTCCTCCTGAATGAGTTGCTCTTTACTAGGTGACATTAGTATTTGTTCCTGAGTTTCCTTAAAGGTATAGTCCTGTATGTGGGTCGAATTGAAACTCGTTAATTTTGTTTTTGTCTTTGTCTTTGTATATGTTTCTTCTTGAAGAGCATAGGTTTGCTAGTTTTTGAATCAACTTCAAGATCTATTTTTGGAGGATATCCTCCTCAACCAGGGGGGTCCTCTTCTTCATCAAATTTCAAAGGAGGGGAAGCTTTTTTGCTCAATTTTCACTTTACGTGAAGCTTTATAGTGACATTTTCATGATGGTTCACCTTCGACAGCAGCTTTATGTTGCCTAGAAGTGGAAGTGTATCCCACATCAAAAGTGTTATCTGTGTCTACGACGAATATTTTCTCTCCTCGGTTAGGGTTAATGACCTTTTTTTTCTTCTTCACGCTCGTGTGGAAGTTTAGCTCCTAATGCTAAGACTCTTGTGAGTACTTGATCTTTATTATAATATAGGAGTTTGTCAAATCTATTTAGGTATAACCTTTGTTGTTCTCCGAAAGAGTCTGACTCTTCTCCACTATGATCAATTAACATCTTCGTATCCTTGACTTGAGAAAAGAGTGGTGCTAAATTGTGACCACTAAATGGGAAGATGTCGAAAGGGTTTTCTCATATATCATGCTCATTTTATTTGGCTTCCATTTTTATGATTTAAGGCATTACTAACAGATGTTTGGTATGTAGCTAGTGTGACCCCTAAGTGTATGGTTTCTGCGAGCTTCTCAAGGAAATGTTTTAATTGTACCATAGTGTATCCTAGATGTAGTGTTTATGTAATTGTTTTTATCAAGGAACAATCATATGCACACCTAAATGTTATGATCACTCAATTTTTTGTTTCGAAGGCCTATGCCCTAAAAAATAGATAGCAAAAATGATGTATCAATACGTAGGTCCAGTTAGAACCTTAACAAGGCCCAAGTACTGGCATGATGCCGTCACAGTCCCTTGACAAGGTATACGTAAAACTTAATTTGAATCCCGATGAAAGCCAAACCTTCTGAAAAATGGAAGTCATGAATACATATAGCATAACAATGTCACCGTAATACATTAACCGAGAAAACCATGGTGTTAGTACCATGACAATTTTATTATGATATATATAAGGCGTTATCAACACTTTTCAAGAAGACCCAGATGACGTCGAAACTGAAACCAAATGATAAGTATAGCAAGGAGTTTCAAATCATGTGAGAAGCGTAACCACGCAATAAAGGGAATTATACCATTTTCTCACAAAATGAGAACACGGCATAAGTACCAAGATTATGTGTCTAAGGTGCAAAAAAAAACTATAAACTCAAGAAGAGAAAAAAGATGAACCATACCCACAGTGGTGAAGATGATCCAGAAGTCAAGATGGAAGAAATTTTATCAAAGATACGAAAAGCATACCTGAACACTTTAGATGTTTAACAACCCAGCCGCAAACATGGATGGGCGTAAACAGAAAAAAAATTGGCAAGCACTATCTTTGATAAAAACGTGCAAGGTACGCTCCTTTCTCACCCCAAACAATGGGTAGTGAGAAGGCTAAGGGTATTGATTAAAAGATAGAAAAAAACCAAGCGTCACTTGGGAAGAGCTTCACCTCGTCTGAAGACAAGAATAAAACTAAGCGAAAGTGGGATGTAGTTTAGTCTCATGATGAAAAGACACTTAGATCAAACTCACAAGGGTTCCTTTCCTTGTTTGAAAAAAAAGGTTCAGATTCCATATGAGTTGTCCACTTCGTGATGGCTTGACGTAACAAAGGACTAGAAAAGTTGAATCCAAGAGAAAATGGTCTCCTTAATAAGTTCTCTTACCTAGGTGTTACAAAGTTGCCTTAAGCGAGCGCGATTTACCCAGATAGTCCCTTGCCTATCTTGGGAGTATCTCAGCTTTACTTTATCCCCTTCGAGCACAAAGGGAAACTAGTTTATCCACATATTCTCTCCCTGGGGTCACCATACGGATAACCTGTAACTCTATCTCACAAGGCGTACTAGTCAAGTGGGTAAGCGAAGCGCTTCCTGTTTCATCCATAAGGTTACTCAGTGGTGGATTACTTTAGGGTTCATGGAACCACCCCCATTATTATAGCTTAAGGCGTTATTCCAAAGGGGTTATGTTCCAGTTGAGTAGATAGGGATGCACCTTTTATGAAACCTGCGATAAAATGTTTTGAATATGGTGTTTTTTTAATATTTTTTTATCTTAATGTGGTTTTAAGTGGCACACCATTTGGCAACCTGTAAGAAACATATGTATTAGCAGTTTTTTTTTTTTGACACCCTTCTTTGACAAGCGTTAGGTCCTGTAGAAAACATTTTTTAGTAAGTTTCCAGTTCGTAGGTTGATGTCAAGAAAGAGAATTTTACACTTTGCTTTTGATTCCTAAGATCTCCAAAAAGGCGCGAAGGAAGAGCATACGCAACGTGAAAAAATCCTGCTGAAAAACACATGAAATTTTTACTTCATCCTTTATAAAATAAGTGTTTTTTGAACAATCAATATGAGTTTTGTATAAGTGTTTTTTTATCTCCAAGATTGTTGTTGAAGACGCGAGGAGAGAGCATACACACTTCTACAAAGTTAATTTTAAGCCAAGAACAAAACACTTTAAACTATGCAAACTAAAATGTTAAGAAAAAAACACTATTTTTTTGAATTGTTAGTCCTAGAAACCTGCAGTAATGGATCAGAAGAAAATATTTTTGCAGACTGTAAAAATTTCCAATTTTACTACAGACACCTGTGTGCCTATACCGACACCGGCGCTTCCTAATGGACGGATACATGCCCTACTCAATGAGTATGCTTGCAATTAAAAATTAATGAAATCCAATGCAGTAAAACACAGACGCTTGCAACATTACAAAGACACATGCATATTTACATTGACGTTTAGGTTTCGATGCACACACACCCAAGCCTGAAACAGGAAATTGTCAAATTTTTTTACACAGTCAGACCCATTTACAAGTGCGCGGCCAGAGAGGTGGATACGCGTCCTAGATTACGAAGACGCATGTGCGACCCTGTAGAGATAAAATTTACAAATGATGAAGTCCTCCAAACAGGTACGTGCCTGATCCATTGAGTACACTAGGGTTTCAACATGTACACGCCCCTTGTTTTACACCTACGTGCACCCTGTGAAAAGCCTATAAAAAAACACAGATTTCCAAATTTTCAAGAGCAAACAGGTTAGTTGTTAGTCAAAGTGTCCTATTTCTATATCAAAAACCACAAAATACATGCTAATAAAGGCCATTTATCTAGCGTCAGAAAAAAAAAGAGAGGAAATAACAAGTGATTTGACCCAAAAACTTGAAAATGAACTTTGAAAAACCTAAAAGATCTCCATTAATGGAGGATGGAAAAAAGTGTCCCACCGGGCGTGCTAAATGTGTTCAATGAAAAGTTATTAAAGCCATGGATTTGGGGTAAGAATATCTAAAGAAACCCCAAAGGATTTTAACAATCTGATCAATGGACCATGTGATAAGAAATGAGCAAGGTTTTTCTTCTTTGCATACATTAATTTGAAGTAAACATGCAAACTAAACAAATAAAATTAACCTCTATTTTTTAAAAGCTTGACATAATGAACCTAAGAGGATCTAAGCCTTTAGTTCTGTGCTTAAGAGAAAGGTATCTCCCCATTAATGGCTTCAAGGCCAACAGATATTCCCTTTTACTCTATATTAGTGCTATGAAATACAAAAGCAAATGCGATTAGCTCAATAGAAGAAGATGAAATACAATCTAAAGCCTAAACAAAATACTATAATCTATGCTAAGAAGAAGAGAGCATTCTTAGGAAAAGAGGGAGGGGGTATAGCCCTATTTATAGTTTTTTGGTTTGGGGGAAAATGGGAGATTTGGGTGCAAGTGGGACAAATGCTAAAGTCCAAAAATCACTTTTAGCAAGTCAAAGTGTGATTTTATTATGTTTAGGGGTAATTAACCTAGGTTAGACTAATTAATCTCTCTTAGAGAGTAATTAGGGTTCTGGAAGGTTTTATGAAGGGCTTAATCAATCCAACGAAGTGGATTGATATTCTAGGGAGCTAATAACAGCAAGCTAGAAGGGAATAAGAACTTAATGTAGTTAGAACGAGGCTATAACAACTTGTTTAAGTGGTTTATAAGAGGAAAAATGACCAAAAAGATGTCATGAGAAGGGAGTTAGATAGATTTAACTAGCGGCATGCCGTCAATTTGCAAAGGGAAGAATAGTTAATGCACTATTAGAAATAATAGTGTATTGATCAAACTACAGGTGTCTATAATAACCATGTCAAACAATATATCACAGCAATATCCAAAATGTCTCTAATAATCATCATGCATCATAATTGAATCAAGGTCAACAATAATACATGATCTAACATCTAACATCATATTATAATAAAGTCCATAATCATTCCCATAATATAATCAGCAGTATCATGATTAGTATCAAAAGGTGTCAAAGGGAAGTTGGCACTACACTCATTTCCATCAAAGAAATCCTTTAAGTCAGACAGATAATCTGTCTCCTTGTTTTCCTGTTGCATGTGCTCAACCTCCTCTATGGTGTCCTCCTGATCTGTTACTTCCTTACCACATTTTCCCTTCATCTTCCAACATGAAGTTTGAAATCTTAAACTCTTCTTTAACATTAGAGATAAAATGGGATGAAGTGGGAGGAAGAAATAAAGGTTCTTCTGTAGCCTGCTCCACACTTGGAGCCTCTAAAACTTTATGGTCCTCCTCCTTTGCTGCAAACTTAGCCTCAGACACCATTGGTTATTCAACCTTAACCTCCTCTATTGGCTTAAACCATTAAATGAATCTTTGTAAACCCAAATTTAGCGTCCCAACTCTTCAGATTGTCTTTCATTTCTTCTCTTTTGGGTTCCCCTTCTTGTTGTTCTCCTTGACTGGATTCTTGATTCTCTTCCCAACATGGACTTGGGAAAGAAAGAGGAGTGGTAGTTTGGGGGTTAAATAAGATTTGAAATTGTTTTTTGGTGGGAAGGGAGGTGGAACTTCTTGTTTGTTTGGAGGGGATGACTATTTCGAAGGAAAAAGGGCAGAGGAACTGAGGTGGGATTGGAGATCAGGAGATGGAGAAAATAAATTAACACTTGGGGCAGCAGATGAGGGGGCTTGACTCTTGATCATGCTGAAATGATAAAGTTTTGAGAAAGAAAAAATGAAGAGTTAGTGTTGGTGTCGAAACTCAGCACCCCTGGGACTCTACAACATGATGGGTTGAGACTCTCAGTGCGATTGCACAACATGGAGCTTTTCCCAAGTGTGGGACCTTGCGAAATCAGAAAATCTCTCTGGATGAAGGCCGGCTCCTATTCCTCTGTTTAGATGCACGAATAAAAACATAGAGGGCTTACCAAAAACCTAATCTGACTTGCTAAGGAGACAGGGTAGAGAATGCATAAAATAAAACCTAAACTACGGAGGTGATGCACCGAGGAATGTTAAACATTCGCTTTGCAAATTTAACACAGGACCACAGAGATGGAATACAAACATCATGCACAGGTAAACCAAACCGCAATAAGAGATCAAAATGGCAACAACGAATACATGAGAGGGACAAAAATTCAATCACAAACATATATATATTATTGCCCAAGAGTCGATACAATACATTGCAGTGGCCAAGAGGCAGAAGAAAGACTGGTATTACAACCCGTGTGGGAGGTTTGAAAGCTCCACAAATTCTCTTGCAAGCAAGGGAAGAAGGGGGGATGCAAAACAAAATTTCCAACCCCCATCAAAGAGCCTCTCCTTACCATTTATATGAGGAAAAAGAGGGAGAAGATAATGATTCAAATTCTGCCCCAACCACCTCCAAGACTGCACCTAACTCATTCCATTATGGTGGTAGGTGAGAATCTCAACAACTCAAAATATGGCGAACTATATTTTTGCATTTTAAGAACTTGTTCCCACCGAATTAAAGATAATCCAGTAGTAGTTGGGTAGAGGATGCTGAGAGCTTTCTGAAAAGTCCAACCTTGTGTGAATCTGAGCTCCCTGTAAAAAGTTATGGCGATCTGAATATTTCCCGCGTCAGGGTCTTCTGCCTGTCGGGTTCGGGGTTCTCCTCTACATTTGCATCGGACTTGGAGGATGGCTCGACATGCTGCTTGATGTTTGCATTTTACTGAAACCCTCTTCCGCCAGTATTTCCGAGCTTTCCTTTGTTTTGGGGGCGGAAGATGAACTTGCATGTGCATCGGGTTCGAAGGATTGCTCGACATGTTTTCGCCCCGTGCTTCCCCACCATGTTTTTCCGACTCCGAGACCTGATTTCCTTGGAAGTGTTTTCAGGTTTGCGGAACCCTCGAGCATCAGGACATCCTTTGCGATCTGCATGCTTCATGTTTCATGTTTCCCGAAACTCGAAAACCCTACATGCCTTTGATGTCAAGTTTTCCAACCCCTCCGACATGCCTTTGCGCCATGTTTTCTCCGCCTCCAAAACCCGCTTTCCCTTTGCGTCGGGTTTTCCAACCCTTGTGACATGTTCTTTGGCATCAGGTTTTTTTAACCCTTCTAACATGCTTCTGCGCCATGTTTCTCCACCTCCGAAACCCGATTTCCCTTTACGTCGGGTTTTATATTTACCCGGGGGGTAAATATATACAACAGTTAGGAGGTGGTGGATTTACCCATTGACAAGGTTGTCTTGTGTCCAGCTCATAGGCCTCAATCTTCTCAATCCACTATGCAAGCTGAGGTAAACACTGCAAACCATGAAGTCAATCTTCTCCTGAGGGTTGTAATGTCTTGGAAAAGGGCCTCCCCATGGACAAGGTGTCCTAAAACCAATCCTGAATGCCTTCATCTATAATGTACCCCTGGATTGCACCATGCTAGCCTCCATTCTTTGAATCTTCTCCAACAAACCAACATTCTCCACATAGTTGTCACCATTATATGTGTCCCCTTGTTCTTGATAAGCTCCATGGCCAAACTAACTTTGACCCTGCTCATATGGGTGAGCATAACGGTCAAGGATCTAATTATAATGTTGATATGGAGGAGTTGGGAAATGCATTGGAGGTGAATTGCATTGCTGCTGTAAGTGTGAGTTCTATGAAGGGAATGAAGTCATGATTGCACAACTTCATGAAAATGGAAGAAAAATGAGAAATATGGAAAGAAGATTGAATAAAGATGGGTGGAAATGGATGGAGATAGGGTTTTTGACTAGATGGAGTTGCCAGATGTGCTTGCATATACCTTAAAAGACTGAACCTTAATAGGAACACACCAACCCACTAAGATGAAGTTTTTAAGGTGCTTCAGACTAGTCCCACTGGGTGTGTAAAAATTGTTAGTGTGGTCACATGGTGGCTTATGAGTTGCTGTTGTAATGAGAAACCTTGGAAAGATGAAAAATCTAGCATCAGAGTCCCACTGGGCATGCTAAAACTGTTAGTGCAGAATCACTGCACCCCCGAATCGGCCGGGTGTGAAGTGGGGCATTCGGTGTGATTACACAACATGGGAGCATCTCTTAAGATGTGGGACTTGCAAAACTTGAGATGGAACTCCGGAGAAAGCTAGTTCTTGCTTCCTAGTGTACCTGCCACAAGATACTCTAGTATAGGAAGAACCTATTCAATCCTAATCCAACCATTTCTAAGTGGATAAGGAGAGAGATAGAGAGGGTGAAAGATCCTACACTAAGCAGTGATACACCATAAAAGGAAGTGGTTGGATCACATATCTGACTGCCTGAAGTGGAGAGAGGTGAGAAGAGGAGAGCAATAGACAGAATGCACCACAGAACAGAGATATATTTCACATGAAACACCACTTCAAAACCCATTCGACACAACTCCTAGTACCTATAACAAACATCAGAGTATACATAGTATAACATGCAATGATGAGAGGTAAGAAGACATAACAAAATAACCCAATGATGCACAGATGCATCATGAAATAGATTTTATTGCTCCAAGATGTTACACGGTACATCATCAGTGGGAAAGAGGCAATAAAATGCCATTACAGAGCCATGGGAGGAGGCTTAGACTCCGCATTCTACCTTAAGGAAGAAAGAGAGAAGGGGAAGAGGGAGAAACAATGACCAACCACTTTGAATATGCCCCTTCATTACAATATATAGGAAGAACAAGGGAGAGGAGGGAAGAATTCAAATCCTTCTTTGAAATATCAACCACCATCAATCAATGCCCCCTTTCAAATCCACCTACAATCTATCAATTCTAGTTCCCTATGTCTGCTTGGTGTGCTAAGGAAGAAGAACAACAGATCAAATAAAACCCAATCTGTTAGTTAAAGAAATCAGATTCTGTATTAATGGCCTGGTAGACATTTTCCCATTTTCCACCCACTAAACCCTATTAAAAATGATATTTTATGTTTCCATGGTGTAAAAAAGGGTGTCGAGATGGTTCTAAAAATTCTTCTCCCACCCAGATCTGAGTTTCCAGTCAAAAGATATGGACATATGAAGATTAGGGTCGTAGGCGCGCCATGTTTAAAGAGGTCTATCTGTACTGGGTCAATGTGGCAATCTCATGCATCTTGGAGATTTAGCTCCTTCCTTATGCTCTTGAAATCACATCGGGATGACACGTGGTGGCCTCCGCGAGATCCTTGGGCTTCTTTGTATTTTTCCTAAGTTTATTGCTTAGCAATGCCAACAGTCTATCCTTGGACACATCAAGGATTGGCGCTTGTTTGGAAACCCAGCCCAAATTTTACTTTTAAAGTAGTGTTGTTGAGACACTTTGTTCCCTCCACTGGCCTGCCTCTACTTTGACTATTCAACCCCCTGACTTTGTCCCCTTTTTAGACCTGGGACACGTAAAAGGCCCATGCTCATTTGAAAACCAACTTTGTATTTTACCTTTGAAGGAGCATCGTTAAGACACGTGGCACCTTCCGCATGTACTCTTATACTTAACCAATTTAGGCTTACTTTTGGATTTGACCTCTGTTGAACCTTGGCCACGTGGAGGCTTTGCACAAGTTTGAGTCCCCGCCTTGGGCTCCCATCTTGAAATTGCATCGAGCTGACATGTGTTTTCTTCTGCTTGTTTGGACTTTTGAATGGCCGGGCTCTATCCTTTTTCAAGCCTGGGACATGTGGAAGCCTTGCACTCATTTTATTCTACCCTTTTGAGCTTAATATTTGGAGATGCACCAATGAGGCACGTGGAGGCTTCCATTTTTTAATAATGGCAAATAATTTTTTGAAAGGGACTATACCCTTGAATACAAAATAAGGCCTTTAAGCCGGAATAAGAGTGAGGAACAGAGCAGATGTAACCAAGTCCAAGTATTACAATGAAATTATACGTAGCCCAGAAACAGCTACACAAACGAGACTTAACAACAAAAACAACAGAAAAAAAATAGTAAGCCGACAGCCAAGAAATAGTAAGAATAATAATAGAGAGCAGTAGAAGCATGCAGGACTACTTTTTGGCTGCTTGATCAATACTGATCTTGACTTTTTCCCAAGCATGAAACATACCCAAAGTGGTCATGTGGGCAGCATCCGTCTTATCGAGCTCCCTCGATGGTTCTTTTGCTCTCTTTTTCATTGCCCCAAAGTGCAGTCGGGACACCGCTGAGGTTGGAAACACTTTTGGCATGACCCCACGATGAACTCCTCAATGGCCCTAAAGGCGGCAATGTTGTAATCATGCCTAGTCTTAGCCTTCCCTAGGCGGGAGTCTAAGGAGGTCAGCTTTTTGTATATGTCTTCAATCTGACTGTTGTCAATGCTCCCTTCCCCCTCCATGCTTTTCTTACCTTTTTGCTTAGCTAGGTTTTTGACCTCATCCTTCAGCAATTTTATCTCAGCCTCTAAGGCCTCCAGTCTCTTAGAAGGGTTATCCATCTGTGCTTCCTGGGGACTGGCACTACTAATGCTCAGCAGGTCACGTGCAATGTCAAGGTCTCAAGGTTGAGTCTCCTAGAAGCCCTGGTGAATGGTCGTTTAGAGGTAGAGGCGAGGTGGGTGACAGGAGCAGTAGCAGGAGGAATAGAAGGAGAAGCTTGTGCAGCCGGCATGGGGGTAGCAGCACCGGTGGAAAGGGCAGCAGGGGAAGCAGGACTGGTAGCAGCAGAGCCCATCAAAGGGGGAGCCGAGCTAAGAGAGGAAGGAAGACCGGGGTACTTGAGAAGGTAGTATTTGTGAATTAGCAAAATAAGCCCTTGATGCAAGGGAACTGCCCAGGTATGCTTCTGGAACTCCAAAATGGAGCGCTCAAGAGAGTTTAATAGATAATGAGGGAAGCAAACCAATCTATTCCTACGGAAGTGGTTTAAAAAGATAAGATGCTTAGCTGGGACAGTAACAAACCTGCCCTCCAAGGAGATGAACCGAATCATCATGCGAGTGACTTCATCAAACGGTGATGGAATTGAGCTTACAAGCAGACCCGTTGTGCTAAAAATAAGCTTCTCATCTTCCTCCACAAATCTTCTTTCTTCAGCTTCTTTGATAAACCTTTTATTGAAGAAGCGGTACCCATCCAAGCTGAGGCCGGTCGCTTCAGCAATGAGCTCTTCATTGATAAGAATTTTCTGTCCCCCATAGTCGACAGTCCTCTCTTTCCACTCCTTAGCAAAGCGAACAAAAATTCTTTGATCATGTCCTTGCACCCTTTCAACAAAGCTGGTGAAGCCGCCTATGCTGAGAATGTTCCAAATTTCAGTGTTTTCCTTCCAATCAGGGTCCGCGCACCACTCAATTTGACAGGGTGGTCCTCCCATCTTCTCAGTGGTGTGCAGGTTACAACAATTTCGAGAATGCCGCTGAGTGTGAAGAACAGTTCGTTTCTTACTGTTGAAGATCGCATAAGACTGGGAACTATAGCCGTTGGTCTTCTCACGAACGGCTGCGTAATTGCTGAACTGAGCCTGCGGGAAGTCGCGTGTGAAAACCCTTTCCCTATCAACAATCACATTGTATTTATCATCGATTTTCGTGGAGTTTGTCATCCGGATATCAACAGCTGTTGTACCTCCCGCGTGCGTGATTTTCAAATCTGGATAACTCCACTTGAATTTCCTTAAATAGATCTTGCTATTTTTTGAAATAGATATTATTTTCCTCGCCATATAGATTAAAGCAGCACGTGTGAAAGAATTGATGATTCTGATTTTCCTCCGAAGATTAAGGCTTATCTCTAGAGATTGCTTGCTTGTGAAAATCTGCATGGATGCTGTTGTGAAGCTGATTAGGGATACTATCATTACCCCAGACAGTAAAATTTATATTAATGCCATAATTGGCCAGTGCATCCGCCAGATTGTTGCCCTCCCTGTAAGTATGTATGATTCTGATACTATTGAAGGTGTGGCTAATGCTTATGGATTCAGAGATAAAGTCTTTAATACTCCAACTGGGAGATGAGGACTGATTAAGAAGCTTAATGATATTAAGGGAGTCCCCTTCAACAATAAGGTTCTGAATATTTTGAGCCCGTGCAACTCTCAAGCCCCAGAGAGCAGATAATGCTTTGGCAAAATGATTGGTTTGAATTCCCATTTTTACAACATAAGCAGCAATCAAATTACCTTTGTGGTCTCGTATTGCTCCTCCTCTAGCTGCAGTCCCAGGGTTTCCCTTAGAGGCGCCATCAAAGTTCAGCTTGTACCAATTAGAGTCAGGAGGATGCCATTGATTCTTTCATACTTAGCCAATTTCGGGGCTTGTTCTGAATTATTTACAAAGCCTAAAGACTTTGAACCTTTCCCTGTTTCTTTTCCTTTGAGCCTTTTGTTTTCTTTGACACTTTTTTCTCCTTCCATGACCCTGTTATTCCATTATAGAGCCTGCCTGTAACATGTTTGTTGGATTTCATATGTGAGCTCACACGACTGAACCGTCCTTTGGATTTGTTCCTGCACAGGGTTGTGTTTGATAAGTTTTTTTGGAGGGAAAAATTGGGATAACATGTATGTTGGAAATCCTTGTATGGATAATTAATTTCATGTATTCTAAGGCCTACATGACATGATACTTTTTATCCATGTCTTCTAATAATAAATATAATTGATTGTTCTATTTGACAAGGACGACATTTTGTAAGTGTATAATATCTTATAGGGAGCTAATAGTTTGGCCACAATCTTTGTATCAGTCATCCTATGTACAAGACGTTACAAACATGAGATTTACTCTTACTACTATCATTTCTTAAACTTGAGTAGCACATTTAAGACATGGGGTTATTTTCTAGGGTCCATGTTATTCCATTTAGAAACGTGGTTATTATTATTCTTCAAACTACATATCTCCAACAAACATGGTTTCCTTAGAATAGTCTAATCTAAATGTTTGGATGTGATTATGTGTAAATAGAGCATGTACATTCATTGTTGAGAGTTATTATATCCTCACACAAAATATCTAATGTGGTACAATGTTGTTTAATTTATGAACTTCATGTTGCACGTGTACTTTGTGTGCTAGAAATAAATTGAGTATCAATGTCCTCATTTGTAAAAGAGTGAGTAGTAGTATTTGGTGTTCCATGGAAGAACTGTGCAGTATATTTCATGATATTTTGCTTTTATCTTAAATACATATTAAATAATAAGCTAATGTTCTTATAGTGTAGGTATTTACAAATGATGTTTTGGGGAAGCTATAATCCTCAAGAAACAAAGTTATATGATACATGTTCATATTATTTTCTATTTCTCTCTTCTACATATATATGGCATATTTTCGCTCTCAATAATGGATACATCAAATTGAACTTTTCATGTCTCTTTATTGTGTGTTTTAAAATTTGTAATTTTTCACCCTGTAGGTAATATTCCATTTCAAGTTTTGTCTAAGCACTATCAAGAAACATATAACATTCTCCCTAATGAAAATTCATTCATTTCATTTGGTTGCACTAATTTATCAAGGACTATAGATATAAATCTCCCACATTACAAATCAAATTGTAGCTAGGAAAAGATACGGATGGTTTATATTCATTTCATGGTTGTTAGAAATAAAAATGTATGAAAAAAACAAAACTAAGCCATTAATGATGCATTGTCATACATAGTTGCGAGTTGCTTGTTCCATTGTAATCCTATTGGTGTAATTAAGACCACACATCATTTTTTATTAGATTAGGAAAAAAAAAGGGATTGGTTCCCAAGGGCCATAACAAAAGAGAGGAATGCAACCAGAAACAAAACAGGAAAAAAAACTAGAAAGGGGTCATAGAAAGATGAGTTAAACAGGCTTAACTCTTACATTGCAGGATCTGGACCCCAAAGAGGACAAAAAGACCAAAAAACAATAGGACACCATAGTTCACTAGCAGTTCACACACATTTCAAAGAACAAAACAAAGAAACCTCTGCAACAAACCCGCCGGAGGCCCCAGGCCAGCAGCAGCAGTCCTGGATTCCATAACCATCCATCACCTACTCCTCCTTCGAGCTACTTATGTGAAGGTTGAATCTCCTCCTTTTCTTTTCCCCTTCAATCCCCTCCACTCTGTCAAGTAGAACTTTAACCTGAATCTCTAGCTTCTTCATTCTGTGTTTTATCTAGACCTGATCCACGACCATCTTCTTCAAAATGTTGATGATGTTCAGAATGGAATCCCTTTGCCCCTCGTTCGTGTCCTCCATGGATTTTAGGACCCCTTATAAATATAACATCTTCCTGCTCCATTCTTCAAATACATTGGGGTCTCCCAAACATTCATTCTTCCTCGAAGTGCTAGCTTCCCCAACACCACCCTCATTTTTTTCTTTATCTTTCTCATTCCCCCAGAGGATACCCTTACCCAATTTCATTTTAGTTAGACACTCCGCAAGAGTAATATCATCTTCCTCGGCTTGCTCCTCCAGGACTGTTGTCAAAGGATAATCTAGAACCGGCTTGCCATTCTCAACCAGAAGAAGAATCAAGCCCTCATGGAGGGGCAACTTAGTGTTCCCATTCTAGAAAGCCATTAGTGAATTTGAAAGAGAGGTGGCAAGAAAAAAGGGAATTCTAGCCATAAAATTGTGACAGAACATGTTGAGGAAGGTCATCTGATGGGTATAGATTTTTCTATACTTACCCTCCAGTGTAATATATTTCATAACTTGAAGGCAAACATCCTTCAGATTCTAGGAATGCATGAAACGTGTTCATGAAATATTTTAATTTCTTTCTCAAACCAAAGGGGGTAGAACAACCTCTTTTCAAGGCAAGGATCTTGTCATTATATTTTTGATTTGACAAAATTGATTTGTAGGCTTGGCACCTAATGTCAAATGAAGAGAAGATAGGCTGCCCAACCATCAAGTGCTTCATTTGTTCCCAGCCTTCCAAATTGACTAAAGAATAAAGGACCCATGAGGAGAAACAAGAGAGCCCCCAAATAGTAAGTCAACCAAATGAAGTCCTTTTCATCTCTCTTGACCCTTCGGAGCCTCCTGGCAATATTGAATCTCACACAAACTTTCCAAGATTCAATTCTAGTCAAAGCCATCAAGTTTTATTTAATTTTTTAAACTTAAGAATTTAAAAAAACCATGTGGGTATGTTATGTGTAACTACCCACATGCCCTGCGTATGTCCTGGGTATGGATTTCCATACCCAGACGTACCCAAGGCCTGTGGGTACGTAACCACAACGTACCAACACCAGTGCCCGGTACGTACCAAACTGGTATGAGGGGGTCTAAGGCATTTCCATGCAGTCTAGGCATGTATATGGGTTTAACCTTACGAACAAAAATAAACAGATACTTATTAGTGATAATAGCTAGAATGCATCAATTGGTTTATTCTCCTTAGATAAGATTAGAAATATAAATACTTGCCCCAACCCCTCATGAAACCCGACCATTTGAACTTATTAAAATATTTCTATGGATACATTTTGAACACGTTGGTGTATGTATAATTTTAACTATTTCAAAAAAATAAACAAATATTTAATAATCACAACAGCTGGAATGCACCTGATTGTTTAGTATCGATGAAAATATTAGAAGCATTCACAGTTACCCCAACCCCCATGGGACTAGTCCTTTTGAATTTTGTTTAAATTTTTCAAAGACAATAATGGTGCAGGAATGGTTTTAACCATTCAAACCCAAATAGACCGTTGGGTCCTTCGAATTTTGTTGTTTAAATTTTCCAAATGCCATAGCGGTGTAGGTATGGTTTTAACCATTCCACAAATAAACAAAAACTTATTAATCACAAAAATCGAAAGTCATAAATAAATTGGGTCCCTTTTGTTTAAATTTTCCAAATACAATAGTGGTGTAGGCATGGTTTTAACCAATCAACCACAAATAAACAAAAACTTATTAATCACAAAACCTGAAAGCCTCAAATAAGCCAGGTCCTTTCAAATTTTGTTACTTAAATTTTCCAAATAAGACAATAGTGCAGGTGTGATTTTAACCTTCCAACCACAAATAAACAAAAACTTATCAATCACAAAAGGTGAAAGCCTCAGAGGTCCCTTCAAGTTTTTTGTTTAAATTTTTCAAAAAACAAAAAAACTTTTTAATGGCAAAAATTGAAATCCTGGAACACGCCAAGCCATCCATGTGATGTTATTATTTGTTTTGATGTTATTATTGGCCTCGACTAACATTCCAACACAGTTTGCGTTTTGCAGCACAAAACACATTGTTCCCAGTAGAAAACAGGGTGTGGTTCAATAATGGCTGATCATTGGCCTCGACTAACATTCCAACACAAACACAGTTTGCGTTTGCAGCACAAAACACATTGTTCAATAATTTCTGATCATGGTAAACTTGCTTACGGGTTTACCTATCTATCAGTATCACGTATGTTTGCAGTTGACAAGATAGTCAACTGCCGACAAAATGTTGAATAAAAATGCCTGTAACGTAGTGGTTCAGGTGGGGCTGGTATTGAGAGGAGGTTGTAGATGGATTTTAGTCCACTGGACTACTAACGTGCATGAGACTTAGGCCCAGTAATTAAGGATCGATTTTGATGAAAAAAATTTAGCAATGCGTTTGTATTTGGAAACCATTTTTACAGCCAAAAAGAAATAGTCAGAAAACTTGTTTGCGCCTCATATGTGATGCCCTTATGAGCATTATACCTCAGGAGCATTATAGAATTCAAAAACATGCTTGCCCCAGACAAAGTAAACGAAACCATTCTTGTAGTGTTGTGTCCTGCTCACAATAGAAAATACAAGTTTAAGTTTCAATATGCTTGTCACAAGAAGTGATAAGCATACCAATATAAGTGTTACAAAGAAAATATGATTTATCATTGGTTCAAGGTGTTGGAGAAGTGCATACCAGTGTAAGTGTTACTTGGTGGTGAGTGGAGACGGCACGCGCTATATTGCAAGGGGTATTGTCTCTGTTGCGTAGAAGTGTCTATAGATATTCCACCTCTAGCGCCACCTTATTGGCTTGAACTTGAATCTGCAGCAAGACATTGGAAACAACCATAGACTTGTTATAAAAAGAGAAGTGATGATCGGCGTCAACATTAGTAAACAAATAAGAATTTCTTTCTTTCTATAACCAGAACAAAAATTCCCTCTGAAAGCATGTCAAATCTGGGTAAACTTATGTGGCATTTGGGATTGTCTCCCAGTACAACATAATGCCATGTGAAGCACTCATGGCGAAATTTTTTTTGGAAGAAGGAATGAATCCAACCCCAAGCACCATGGGCTTTGCGATAGTACCAAAAGAGGTGTGGGAGAGTTTCCAGCTACCCACAAAAGACGTATATAACTATGTATATTAAATATATAATTTACTTATCCTAAAGAGTCTGCAAGATCTGTGGTAGGATAGCTTCTACGGCATGCTCTAGAGGTGGTATGCCTAGGTCTATGTGAAAAGGCTCATTAGCTTATTTGCACCTCCCACACACAGAGCAAGATGAGAGTTAGTTCCTTATTCTAGGTTTTACTTAGTTTCCATGTTTACTAAAATATGTAATTTCTAAATTAAGTTGTCTTCTAAATTTAAAAGTCTGCTAGGTTTAAGGTTCATGTCTCAAGTTTTCTAGTGTGCCCAATGTCCCAAGATTTTGAAGCACACTGCTCTGATAACAAGTGTGATGCCCGCTAAAACAACCCACTTGAGACCCAAAGAACAACCTTATATTAGTTAGGAAAAAAATTATGGAATAATTTTTTTTTGTTTAAAAGAGTTACAACTAGGTTACAAAACAACAGTTGTCACTAACAGTTCTAGATCAATTTTAATCCACTAGAATATACTTTTCTTTTCATTAACAATTATTAGAGGTCACAAGGTCCCAAAATTTAGGGTTAGAAACTTAATTAGGGTCAGAGGGTAATTCCTCACCATACCCACTCTCTAACAGGATTTAAAGATTCAACTTGATTTTTCTCAAAATTAACACATTAAAAATTTCCTTAAATCATTCCCAATGGATAAAAAAATTTCTCACCTTTCCAGTGATATAAAGAAGTTTCCTCCTAACTCCTCATATTCCTCAAGTTAACCTCCTAAGCTAGCATAGGGAAATGGGTGCGGCAGCGGGTATAAAATAGTTTTTTAATGCCTCGAGGGAAAAATAGTAAAATTCACCCATGCTCACGATGCCACGTGGCATCTCCTGATTGGCTGGCAGGTGCGGGCCAGTGGGGAACTTTAAATATTCCTCCCAAAAAATTTCTGAAAATGCAAAAGGCAAAAATGAAACCGCCCCTCTAGACTGATGTCTCGTAGTCCACATGCATCTGCTGATTGGTTGCGGGTTGGCGGGGTAAATTTAGAAATTTTCCAAATTTTTTTTGAAGCGCTAAGTGTAAAGAGGGATCTGGCCCGATTCCACCCTCCTTGCCGCCTCTCTTTCGTACCTGCGATAACACCACCCTCCGTCTGACCAAGGAACTGAGAGGGAAGAGCCGGGCGAAGCCCCGGTTGTGCGGCAGGGCGCGGTCCGGGGGGGGGTCCTGGGAATCACCTGTGCGTGTGCCGGCGGGGGGCCGGGTCGGCCTCGTCCGCGGGCAGGCGCCGGGGGCAATGCTGCGCCCGGTGAGGCGGAGTGAAAGCACTACTGTGAGATGTAGTGTGTGATCACACAGTGGGTACATGGGTCACTTCATGGTGCAGTTCCAAGCGTCCTGTCTGCCAGTCACGGGGTGCCGGACCTGGGTTGTGGTGAAGCTGTGGTGTGTGAGTGGGTTGTGACCATGACCTGAATACCTGGTGTAGATCCGGATCCTATGTGACCCTTGTTGGGTCATAAGTGCCAGTACTTTGCGCCAGGTGACTAGACAGCCACGTGGTGCAGTCAAGTCTGCTAAGTTCAGAGCTCGCGTCCACCCTGGCGTACGGGCCCCAGTGTGGGTTACTGGGCAGCTACTGGACAGGTGATTACTGAACGCAAGTGTGGCCGCGAAGTGCCAGCGGGGCTCCGGGGCTCCTCATGCGCGATGACTGCCCGCTCGGTTTTGTTGTGGCTAGCAAGTGTCTCACCTGGATCGGTGAGGGGTTTTCGGGACAACACGTCCAAGTAGGGAGGATGGCGTGTCACAAGTGTGCAGCTAATACTGTGTGGACGGCCCATGGGTGTGGGACAAACGAGGGGGGGGGGACGCACTCTGGCCGAGGGGGGACACTCTTCACGGGCGTGTGGCTGGCAAAGTTCCAATGTGACTGTGTATGGTGGGCCGACGTGCCCTTGTGACAATATTACATTTGTGTACTCACACAAGTGGTGAGATATCTCATGTATTGCGTGTGGGGGACTACTGTGTCATCACAACAATCACCCCCCAACACACAGGAGGGATCCTGCTTCTGCCAATCACAGATGCCATGTGGATCACGAGACTGCAGTATAGGGGCGGTTCATTTTTTTCCGTTTTGCATTTTTCAGAAATTTTTTGGGAAATATTTCTAAAGTTCCCCACTGGCCCGCCAGCCTGCAGCCAATCAGGAGATGCCAACGTGGCATCGTGAGGCATGGGTTGAATTTTTACTAATTTTTTTCCCTTCGAGGCATTAAAACTATTGGGGTGTAAATGTGGCTTTTTGCCTCTGTGCGGGAAATTTCTAAAATGTCTCCCGTGGCCCCACCGACCCAACTCCTTCCCCGAGAAAAATTTCTCCCCACGGCCCGCAGATCCACCATGGAGAAATTTTTCACTCCGCAGCCCACCGACCCGCCCCTGGGGAAATTTTTCTCCCCTGGGCCAGCAAGCCCGCTCTTTGGGAAAATTTTCACCCCAAGGCTCGCCAACCCATAACTTGAGAAATATGAGGAGTTAGGAGGAATTCTTTATATCACTGGAAAGGTGAGAAATTTTTTTATCCATTGGGAATGATTTAAGGAAATTTTGAATGTGTTAATTTTGAGAAAAATCAAGTTGAATCTTTAAAGCCTATTAGAGAGTGGGTATGGTGAGGAATTACCCTCTGACCCTAATTAAGTTTTCTACCCTAAATTTTGGGACCTTGTGACCTCTAATAATTGTTAATAAGAAAAGTATATTCTAGTGGATTAAAATTGATCTAGAACTGTTAGTGGCAACTGATGTTTTGTAACCTAGTTGTAAACTCTTTTTTAAACAAAAAAAATTATTCCATAATTTTTTTCCTAACTAATATAAGGTTGTTCTTGGGTCTCAAGTGGGTTGTTTTAGCGGGCATCACACTTGGTATCAGAGTAGTGGTTCAAAATCTTGGGACATTGGGCACACTAGAAAACTTGAGACATGAACCTTAAACCTAGCAGACTTTTAAGTTTAGAAGACAACTTAATTTAGAAATTACATATTTTAGTAAACATGGAAACTAAGTAAAACCTAGAATAAGGAACTAACTCTCATCTTGCTCTGTGTGGGAGGTGCAAATAAGCTAATGAGCCTTTTCACATAGACCTAGGCATACCACCTCTCAGAGCATGCCGTAGAAGCTATCCTACCACAGATCTTGCAGACTCTTTAGGATAAGTAAATTATATATTTAATATACATAGTTATATACGTCTTCTGTGGGTAGCTGGAAACTCTCTCCACACACCTCTTTTGGTACTATCGCAAAGCCCATGGTGCTTGGGGTTGGATTCATTCCTTCTTCCAAAATTTTCGCCATGAGTGCTTCACATGGCATTATGTTGTACTGGGAGACAATCCCCAAATGCCACATAAGTTTACCCAGATTTGACATGCTTTCAGAGGGGAATTTTTGTTCTGGTTATAGAAAGAAAGAAATTCTTATTTGTTTACTAATGTTGACGCCGATCATCACTTCTTTTTTATAACAAGTCTATGGTTGTTGCCAATGTCTTGCTGCAGATTCAAGTTCAAGCCAATAAGGTGGCACTAGAGGTGGAATATCTATAGACACTTCTGCGCAACAGAGACAATACCCCTTGCAATATAGCGCGTGTGTCCACTCACCACCAAGTAACACTTACACTGGTATGCACTTCTCCAACACCTTGAACCAATGATAAATCATATTTTCTTTGGTAACACTTATATTGGTATGCTTATCACTTCTTGTGACAAGCATATTGAAACTTAAACTTGTATTTTCTATTGTGAGCAAGACACAACACTACAAGAATGGTTTCGTTTACTTTGTCTGGGGAGAAAGCATGTTATTTCCATTTCTATAATGCTCCTGAGGTATAATGCTCATAAGGGCGTCAAATATGAGGCGCGAACAATTTTTCTGACTATTTCTTTTTGGCTGTAAAATGGTTTCCAAATACAAACGCATTGCTAAATTTTTTTCATCAAAATCGATCCTTAATTACTGGGCCTAAGTCTCATGCACGTTAGTAGTGTAGTGGACTAAAATCCATCCTACAACTCCTCTCAATACCATGCCCAACCTGACCACCACTACGTTACAGGCATTTTTATTCAACATTTTGTCGGCAGTTGACTATCTTGTCAACTGCAAACATACGTGATACTGATAGATAGGTAAACCCGTAAGCAAGTTTACCATGATCAGAAATTATTGAACAATGTGTTTTGTGCTGCAAACGCAAACTGTGTTGTGTTGGAATGTTAGTCGAGGCCAATGATCAGCCATTATTGAACCACACCCTGTTTTCTACTGGGAACAATGTGTTTTTGTGCTACAAATGCAACTGTGTTGGAATGTTAGTCGAGGCAATAATAACATCAAAACAAATAATAACATCACATGGATGGCTTGGCGTGTTCCAGGATTTCAATTTTTTCCATTAAAAAGTTTTTGTTTGTTTGAAAAATTTAAACAAAAAACTTGAAGGGACCCTCTGAGGCTTTCACCTTTTGTGATTGATAAGTTTTTTGTTTATTTGTGGTTGGAAGGTTAAAATCACACCTGCACTATTGTCTTATTTGGAAAATTTAAGTAACAAAATTTGAAAGGACCTGGCTTATTTGAGGCTTTCAGGTTTTGTGATTAATAAGTTTTTTTTTATTTGTGGTTGATTGGTTAAAACCATGCCTACACCACTATTGTATTTGGAAATTTAAACAAAAGGGACCCAATTTATTTATGACTTTCGAATTTTTGCGATTAATAAGTTTTTTGTTTATTTGTGGAATGGTTAAAACCATACCTACACCGCTATGGCATTTGGAAAATTTAAACAACAAAAATTCGAAGGACCCAACGGTCTATTTGGGTTTGAATGGTTAAAACCATTCCTGCACCATTATTGTCTTTGAAAAATTTAAACAAAATTCAAAAGGACTAGTCCTATGGGGGTTGGGGTAAGTGTGAATGCTTCTAATATTTTCAACGATACTAAACAATCAGGTGCATTCCAGCTGTTGTGATTATTAAATATTTGTTTATTTTTGTTGAAATAGTTAAAATTATACATACACCAACGTGTTCAAAATGTATCCACAGAAATATTTTAATAAGTTCAAATGGTCGGGTTTCATGAGGGGTTGGGGCAAGTATTTATATTTCTAATCTTATCTAAGGAGAATAAACCAATTGATGCATTCTAGCTATTATCACTAATAAGTATCTGTTTATTTTTGTTCGTAAGGTTAAACCCATATACATGCCTAGACTGCATGGAAATGCCTTAGACCCCCCTCATACCATGTTTGGTACGTACCGGGCACTGGTGTTGGTACGTTGTGGTTACGTACCATAGGCAGGCCTTGGGTACAGGACATGTGGGTAGGTACACATAACATACCCACATGGTTTTTTTAAATTCTTAAGTCCTGGGTATGGAATCTTGGAAATCCATACCCAGGACATACGCAGGGCATCATTTGGTACTTACACATAACATACCCACATGGTTTTTTTAAATTCTTAAGTTAAAAATTAAATAAAACTTGATGGCTTTGACTAGAATTGAATCTTGGAAAGTTTGGTGTGAGATTCAATATTTGCCATTAGGCTCCAAGGGTCAAGAGAGATGAAAAGGACTTCATTTGGTTGACTTACTATTTGGGGGCTCTACCCTCCTTTGTTTCTCCTCATGGGTCCTTTATTGACTTTAGTCAATTTGGAAGGAATGGGAACAAATGAAGCACTTGATGGTTGGGCAGCCTATCTCTCTCTTCATTTGACATTAGGTGCCAAGCTACAAATCAATTTTGTCAAATCAAAATATAATGACAAGATCCTTGCCTTGAAAAGAGGTTGTTCTACCCTCCTTTGGTTTGAGAAAGAAATTAAAATATTTCATGACTTGTACAGATTTGGGAAATGGATGGAATGGACAGACCTTAAGCTTTCTATAAGCTTCCTCAATCTAGTTCAAAATGTATAAAATACTCAAAAATTATTTCAAATCTCTCTCTACTAAACTAATTATGGAGGATGAGACATCTAACTCAAGCTTAAGGCATTAATATGAATATCAATCAATCTATAATAAGTCTATGTTATTAACTATTATGTTTTGAACATTATGAATGCAATACAAACTCCAGTCTGTATTCTCTAAGTAGTATTGGAAATTTTTTTTCATGTTCTATGAATATTTAAAGTTTGTATGAGTATTAAATTTCAATAAGTATGCAAATGCTTCTTTTATATATTATATATATAAAACATACCCAAAAGTGTACCGTACCTGATTTTTTAAGGAAATTTGCACATTTCAGCGTACCAAACCCATACCCGTACCCATACCAAAAAAATATAGATAGAAGTGTAGATACACCACCATGTTCAAAATGTATCTAGAAATTTATTGTAAAAATGTGCAAGAAATGAGTAGGGTAGATCCGCATGTGACATGCATGCATATAGGTGCATTTTGTATAGGGTATAGTCGCTTCGAGAGTTGGGTGCTGAGACAACTTAATTTTCTCATCATATGTGCATAAGAAAAACTATAAAAGAATTTGTAAACATGTTATTTCAATAAGTTTTTAATTATTATTTCTAAATCACTGTTATTGACAATTTATAATAATTTGCTAGGTGAATTATTGGGTGCAAAAAAATTTAATTTAGAGGAAAATGCACATGCGTGCACGGGCATACACACACATGTCAAATAATCTAGGTAAATATTAGTTTGGAAGAAATGTAATTTTCTATGTATAACATGATGTGTGGTCTTAATTACACCAATAGGATTACAATGGAACAAGCAACCCTGAACTATGTATAACAGTGCATCATTAATGACTTATTTTTTTTTTTTTCATACATTTTTATTTTTGACAACCATGAAATGAATATAAACCATCCATGTCTTTTCCTAGCTACAATTTGATTTGCAATGTGGGAGAGATTTGTCTCTATAGTCCTTGATAAAAATAGTGCAACCAAATGAAATGAATGAATTTTCATTAGGGAGAATGTTATATGTTTCTTGACGGTGTTTTTAGACAAAACTTGAAATGGAATATTACCTACATGGTGAAAATTTACAAACGTAAAACACACAATAAAGAGACATGAAAAGGTCAATTTGATGTATCCATTATTGAGAGCGAAAATATGCCATATAAATGTAGAAGAGAGAAATACAAAATAATATGAACATGTATCATATGCCTTTGTTTCTTGAGGATATAGCTTCCCCAAAAACATCATTTGTAAATACCTACATTATAAGAACATTAGTTTGTTATTCACTATGTATTTAACATAAAAGCACAATATCTTGAGATATACTACACAATTCTTGCATGGAACACCAACTAACTACAACACTCACTCTTTTACAAATGAGGACATTGATACTCAATTTATTTCTAGCACATAAATTACACATGGTTGACCATCCTAATACTCATACTATTTGTATCCAAGTACCTATTGTGTAACATGAAGTTCATAAATTAAACATCATTGTACCACATTAGATATTTTGTGTACGGATATAATAACTGTCAATAATGAATGTACATGTTCCATTTACACGCAATCATATCCAAGCATTTAGATTAGACTATTCTAAGGAAACCATGTTTGTTGAAGATATGTAGTTTGAAGAATAATAGTAACCATGTTTCTAGAAACCATGTACCCTAGAAATAACCCCATGTCTTAAGTGTGCTACTCAAATTTAAGAAATGATAGTAGTAAGAGTAAATCTGATGTTTGTAGTGTCTCATACACATGATGACCGATACAAAGATTGTGGCCAAACTATTAGCTCCCTATAAGATATTATACACTTACCAAATGTCGTCCCTGTCACATAGAACAATCAAATATATTTATTGTTAGAAGACATGGATAAAAAGTATCATGTCATGCAGGCCTTAGAAATACAGGAAAATAAATTATCCATACAAGGATGTCCAACATACCCACTTACAATTTCAACACTGTAACTAATAGATGTATCTTTCTATGCTCTGACATGTCATGAACAATATTCCATGGATGCTCCAGGAGACAGAATTTGACTAAATAATCCAAATAGAAAATAATCTACAATCCACCCAGAAGAACAAACTTCATCATTTGCGGAAACTTTTTAATATAGAAAAATAATATATTGCATGTAAAACATTTGTCTACATGAAGAAAATAAGGTATTACATGCAATATGAACCAAGTAGATCCATATATGTCATTGAATGGTCACACATATTGATTCGTATTTGATCAATGAGTATAATGAGTATAATGTTAGCTTTTGCCGTGTATATATTCGACAGCTTTTACATTGAATAATCAACAAATACTTTCGCTGTCTTATACTTGAGCAAACAACAATTCCTGGTAAAGGAGGACTCGGGCGCAGTAGGTTGACATCTTGTTTTATACGTGGCAGAAGTTTGACATAAGACCTTCTGTGGAAAGACCTGTTCTTGCTAGGAATTCCTCTCACCAGAAACATGATATTGGCGTTGTTTAAGCGTGGAGTTGAAATTGCTTGCGTTAAGAAGTTGTTTGTTCCGTGTTCTGGCGTGTAATTGTGGAGTTTTGGTGTATTGTGAGTGCTATTCATAAGACCATTGTTTGGTACTGAAGGATCAACGTGCAAATCAGTGCGACCAAGGACGACAGACTATTTCATTGTTGCATGTTAAGACCAGGAAGCGAAGCGAGTGTGTTGGAAAAACTGCTGGTACAGACCTGCATAAAGTCTGAATTCCCTTCTCTAGTACGAGGTGATATAAGCCATGTCCCCTCTTGAAAGGGCCAAATTATGTTGCCTGGACAACGAAGATGTGCACGATTCTCCAGTTCGAGGAGCTATGGGGAATCATCACTGGCAAAACAGTGTGTCCCATTGGCGCAGACAAGCAAACAAAGTATGACAAGGCCAATGCAAAAGCCTTGTTGTCAATCACACTCAACATCTCGATGAGGTTCAACACATGTACGGGATGCAGGACATCAAAGGTGGCATGGGATGTTTTATCCACAATCTACAAGGTGAAGATCAGAAAAAAGATCCTCCATCTCCAGTCAAAACTTCATACACTCATATGAAAGATGAGAATAAAATAGTGGAGTTCTTGCGTCGTGTGGCAGAATTACAAGTGGACCTTATAGCTTGGAAAGAAGGTAGAGGACTAGATGCTAATCCCATCACATTTAGAGCTCCCCCATTCATTTCCTCTTCCTCAGTTCAAGGCTTTCATCACAAAATTGAACATCACAAAACAAGTGGCGACCTTTGAAGAAATGGTGAATTTTTCTCCAATAGGAAGAAACCATCTAGACAATACACGAGGAGTTTGAAGACAAGGCACTGATCTCGAGACAACAAACATAGTCATAAGTCTCGAAAGGGACAACAACAAAAGCAGTCCCGAAAGTAGCCCCAGAAGCAACCACAAAAAAAAGTCTCATAAAGCGAGTCGATGGTGTTACATCTACACCACAAATACTCATGACACTGCTAACTATTGGTATAATCGCCCAACTGAAGGTAATTCCAATGAAGAAAGCACATCTAGTCGCAATGATTTTATACAATCTAGATGACATCCTCACCACATGAAGCACAAAGGACATGTCGCGGACCACCAAGATGATGAATCAAATGAGGAAGTACCCGAACTCGGCCAATTGTGGCACTCACCAAAATGTTATTCTAGTCTCCCAAACTTTGCAACCCTCAAAAATGTTTGGTTGATTGACTCTAATGCCAGCAAGCATATGACAGGCGATAGGAAGGTTTTTGATTCATTGACTTATCAACTCACTGGAGATTGGGCTTGAATTGCAGACAACAAGGAGTATGTTGCAAAAGGAATAGGCAATGTCACCATTCCTCTAGGGAGGAGAAGTCGTACCCTCACAAAGGTGCTCTATGTTCTAGGCTTGACCATAAATCTCTTGTCTGTATCTCAGCTCTTGAATCACAAGCTCAAGGTGGAGTTCATGGTCCAGAAAGGCATTAAATCATGTTTCATTTCATGAGAAGGTATGATACTTACTAGAGCTTTTTTGAAGGACCATCTATTTGCACTAGATGCAGCTTCATCCTCTGTAGTTGATCTATCTGCTTCTACGGTGGAGTCTACTGTACTTTGGCATTATCGATATGGGCACCTTTCTATCAGCTCTCTCTATGAACTCAGTTCTAAGGAGATGGTACGAGGACTTCCTCCACTCTCCCACTCCTTTCCTATCTGTTCTGGATGTTTGGTGGGAAAACAACACTGGGAACCATTCGAGTTGAGTACCTTCCATGCCAATGATTGTCTTGAGGTTGTACATATCGATCTGTGCAGACCCTTGTCTTCCGCCTTTCAGGGATTTCAGTACTTTCAGTTGTTGATAGATGACTATTCTCACAAGACATGGGTGTTCTTTCTTCAGAATAAGAGTTAGCTTTTTCTAATTTTTTAGGCCTCATATTAGCAAGTTGTTCAACACACCGAGCAGCCCCTTCTTGTCCTCTGCTTAGATTGAGGGCAAGAATTCACATCAAAGAAATTCTTGGCATTCTTGAAGGAGCATGGCATCACACAACACTTGAATTCCCTTCATACACCCCAACAGACTGACATTGAAGAACATTGCAATCAAACCATCATGGAGATCGCTCGTTGCATGTTTTCCACTACCAAGTTGGAGAACATATTTTGGGCAAGAAACAGTCTAGACAACTGCATATCTTCTAAATCGGGAACCTACAAATATATTGCAAGACAAGACACTAGAAGAGGTATGGATTAATCACAAGGACTCCTGCATGAACTCTCTCCCAGATGTTTCATCAAGAGTCAGAACGAGAAGACATGTGAGAAATTAGGTAAATCCTTCACTAATAAGTTTAGTTGTTGACAACATTGAACCTGATACTGTTCGAGAGGCACTTAGTAAACTACATTGAAAGAAGGGCATGGATGCCGAATATGACTCCTTAATTTAGAATCAGACATGGGAACTTGTTGATCTTCATGCATGAAAGAAATCTATTGGCTGTAAATGGATTTTGAAAACAAAATGCAAGGTAGATGGATCTATCGACAAGTACAAAGCACGACTACTTGCAAAGGGATATGCTCAGCAAAAAGGAATTGAATACGAGAAGATCTTTGTACCCACTACAAAAATCAAAACCATAAGATTTTTTTGTGCACTTGTAGCAAAAAAGGATGGAAACTTCAATAGATGGACGTAAAAAGTGCTTTCTTGAATGGTGATCTCAAAGAAGAAGATTATATGACCCATCCAAGAAGGATTTGTTGAGGAACAACATCCTAACAAGGTATGTCGTCTAATTAAGTCTCTTTGTGGACTTAAACAAGCACCCAAGGCATGGTACATTAAAATAGACAATCACTTATTACAGCATGGATTCATGCACAACCCCTTAGATTCAAATTTTTATATTAAGAAGATAGGCACATAGATTGTCATTTTTGTTCTGTATATGGATGATCTTGTGATCACAGGGAGCTCAGACAATCTCGTCAAATATGTTAAGAATGATATGAAGAAATCATTTAACATGACATATTTGTGGCTACTTCATGTTGGGCCCCTAACAAATTGGCTAAGTACAAAAGGGAGCATTGGGCGCATAAGGCCTAGAAAAGAAAATTGGCGCGCAAGGATAAAGCGTGGCAGGTCAGGGTTTAAGGAAGGCTTTAAGGAAACCTGTGGTGTGTATGCGGACAAAACAAGGGTTTAGGACTTAGCCATATTGGGATTTTTGGAAGAACACATGAAAAGCATGACCCGACTGCGCATGCGGAGTGGATAAGGTGCCATCCTGGTGACAGGTTGGCCCAGAAAGGAGCATGCCCATGGTAGAAGCTTCTAGAAGCTCATCATGGTAAAAAGTGAAAAGCTCAGGCCTGGAGGAGCATGCTCACATGGAGGACCACATTTCAAACACTTTGCATCAGACCTAAGGCTGCTGGAGGATGAGTTGGCAGTCTAGAAAGCCTATATATACAAGCGCCTGTAGAAGGAAATGGAGAGAGATAGATAGAGGGCGGAGCTCTGCAGAAATACTGCAAGAACTTTGTTAGTTTGGGTAATTGTGTTTAGGGAAGGATGTATCAGGGGTATGGGGTTTATAAATTTCTTTTGAGAGCCTAGCCATATGAGTTAGATATAATGCATGACTGTGGTCTGCTTCTCTGTAATACTTTGTAATGGCTCCATGAATTAATGAGGTTACCGGACTTACATGAATATGAACATTGATGATTCTAATGCATACATCTTTCTCATAGTTCCTTTTCAATTATGTTTATGATTAAGTATGGATGTCTGTACAACTTATTTCTGTTTTGGTACAAGTTATAAACTCTATTAGCACTTTCTTTCTGGAATGAATGCAAGGACCTAGAAGCCGTTCTGAGATCTATGGTGCTTGTATGTTTTACCCCCTTTCAAATCTCTTAACATGAATCATAGATGATGTTTCCCACTAAACTCACATAAAAGAGAGACTGGCACCCGCACGGTGCCTCGTGTGAGCACCCAACGTGTCTTGGGTGATAGGATGGCACACATGGGGTTCCTTTCTTTTGTGATAAGGGTAAGAATGACTACACTTCACTACTGTCTTGGCTTGGAGATATGGCAAAAGAAGCATCACATTTTTATCTCACACAAAAAAATATGCCAAGAAACTCCTTGAAAATTATTGAATGTCTGATTGTAAACTTGTGTCCACTCTAATGGAGAAAGGTTTGTAACTTTCTGAGATTCTAGATTCACCTCAAGTTTGTTTGGAGTCTCATTTACGTGACTTATACCAGACCAGACCTATGCTTTTCTTCCAACTATCTTTCTAGATTCATGCAGGAGCCAAAAAAATGTCATTGGGTAAAATGAAACATGTTCTTAGATGTGTTTGAGGTATAGTTGATTATGGTTTGGAATATTAGAAGAAATATCTATTCTTCTTGCAACAGGGATATACCAACTCGGACTATGCCAGATCTGTTGATGACAGGAAATCAAATACATGACATGTTTTTCATCTCGGATCTGGACCTATCTCGTGGATTCAACAAGAAGAAAATTTTTGTTTCTCTCTCATCCACTGAGGCAGAATATTGTGTTGCATGAGGAGCTATGTGCAAAGCAATTTGGTTACATCGCATTTTGGTTGATATGGAAATTCCTAAAGAAAAGCCACTTATCATTCATTGTGACAATCAGTGTGTGTTGAAGCTTGAAAAGAATCTAGTGTTCCATGAAAGAACCAAGAATATTAAGGTTGATTGTCATTACATTCGAGAACAAGTCTTGAACCACCACATCTAACTCCAACAATGGCCCACAAATTCTCAGGTAGGTAATATACTCACCAAGTCTCTTGGCAAGGTGAAATTTGAGTTGTTTCGAGGGTAATGATGAATGAGAAGGAAAAAGTGTTTGATGATTTTATTCAATGCAGGAGAAAAAAATATATACAAGGAGAATAGACAATTAATCAGTTAGATTGCATGTCGGTTAGTCACTGAATGTCATTTTGAATGTCCTATGTGTAACCAATAGGTTGGTGGAACAACCGACAGACAAAAGACAATGTAATACAAACAAAGTTTACACTAACATATAACACAAGGAGGGGTTATTTTTCTATGTCCATTCTTACATTATTCCCCTCAGGAAATGTCTTGTTCAAACAAACAAAAAACTAAAGAAGTCCAAATGCATGAATATGATTTCCACTTAATTAAGTATATTGCCAATAAATTTGGAAACCATGATAGATTCATTTTTTTTTTCTAAATATTATGATGTGTCATCATAATTAGTCAACATCAATAGTGTTTTTGAAGATAAATATTGGAGACAATTTTCCAATAAATATTGAGAACATGTGCTACCAAACTGTATAAATTCCTAATAGGAGGTTAACATAAGAACTCATATGTTTTGGTTCAAACCTTCTAGGTCAAAAAGATCATTTTAAATCAAATATATGAATGAGATAAAAAAAACAATAATGTAGCTTTGGTTTCCTATCTTTATTCTTCACACTTAATTCCAAAAACACCAAATGGCCTAACCCACACTAAAAAATTCGAGGAAAAATGTTGGTTGATCCTATTCATAACCATTAATAGAGAATAGAAGATATTATTACTATTACTAAAACAAATATTTTATCTCTTTATATGAATAATAGATTCACACTACTACATATAGTTCAAATAATGTCATGAATTGTGTCAATTCTGTGTCATTTTGTTTGTGCATTCGATAATTGGTTTCTAAATGTAAAAATGACACCAATATGTGGTATAAATGCGGTGCAATGTTTGCACCATATACACAAAAAAAAATTGCTTCACATTTCCCATTTCCAATAAATAGTAAATTATGTCATATATTTTTTTCCCTTATTGTAAAATTCTTCCTATATGAAATCAAAATATCTTTACACACATCAGGGAAAAATTTCAAGACCCCTTATCAAAATCCAACTTGGATTTTTTTTTTTGGCAAATTTGTAATAATGGATTTCATGTTAATGGTGAACAAGACCAAAATGTATATAGTGACGTGGGCCAATAAGTTTTCGGGAGAAGGCGCATCATGAAGCAATTAGCCGCACCAACTGCAGACATGTGTTTGCAAAAAACTCTACAGACGGGTTAGTTATACGAAAACGATGCAGACGGAGCATTTGTATGGAGGTCTATGTAGTTGGGCATCTGCATATGCAGACACTAAGATGTACATGTTGGCACGCATCTGTATATGCAGATGCCTGGTTGTGCATGTAGTTGGGCGTCTACATATATAGACCATGCAGTTGGGCGTCTATATATGTAGACGTCTAGTTGTACATGTGGTTGGACGTCTACATATATACATACATACATGCAGCTAGTAGTCTGTATATGTAGACGTCTGGTTTGTACATGCGGTTGGGTGTCTACATATATACATATAGAGAGTTGGGTGCGAGGACAAAACTTAATTTTCTCATCATATATACATAACAAAACTATACTAGAAATTTTAAACATGTTATTTCAATAAGTTTTTAATTAATATTTCTAAGTATTATTGAGAATATATAATAATTTTTAAGGTGAATGATTGGGAGTCCTCTAAAGTAAAATTTTCACTCCCAATCATTCACCTCACAAATTATTGTATATTCTCAATAACAATGATTTAGAAATAATAATTAAAATATAATTAAATAAGTTTTAAATCCCTAAATGTCATTGAAAAGTGAAAATGTTAAAATATTAATTTTTATGTATTATTTTCAAATTCGTCCCCCTACTGTCCCCAAAATTTCAGATTTTTTTTACCATCCCAAAAACCCCATCCCTCTGTACCCTCGTTCCCCCATCTTTGAGGCCTAGGTAACTATGCATTTTTATTTCTCATAACCATTAAATTAATATAAACCAGCCATGTGTAAGTTTCCTGGCCACAATTTGATTTGAATTGTGGGAGATTTTGTCTCTAGAGTAGTCGGTAAAATAATGCAACATGATGAAATGAATGAATTCTCCTTAGGGTTAATGCTATATGTTTATTGATGGTGTTTAGACAAAACTTGAAATGGAATATTACCTAGAAAATGAGAACTTACAAATACAAAACACACAATAAAGAGACATAAAAAATTCAGTTTGATGCATCCATTATTTAGAGCGAAAATATGTCATATATATGTAGAGGAGAGAAATACAAAATAATATGAATATGCATCACATTCTTTTATTTCCTAAGGATTATAGCTTCCCCAAACATCAATTGTAAATACCTACACCATAAAAATATTAGTTTGTTATTCACTGTAAATTTAGCATAAAAGAACAATATCATGGGATCTACTACACAATTCCCTATGGGATACCAAATATTGCTACTCACTCTTTTACAAATGACGACATTGATGCTCAATTTATTTATAGCACACAAATTACACATGGTTGACCATCCTAATACTCAAACTATTTATATCAAAGTACCTATCATCCAACATGAAGTTCATAGATTAAACATCATCCTACCAAATTCTATATTTTGAGTGAGGATAGAATAACTCTCAACAATTTTTATATGTTCCATTCACAAGTAATCGTATCCAAACATTTAGATTAGACTATTCTAAGGAAAACATGTTTATTGTAGATATCTAGTTTAAATAATAATAGTCGACACTTCTCTAAATGGAATAACATGGACCATAGAAAATAACCGCATATCTTAAGTATGCTTACTCAAGTTTAATAAATGCCAGTAGTAAGAGTAAATCTGATGTTACTAGTGTCTCATACACATGATAGCCGATACAAAGATAATGTCCAATCCATTAGCTCCCTATAAGACATTATACACTTACCAAATGTTGCCTCTGTCACATAGAACAATCAAATATATTTATTGTTAGAAGGCATGGATTAAAAACAAATCATGTCATGCAGGGCTTGGAATACAAGAGAGCATTGAAATTCATGTCAAACTTATATGATGTATTGAAATTCATGTCAAACTTGGTATGTATTTAAATTCATGTCAAACGTATATGATGTATTGTTAGTGAGTATATCCATTAATTATTTATTTACATGTTTGATTTTCAGAGATTTTTGAAAAATAATTCAACAAGATAATTTCATGTTATTGAATAATTCAAAGATGGTTTTGCGGCTTCAAAAATATGAAGAAGAAAATACTAGGCATGAGAGCCAAAGGATTGATTGTAGAAGGAAACATCTATGCAAACAATTCCCAACTGATCTAGAAATATTGTTGCCAGACCAACCTAGTCTTCAGAAAATGAGTTCATATTTAGAAAATCTTCATGCCATCAATTGAAGGAAAATGACACAAGAAGCATTGGAAATAGTGTAAGGATATGAAGAATCAATTAGTTGTTGTAACACTTTTTTCGTACATATGTGTTTTATATTTTTTAGAAGTATATTAATACTATCTTAAATGATTTGACATAATGAAGGTGAGTAAACATTTGGCAATTTGGTTCAAAGGAAAATGAAAGTGGATTCTACTCAGTTGGATTTTCTAGAGCATTACCTGAGGGGAAAGAGATATATGTGTTACCTCAACATTGTTGTCAGGTATTACTTTGTATAATTTTTACTTTGTACGTCTTCTCCTTTTTCATGCACATAATTTCTATATCTGGTTTTCCTTTTTAACAATGTTTTATATAGTTATTCTTCTATCTTGATATAGAGAGAAGGTAATTGACAGTTCATATTATATTATGAGCCAAGGATGAGACATGTTGTTGACGACAATAGTGTTGTAACACAAGTACATTGGGGAACATATGATGTTGTGGAAAGAGATTATGAACATGACTCCAGTGATGATGATGACCCTAATAATCAATAAGACCACCATATTAATCAAGCCAATATAAACAAGGAGGAGTTGGTAGAAATACTGGAAGATAAAAACAAATAGTTGAAATATTCATAAACCTATTTCTTGCGTTACAACGTTTCGTTACATTTTTTCTTTTGATTTTCTGATATAGAATATGTTTGTCCATTTATTGTAGTGCCCACTTCCCTTTGACACCTTTTGATACTGATCATGATACTACTGATTATATTATGGACATGATTATGGACTTTATTATAGTATAATGTTAGATGTTAGATCATGGATTATTGTTGACTTGATTCAGTTATGATGCATGATGATTATTAGAGATATTTTGGATATTTATGTTGATATACTGTTTAACATGGTTATATCATGGATGTTGTTCAGACATGTGAGATTTGGATATTATGATTAGACATAGAAATGGAAATTATTTGATGATGATATTGTTGTTGATTAAAATTGCAAATGATCTTGTTGGTTTCTTAGATATTGTTTTGATTCATATATCTAGATGATTTTTGAATTTTATTTATATTATTGTGGATGTTCTGATATGGCCACGAGGCTGAAGGAGGTATTGTGTTTTGCAGGTTAAAATATCACAAAAAACATCAGGGGATTGAAGACCAACCACATTGGAATTCTAGATGAATTCAACAAGGTCACCATGACAACTTGTGTTTGTTTGTGTGTGTTTGTGTGTGCTAGGGATTGTCATGGGTGGATCACCTTTAAATGTGACCAAGAGGTTATGTGTATTTATTTATTTGAACCTTTTGTTTAAAGTTGCATGTGTTTATTTTGTGATGCATTTGTCCCTTTCTTTATTTATTAAATGTTATATTAATATTGTGGGTAATCATGTTGTTAATATTAACTAATTAAAAAATATCATGAGAAAGTAATTAATAGATTTGTTGGCCTTGATTTAAAGTGTTGTAAGAGATGTGTAAGTTAACTTTTGAGTGTGAAACACTCCACCTTCTTGGAAATTCGAATTTGTCCTTGGAGGTTGATTTTGGAGGCTTGTGGGACAAGTTAAACTTGCCCCATACCTCTTAAATTTATTTACCAACCATACTTACGGTTGAAGAGTTAAAATTTTACTTTTATAATACATTTTGAGAAGACAATTTGTAGGTTTTAATTGCACTTTTCTTACATGATTTAATTTCAGTCCTTTGGGTGTGGGTAGGATTTGAGAGTGCAAATAAACTATAATTTTATTCACCAACCTATTTATTTTGCATTGGAGGATGAAGTTGAATTTTGGGGTTGGGGTTGAGGATGTGTGATGTGGCATCCTACATGGATCCACCTCATCCTCTTCCCTTCCCTCTTCTATAAAATTTGAATTCCTTTGGAGACTTCATTCTTGGGTTGCTTTACTTTGGAGACTTCATTCTTGGGTGATTTTTTTTGCTGTTTTGGAGCTGTTAGGAAATAAGGGATAAAATATGCGGAATAATCCCTTACAGAATCGCAACAATAGAAACTAATATGCAAAAATTATTACAGATCTCAAATAAAATTGCAGAATAAAATAACACAACACAAAGAGACAATATTTAACGCGGTTCACCCAATTTGGGCTACGTCCACCAAGAATCACTTGCTCAGATTTTATTTCAAGCCACCGTTCTCTCAATACAATACCCAGATCCATTTGGAGCTATGCTCAACAAACTCTACAGAATTCATAGTCGAATTCAAAACACATCTGCAATACATTTGCTTGTACATCTATCATATGCATAAGACCATATAAATAGACAACTGCTTAAGCAGTTTTACAAAACTGTGGGTATAAAAACCATGGGAAAAACCCGTCCCATAAACCTATGGGTCAAAAAACTCGCCCATATGAGAAAAGCACGTTTCCCGATATGTCGGGTGCATTTTTTGAGGCCAAAAATTTTTACACCTAAATTTTTGTTTTTTTCAGGGGCTGGCGACCCCAGACCCCCACTCGGGGCCCGGCCTGGCCCCGAACCCCGGCGAGGGATACATGAAAAGTGTATAGTACTCTTAGTGTATAGTCTTCAACACTTTCACACATGAAAACAGGCTCCACAACCTAACAATCTCCCACTTGGAGACTAGTTTTCCTCTGAGCAAGCTTCTCAACCCTTCACTAGTTTCTGTGAAGACCAACCAAAGCTGAACACAACTTTAGTTTTTCCCTTGTGACCACCTTGGTCATCATGTCTGCAGGATTCTTGACTGGTATGAATCTTCTCCAACTTCAACTTCTCTTCCTCCAAAGCTTTCCTGATGAAATGGTACCTTAACTGTATATGCTTTGTCCTAGAGTGGAAAGCAAAGTTCTTAGCTAGGTGTATAGCACTCTGACTATCACTATGCAGCTTACATTCCTCCTGCTTATGCCCCAACTCCTCAAGCAATTGTTGTAACCAAATCATCTCTTTGCTTGCCTCTGTGGCAGCAACATACTCAGCCTCTGTGGTTGACAAAGCCACCAGCTTCTGTAGTCGTGAAATCCAACTCACTGCTGTTCCACCTACAGTGTAAATATAACCTGTCGTGCTCCTCCTGCTGTCTACATCTCCAGCCATATCTAAATCTACATAACCACGTAAAGTGGTGTTTGATCCACTGTAGCAAAAAACTTTCCCCATGGTCCCTCTCAAATACTGAAGGATCCACTTTACTGCTTGCCAATGCTCTTTACCTGGATCACTCATAAATCTACTCACAGCTCCCACTGCATGGGCAATATCAGGCCTAGTGCACACCATAACATACATCAAACTGCCAACTGCTGATGAGTAAGGTACCTTGGACATTTGGTTTCTCTCCTACTCTGTCTTGGGACACTGCTCCTTTGATAACTTGAAATGGCCTGCCAAAGGAGTCCCAACCAGTTTAGCATCCTACATATTAAACCTCTCCAAGACCTTCTTAATGTACTCTTCCTGAGATAAAGTCAGCTTCTGTTCCTTCCTATCCTGAGATATCCTCATACCAAGGATTTGTTTGGCTGCACCCAAATCCTTCATAGAAAATGATTCACTTAGCTGCTTCTTGAGTACTTTTATTTCCTGCATGTTTTTACCTGCAACCAGCATGTCATCAACATACAAACACAGGATAATATAACTTCCATCCTCAAATTTCTTTGTATACACACAATGGTCAGAATGACATCTGATATAACCTTGCTCCATCATGAAGCTATCAAATTTCTTATACCATTGACGTGGAGCTTGTTTCAGGCCATACAAGCTCTTCTTCAGTTTGCACACCATCTCCTCTTTACCTTTGAATTCATATACTTCTGGCTGCTGCATATATAGCTCCTCCTCCAAATCACCATGGAGAAATGTAGTCTTTACATCTAACTATTCTAAGTGCAAGTCTTCTGCTGCCACTATTCCAAGAACAGTTCTATGATAGAAGTCATTTTTACTACAAGAGAAAAAATCTCATCAAAATCTATACCTTTTTTCTGTGCAAACCCCTTGACCACCAACCGGGCCTTGTATCTTTTCTTGCCTCCTTCTTCCTCTTTGACTCTAAACACCCACTTATTCTGTAATGCTATTTTTCCTTCAGGTAGCTTTACCAAATCCCATGTCTGGTTCTCCATGAGAGCCTGATGCTCCTCATCCATGGCTTGCTCCCACTTCTTCCTGGCATCTACCTGCATTGCTTCATCAAAGCTCTCTGGTTCTCCACTATCAGTGAGTAATAAATAATAAAGAGAAGGAGAAAAACGTTCAGGTTCTCTTCTTACCCTAGAAGACCTCCTCAATATAGGAGTTTGGCGTTCCTGTTGAGGGGGTTCCTGAACTGATTCATGTGTCACTTTCCCATCTGGAAGATCCTCTATCGCTGCATATTCTTTCTTGGATTCTTCCCTGTTTTCCTGTAACTGCTGCTTATACATGACTTTCTCATTAAAGACCACATCCCTAGATCGAATGATTTTCTTGTCCTTAATACTCCAACATTTATATCCAAAGTCATCACCACCATAACCAATGAAAGTAAATTTTTCTGATTTAGCCTCTTAGCTTAGTCCTATCATCCTTGTCTATGTGAACAAACACCTCACATCCAAAGACTCTAAGAAATGAATAATCAACTTTCTTACCATACCAAGCCTCCTCAGGTATGCCTCCATCCAAGGCACTTGAGGGTCCTCTGTTTATCAAGTACACAGCTGTGCTCACCGCTTCTTCCCAAAAAGAAAGAGGCAGTCCTGCATGTAACCTCATGCTCCTAGCATGTTCCATTATTGTTCTGTTCATCCTTTCTGATACCCCATTCTGCTGCCCGAGTTCCTGGAACCATCTTTTGCCTGCGGATTCCATTCTTAGAACAGTAATCATCAAATTCATTGCTGCAATACTCCCCTCCATTATCTGACCTGAGACATTTTAGCTTAAGACCTGTTTCATTCTCTACCAAGGCTTTCCATTTAACAAAAGTGTCAAATACATCAGATTTGTTTCTAATACAATAAACCCAAACTTTCCTTGTTGCATCATCAATAAAAGTAACATAATAACTTGAACCCCCAAGAGATGATACCTGAGCTGGCCCCCACACATCAGAATGCACCAGCTCTAACTTACTCTCTTTCTTTGTAGGTCCAACCTTGAGAAACCTTACTCGCTTCTGTTTCCCATATATGCAGTTCTCACAGAAATCGAAACCTATTTCTGTATATCCAGGAAAATTCTTCTTTATGATGTTCATGCCCTTATGGCTCATATGACCGAGCCTATAGTGCCATAATGTTGTATCTGCATCTGAAGCCACAAGATTACAATCATTAGTACTATCAGTGGTTAAATACAAGGTTCCAACCTTCTTACCTCTTGCCACCACAAGAGCACCCTTGGTAACCTTCCAAGAGTCTGCTGTAAATATCACAGTACAACCATCACTTCCCAACTGCCCTGCCGATATCAAATTTCATCTTAATGTAGGCACATGTCTGACATCCTTCAATAGCCAAGTATTCCCATTCTACATCTTAACCTGAACAGAACCTTTTCCAACTATGTTGCAAGGCTCATCATCACCAAGAAAAACATGCCCAAAATCTCCTTGAACATAATCAACAAAATAATGCCTATGTGGAGAAGCATGGAAAGAAGCCCCTGAATCTAAAACCCAAGATTCAGTAATATTAGTGCAAAGAAAGAATCAAAGCATCCTGACATACATTACCCGTTGCCACATTTGCCTCCTTGTTTTCTTCTTGTTGTTTCTTCTTATCCCGAAGCTCCCAACAGTCCTTCTTTGCATGCCCAGGCTTTCCACAATTCCAGCATACAATCTTGTTCTTGGATTTTGACCTTGCCCAATCTTTTGATTTTCCACGGTTTCCTCTATTCTTCTGTCTCCCTCTAGTTTCCACTGTCAAAGAATTCCCTGAAGTAGAAGATTCCCCAAAGCTTTTTCTTCGCATTTCCTCGCTTAGAATCACCCCTACAACATCCTCAAACTTCAACTCCAAGTTAGCTGGAACCGAGTTACTTACCGCCATTACCAGGCTATTCCAACTCTCAGGTAAAGAGAACAGAATTAATAAATCCTTAACTTCTTCATCAAATTCTATTGTAACCGAAGCTAGCATATTCACTACCATATTGAAATCATTTAAATGATCTGCTACTGAACTATTCTTAGACATCTTCATATTAAACAACTTTTTCATTAAAAATATCTTATTAGAGGCAGAGGGTTTTTCGTACAACTTCCCTAATGCATCCATTAGATCTTTTGTAGTCTTTTCCTTTGAAACATTAAATAATACTGAAGATGCAAGACTCAGTTGGATCGTTCCAAGTGCCTTCCGATCCAACAAATCCCATTCCACATTTGTCATACCCGAGGGTTTGTTCACCTTCTCAGACAACGGAGTATAAAGATCCTTTTGATAAAGGTAATATTCCATTTGCATCTTCCAAAGACTGAAATTCTGCCCGTTGAATTTATCAACCCTAGATCTTCCTTCATCTGCCATAGCTCCCACTCAAGCTAAAAACTTTCCCTGCGATTCAACACTTCAGCAAACCAAACCAGGCTCTAATACCATTTTTTAGGAAATAAGGGATAAAATCTATGGAATAATCCCTCACAGAATCGCAACAGTAGAAACTAATATGCATAAATTATTACAGATCTCAAATAAAATTGCAGAATAAAATAACACAACACAAAGAGACAATATTTAACGTGGTTCACCCAATTTGGGCTACGTCCACCAAGAATCACTTTCTCAGATTTTATTACAAGCCACCACTCTCTCAATACAATAACCAGATCCGTTTGGAGCTATGCTCAACAAACTCTACAGAATTCACATCCGAATTCAAAACACATCTACAATACATTTACTTGTACATCTATCATATGCATAAGACCATATAAATAGACAACTGTTTAAGCAGTTTTACAAAACCATGGGTATCAAAACCATGGGCAAAACCCATCCCATAAACCTATGGGTCAAAAAACTCGCCCATATGAGAAAAGCACGTTTCCCGATATGTCAGGTGCATTTTTCGAGGCCAAAAATTGTATAGTACTCTTAGTGTACAGTCTTCAACACTTTCACACATGAAAAACGAGATCCACAACCTAATAGGAGCTCTTCCTTTGAAGAAGTTTTTAGAAGACTGTTGCATGCTTGTGCTTGGCTGATTTGGATTGCTTGCATTGGGATAAAGCTTGTTGTTTTCGAACTTGGAATAACTCCATCACAGAGAGGTAGGAGCTTGAATCTTGCAATGATTATTTTTTGTTTATGAAAATGTTAATGTGTGAATGTTTTGGCATGTTTGCGGGCTGTTGGGTAGATGACCTAGGAATGGTGTAGGAGAAGACTTTAGGGTTTATTTTTTGGGAGACATAAGTGTGTTTTAGGTAGGTATAATGGAGGAGGGAGTTCGGATTTGGGTTCCACCTTACAAAGAAATAACTTGCATTACTTTACTCGTTATGGGGTGCCATAAGAGGTTGGGGAGGCATAAGAAAAAGTGAGGGATAAGGGGTACTTGGGAAGGCATAAGGAATGTCAGGGTTTTGATATTCTATATTTTGGCACTTTGTAATTCAGGTGGTGATACCCATTTCCCCTTTTGGGAGGCATAAGAAGCATCCCCCATAGTTTCTTGCTCCTTTGGCTTGCTTGATAAATCCTTAGTATTTTTTTGTCACATTTTAATGTATTTGTAAACTACATTCTATTTTGGTACTGTGTTTTATTGTGAAAATGTTGCTTGTATGTTTGTGGAAGCCTATTGTTGCCATGAGTTGGGTCACATATTTTATTGCACTATGGTTGGGTCTCGGGGGCTAATGAATAAGGATGGATTCTCCTTTTCATTGGATGTCTTGGTTGGGTAGAGAGCGTTGTCTTTCCCCTACTCCTATTCTGACCAAATTGGAGGAATGAGAAATACGCATGTTGTTGTTCTAGAGATGAGAAAAAGAAATTTTGACAGTCCCTTATGAAATGAAATCTTATTGTAGCCCTTTCCCACTTTAAAGTGGATGATCTATATATTAATTGTAAAGGAAAGATACCTTGTATTAACAATGAAAGTTGAAATTTGAAATGTAAAAGAGTTATATTTTGTATTCTGTTTTTTGGAAAGAATGATACGTATTTTGTATGTTGTATTTTGAAATCAAATGGAAAGCAAGTTGTAAGAGTTTAATTTTAATTAATGGAAGGGTTTTCCATGTTCATATGATATTATTTCCATTGGAAATATGTGTTTAACATGCACTATGAAATCCCTGTTTGCAAAGTGGAAAAATGAAACATGTGAGAAAAAAATGTATTATTCTGCCTTGTTTATAATATAGGATTTTGGAAAGAATAGAAATTACATTCTTGTTTTAATGTTTGATTAAAAGAAAGAAAACTATTTATGGCTAGCATGGAATTAATTCAATGTTTTATTTCATGGCAAAAGAGATAGTTAATTTCTGTTCTGTAAATGTATACACTTCTTTCAATTCATTGTATAGTTTATAAAATTCCTTTATCAAAAGCTCAAATAACCCTGCAAATAGACAAAAGGAAAATGAAAAAATAATCAATTGGAACTAATGAGGACAAAATTATCCCAGACTAGACTAAAAAAATTTAAGGAAATATCTTGAAAATCTTTCAGTCGAGCTAAGACAAATCTGCAGGCTTTTTGTTGTAAAAAGAAACTTGTAATTTCGAAATGCAGATCAAACCAACAATTGTACAATTGCTATATATCCTACAACTATTATAATGGAAACCTCCATGTCTGTTTGAAATGTTGAAGGAGAAAGAATGAAAAATTCGAACAATATTTTATAAGATAAAATTTACCAGTTCGTACTGTAAAAGCCTGCAGAACGTTTTCATGAAACTAACTCCTTAAATTTTTTATCAAAACAAAAATTTAATGAATCTTGTGCAAAGAGGAAATTGAGAGCTTTCTAGAGACTCCTTGTTTTCCCAAAACCGAGCTCTCTATCAAAAGTTATGGCCTTCTGAAGTTTTTCTTCACTTGGCGTCAAAAAATTTTTTTGGGAAAACTTTCCTTGGCAGGCCCGCGGGCCCGAATTTTTCCCTTAACACTTCGAAAAAAATTTGGAATTTTTTTTCCTAATTTTTTTCACTACCCCACTGACCCACAAACAATCATAGGCTGCCAAATAGCACCATGAGGTGTCGGCGGAGGGGCGGATCCCTCTTTAACTTAGCACTTCAAAAAAAAAATTGGGAAAATTTTCTAAATTTTCCCCGCCGCGCCACAACCAATCAATAGATGCCACATGGCATCACAAGGCATCATCAGAGGAGCGGGTTCCTTTTTTCCTTTCTAATTTTTAGAAAAAAATTGGGAAAATTCTAAAGTTCCCCGCTAGCCCGCTGGCCTGCAGTAAATCAGGAGCTGCCACATGGCATCGTGAGGCGTTGATAGAGGCACGGGTGAATTTTACCCTTTTTCCCTTCCGGGGTGCTAAAAAACTTTTATCCCCACTGCCCCATTTTCCTTGCGCTAGCTTAGGAGGCACCACGTGTCCCTTGCAGACTTGCGGACTCGTGGGAGTGCAGGTGTAAAGGTGGTTTTTCACCCCCGCGTGGGAAATTTCCAACATATCTCCCGCGGCCCCCCGCTGACCCAACTCCTTCCCCGAGAAAAATTTCTCCGCGCAGCCTGCAGATCCACCGCGGGAAAAATTTTCACTCCGCAGCCTATCGACCCACCCTTGGGGCAAATTTTTCTCCCCTGGGCCTGTAGGCCCGCTCTTTGGAAAAAATTTCTCCCCAAGGCCCACCGGTCCATAACTTGAGGAATATGAGAAGTTAGGAGAACTTCTTTATATCACTGAAAGGTGAGCAAATTTCCTATCCATTGGGAATGATTTAGGTAAATTTTGAATGCATTCATTATGAGAAAAATCAAGTTGAATCTTTAAAGCATGTTAGAGAGTGGGTATGGCGAGGAATTACCCTTTGACCCTAATTGAGCTTTCTTACCCTAAATTTTGGGACCTTGTGACCTCTAATAATTGTTAATAAAAGAAAATTATATTCTAGTGGATTAAAATTGATCTAGAACTTGTTAGTGACAACTGTTGTTTTGTAACCTGGTTGTAAACTCTTTTAAACAAAAAAAATTATTCCATAATTTTCCTAACTAATCCTAGGTTGTTCTTGGGTCTCAAGTGGGTTGTTTTTAGCGGGCATCACACTTGGTATCAGAGCAGTGGTTCAAAATCTTGGGCCATTGGGAACACTAGAAAACTTGAGACATGAACCTTAAACCTAGTACACTTTTAAATTTAGAAGACAACTTAGTTTAGAAATTACATATTTTAGTAAACATGGAAACTAAGTAAAACCTTAGAATAAGGAACTAACTCTCGTCTTGCTCTGTGCAGGAGGCACAAACAAGATGAGGAGCCTTTTCACATAGACCTAGGCATACCACCTCCAGAGCATGTCTGTAGCAGCTATCCTACCACATATCTTGTAGACTCTTTAGGATGTTAATGCCGCTCTACGTGGAGGATTAGTAGGAGGGCATGTAGCCAGACATGATAGAGTCACTTCCATTGAGGGTCATGTATCTCCTCGACCCAGCGAGGAGCATGGAGGAGAGAACTTCCATGCAGAGTTAGCCAAAGTAGAGTCACCATAGAGGGGACAGGGTGACTGAGTTTCAGGACATAGAGAGAGGTCTCGGAGCCCTAGGCTTAGGGATGAGCATGTAGAGAGGCCTAGAGGCCATCAGACCATAGCTGTAGATCACATCAGGGAGATCCTGAAGCTTCGGCCATCACATTATTCTAGTGACATAGGTGGATTTCAGGAAGAAGGCCTGGTTAGTGAGCTTGAGTGGGTGCTTCAAGCTCTGTTCCTTGTTCTAGCAACATGAAAGCTCATGTTGTGATCCATCTACTGAGGGATGGAGCTAGTGTCTAGTGGTAGACAGAGGAGAAGAAACTCCATGTTGATTCTGAGATAGTTACCTGGGAGCTCTTTGAGGAGTGATTCAGGAGCAGATATTTGTCACGGAGGTTCATACAACAGTGGATAGATGAGTTCCATGACCTCCGACAGGCATCTCTTACAGTGGCTGAGTATGAGAGTAGATTTTTGGATCTACTCCAGTATGTTGATTACATGTAGGATGAGTAGGTATGCAGATCCACAGGTTCATCCGGGGCCTGAATCTAAACATTGGAGGTGCAGTGTGGATCCATTGTCCATAGACATTAGCTGAGGCCGTTGAGAAGGCCTATATAGCATAGGAGACTCAGGGAAAGACCCAACAGGCTAGAGACCGAGTCCGGAGTTGCATACAACAGATGTCAGGACAAAAAGATCGAGGGGGTCAGTACCTCTTCCTCATGGTGGATAGGGTTCAACACAGTCATCTTTTAGACCACAACAGCAATAGCAGTCCCACCCACCTTATAGACCTCCATAGAGGTTTGATGCACCGAGAGGTTAGAGTATGGGGCCTCCCCCTAGGGGTCCCATCAGGACACAGGGTGCCCAGAGAGCTCACTCAGCAGGAGCTTGCCAGCAGAGACCTCAACAGACCGCAACTAGATCATTAGGATCCACACCACAGACCTCCAGAGTACTGGCCAGACCTGCTACATAAGGGAAGAGGATCAGGCAGTTGTTTTGGGTGTGGTGTTACTGGACATTTTTGGAGAGACTACCCACATAAACCTAATAACAAGGGTAAGACACAGATCTCAGAGCCTACTGTTGGTGATATGGGGCACAGTCATAGGATGTATGCAGTGGTCAAGAACTACTAGGAAGAGCATCAGAGTATAGTTATTGAGACTACATGTAACATTGGAGGCATTCCTACCTTCCATTTTGTTTTATTCTGGTTCTTCTGATTCTTTTATTGCACCATCTTTAGTAGAGCAATGCAGGCTGGTGGCAGTTAGGTAGGGTCATAGTTGGGATGTTGAGATGGCTTCTGGAGCCAAGATCTTCTGTAGACTCCTTAGTTAAGGAGTGTGTGGTGGATTTGGGACCTTTCACCACTACCTCGGATCTTCGTATCCTTCCGTTGGGATCTTATGGAGTCATCTTGGGCATGGACTAGGTTGTCTACTCATAGGGCCAGGATGGATTGTTACCACAAGATTATATCTTGTGCAGATGATTTGGGAGTTGAGTTGGTGATATCAGGGGTCAGGAGACCCGTTTCTATTCACACCATCTCTACTATGCAGTTTAAGCGGTGTGTGTGATGGGGTTGTCAGATGTATGCTGTTACAGTCAGTGACAGATCAGAGGATGGGTCTAGTGGACCATCACTAGATGATCATCCCATTTTGAGAGAGTTTGCATATGTCTTTCCAGGGGAGCTACCGGGGTTACCACCCCCATGTGAGATTGATTTTCATATAGATCTCAGGTTCCAGGAGTAGAGCCTATCTCACGAGCACCTTACCAGATGACCACCCCAGAGCTCTGCGAGCTCAAGTTGCAACTTGAGGGCCTTTTGGAGAAGGGCCTAATTCATCCTAGTGTATCCCCTTGGGTGCACCGGTGATTTTTGTGAAGAAGAAGGATGGATCCTTGTGGTTGTGTATTGATTACCACCAGCTGAACAAAGGTAACGATCAAGAATCATTATCCCCTTCCATGCATTGATGATTTATTTGATCAGATGAAGGGAGCCACAATTTTCTCTAAGATAGACCTTAAGTCAGGCTACCATCAGCTGAGGATTTCAGAGGTGGACATTCATAAGACCACCTTCCATATGAGATATGACCACTATGAGTTCACAGTGGTACCTTTTGGTTTAACTAATGCCCCATGCAGTATTTATGAGTTTGATGAATGGGGTATTTAGGAATTTCTTAGATCACTTCATGCTCATCTTCCTTGATGACATTTTGATTTACTCACGTACACATGAGGAGCATGAGGGGCACCTTCACCAGGTTCTTCAGTGTCTTCGAGAGCAGCAGCTTTACAGGAACTTGGAGAAGTGTGCATTCTTTCAGACAAGAGGTACAATATTTGGGTCATATCATTTCTGGGGAAGGTATCACCATCAATCCTTCCAAGATTAGAGCTATCATGGATTGGCCAACACCCACTACTGTGACTGAAGTGCGTAGCTTCATGGGATTGGTAGGTTACTATAGGAGATTTGTTCAGGAATTCTCTGTGCATTACACACCCCATCACTTCCCTTCAACAAAAAGGGAAGAAGTTTGTTTGGTCAGACAGGTGTGAGCAGGCCTTCAGGACACTTAAGGAATGCCTCACTACAACACCTATTCTTGTAGTGCTAGATCCACAGGGTGAGTTTTTCATTTACACGGATGCTTCTTTAGCAGGACTTGGAGGTGTGTTGATGTAGGAGGGTAGAGTAGTGGCTTTTGAGTCTCGCAAACTCAAATATTATGAGCTTAATTATCCAACTCATGATCTTGAACTTGTGGCAGTTGTGCATGCTTTGGTTCGATGGAGGCACTTTCTTATTGGTCAAAGATTCACACTCAAGACTGATCATTCGAGTCTTCACCACCTCTTCACGCAGCCCAATCTCAATGCTCATCAGTGGCATTGGATGGAAGTTTCTTTGTGAGTATGATATGGAGATAGAGTCATGTGAAGAGGAAGGAGAATGTGGTGGTAGATGCTCTCAGCAGATGGAGACATGTGGTTATGGCCACCTTAGTGGGCACAGATTTACAGAGCAGGATTCTTCAGCAGCTTCCTCTTGACAGCTTCTACATTATAGTTTCGAGCAGAGATCGAGTCTCAGAGACCCCTCGAGGGAATTTTGATGGTTTCTCACTAGAGGCAGATGGCCTTCTTAGGAACAGAGGTTGGATTTATGTTCCCAGAGATGGAGGATTGAGGCAGGACATATTGACAGAGGCACATCGTGTCACCCTATTCAGCCCATCCTGGGGGTGAAGAAGATGCACACTACTTTGAGACAATTGTATCACTGGAGAGGACTTTACAGAGACATGGCTCAGTTTGTGTCACACTGTTTAGAGTGCCAAAAAGTGAAGGCCGAGCATCAGCATCTAGCTGGCCTTATCTTTCCTCATGCTATACCGAAATGGAAGTGGGACACCATTTCCATGGACTTCATTGTTGGGCTACTGATGTCGAGATATCACCACGATGCCATCATGGTCACAGTTGATAAATTGACAAAAGTGGCTCACTTTTCTCTAGTAAAGACCACTTATATGGCTAGTGTAGTGGCATGAGTATATCTTGATGAGATTGTCAGGTTATATGGGATTCTGCGGAAGATCATTAGTGACCACGATCCTTTGTACACTTCCCATTTTTGGACTACCATGCAACATGCCCTTGGGATGAGAATCAACTTTAGCACAACATATCACCCCAAGATAGATGGACAGACTGAGCGGGTGAATCAGATTTTAGAGGATATGCTCAGGATGTATGTGATGGATCAGCAGTCTAGATGAGAGGAGTACCTGTACTTGGTGGAGTTTGCCTACAATAATAGTTTTCATAGTTCTATAGGCATGGCTCCTTTTCAGGCTTTGTATGGCAGAGAGTGCAAGACACCTCTTAGTTGGGACAAGGTTAGAGGACATGGTTTCTCTTGGACCAATTTTGTTGCAGGACATGGAGCAGCATTAGGTGGTTTTGATCAGACAAAGATTGTAGGAGGCACAGGACAGGAAGAAGAAGTACGCAAATCAACATAGGACTGACCTTAGTTTTGATGTGGGCATGAAGGTGTTCCTTTGTGTCAGGCCACATAAGAGCCCTATCCGTTATGGAAAAGGTTCTAAGTTAGCTCCTAGATTCGTGGGTCCTTTTGAGATCTTGGAGCGTATTGGCCCCTTGGCCTACCGTCTAGCATTGCCACCTTAGCTTGTCTCATGTACATGATGTGTTTCATGTTTCAGTTCTTAGGAGATATGTTGCAGATCCTTCTCATGTGTTAGATTGGACCTCATTGCAGGTGCAGGATCAGGGGTAGGTGATGGTGGAGCCCATTCGCATCATAGATCACAGGACCCTGGGCCTTTGAGGCAGAGAGGTTGATCCAGTCTGGGTGTAGTGGGACAGATATGATGAGACTACAACTACATGGGAGGATGCTACTTTGCTATGAGTTCAGTTTCTACATTTGTTCCAGTGACTTCCATGAGGAAGTCAAGTCTAAGGGGAGGTGGATGTAGTACTTACTTCCCTTTGACACCTTTTGATACTAATCATGATACTGTTGATTATATTATGGACATGATTATGTACCTTATTATAGTATGATGTTAGATGTTAGATCATGGATTATTGTTGACTTGATTCAGTTATGATGCATGATGATTATTAGAGACATTTTGGATATTGATGTTGATATACTATTTAACATGGTTTATATATGGATGTTGTTCAAACATGTGATATTTGGATATTGTGAGTAGACCTAGAAATGAAAATTATTTGATGATGATATAGTTGTTGAGTAAAATTGTAAATGATCTTGTTGGTTGCTTAGATGTTGTTGTGATTCATATATCTAGATGATTTTGGAATTTTATTTATATTATTTTGGATGTTCTGATATGGCCACGAGGCCAAAGGAGGTATTGTGTTTTGTAGGTTAAAATATCACAACAAACATCGGGGATTGGAGACCAACCACATTGGAATTCTAGATGAATTCAACAAGGTCACCATGGCAACTAGTATTTGTTTGTGCATGTTTGTGTGTGTTAGGGATTCCCATGGGGGGGATCACCTTTAAATGTGACCAAGGGGTTATGTGTTTTTATTTATTTGACCCATTTTGTTTAATGTTGCATGTGTTTATTTTGTGATGCATTTACCCCTTTCTTTATTTATTAAATTTTGTATTAATATTGTGGGTAAGCATGTTGTTAATATTAATTAATTAAAAGATATCATGAGAAAGTAATTAATAGAGTTGTTGGCCTTGATTTAAAGTGTTGTAAGAGATGTGTAAGTGATGTGTAAGTTAACTTTTGAGTGTGAAACTCTCCACCTTCTTGGAAATTCAAATTTTTCCTTAGAGGCTGATTTTGGAGGCTTGTGGGACAAGTTAAACTTGTCCCATACATATTAAATTTATTTACCAACCATACCTACTATTTTTTTTTTATTATTGGCAAATAGTTTTTTGAAAGGGACTGACCCTTGATTGGAGAGCCGGAATTGAGAAACAGAGAGAATGGATCAAGATCCAAGTTTACAACGAAGCTCCAAGTAGCTCAGAAACAGCTACTCAATCTAAAACAACAGCAAAAAAACAGCAAAACCGACCGCAAAGAAACAACAGAAAAACAACAAAAAGCAGCAGAAGCATCCAGAGCTTTATTGGTAATCGATACTGATCTTATTTTCTTCCAATGAAACATACCCAAAGCAGTCATATGGGCAGCATTAGTCTTATCAAGCTCCTCAATGGTTTATTTACCAACCATACCTACTGTTGGAGAGTTCTATGAAATTTGAATTTTATAATGCTTTTTGAGAAGGCAATTTGTAGGTTTTAATTACACTTTTCTTACATGATTTAATTTCAGTCCTTTGGGGTGTGGGTTGGATTTGAGTGTGTAAGTAAACTGTCATTTTATTCACCCACCTATTTTTTATGCATTGGAGAATGAAGTTGAGTTTTGGGGTTGGGGTTGAGGATGTGTGATGTGGCATCCTACATGGATCCACCTCATCCTCTTCCCTTCCCTCTTCTATAAAATTTGAATTCCTTGCCTTGTTTTGGGTTGCTTCACTTTGGAGAATTCATTCTTGGGTGAATTCTTTTTCTGTTTTGGAGCTCTTCTTTGAAGAAGTTTTTTAGAAGATTGTTGCATGCTTGTGCTTGGCTGTTTTGGATTTCTTGCATTGGGATAAAGCTTGATGTTTGAACTTGGAACAACTCCATCATGGAGAGGTAGGAGCTTGGCTCTTGAATGCTTCTTTTTTGTTTCTGAAAATGTTAATGTGTGAATGTTTTGGCATGTTTGTGGGATTGTTGGGTAGATGGCCTAGGAATGGTGTAGGAGAAGACTATGGGGTTTATTTTGTGGGAGGCACAAGTGTGTTTTAGGGAGGTATAAGGGAGGAGGGAGTTGGGATTTGGGTTCCACCTTACAAAGAAATAAATTGCATTTATTTACTCGTTATGGGGTGCCATAAGAGGTTGGGGAGGCATAAGGAAATGTGAGGAATAAGGGGTACTTGGGGAGGCATAAGGAATGTCAGGGTTTTGATATACTATACTTTGGCGGTTTGTAATTCAGGTGGTGATACCCATTTCCCCTTTTGGGAGGCATAAGAAGCATCCCACATAGTTTCTTGCTCCTTTGGCTTGTTGATAAAGCCTTAGTAATGTTTTTCATGCTTTAATGTAGTTGTAAACTACATTCTATTTTGGGACTGTGTTTTTGTTGTGAAAATGTTGCTTGTGTGTTTGTGGAAGCCTATGTTGCTGCCATGAGTTGGATCACATATTTTATTGCATTATGGTTGGGGCTTGGGGGCCAATGAAGAAGGATGGTTTCTCCTCTTCATTGGATGTCTTGGTTGGGTAGGAGAGCGTTGCCTTTCCCCTACTCCTGTTGTGACCAGAATTGGAAGAATGAGAAATACGCATGTTGTTGTTCTGGAGCTGAGAAAAAGATAGTTTGACCTCCCTTGTGAAATGAAATATTATTGTATCCCTTTCCCACTTTAAAGTTGGATGATATATATATTAATTGTAATGGAAAGATACTTTGTATTGACAATGAAAGTTGAAATTCAAAATGTAAAAGAGTTATACTTCTGTATTCTATTTTTTTGGAAAGAATGTGAAAGAATGATACGTATTTTGTATGTTGTATTTTGAAATCAAATGGAAAGGAAGTTGTAAGAGTTTCATTTGAATTAATAGAAGTGTTTTCCTTGTTCATATGATATTATTTCCATTGGAAATATGTGTTTAACATGCACTATGAAATCCTTTTTTGGAAAGTGGAAAAGTGAAACACGTGAGGAGAAAATGTATTATTCTGCCTTGTTTATAATATATGATTTTGGAAAGAATAGAAATTGCATTCTTGTTTTAATGTTTGATTGAAAGAAAGAAAACTATTTATGACCAACATGGAATGAATTCAATGTTTTTTTTCATGGCAAAAGAGATAGTTAATTTTTGTTCTGTAAATGTATACACTTCTTTCAATTCATTGTATACTTTGTAAATTTCCTTTATCAAATGTTCAAATAACCCTGCAAATAGATAAGAGGCAAATGAAATAATCAATTGGACTTAATGAGGAAAAAATGATCCCAAACCAAACTAAAAACACTTAAGGAAATGTCTTGAAAATCTTTCAATCGAGCCAAGGCAAATCTATAGGCTTTTTGCTGTAAAAAAAAAAAACTTGTAATTTTGAAATGCAGATCAAACCAACAATTTTACACTTGCTATATATCCTAACACTTTCCTGAATGGAAACCTCCATGTCTATTTGACATGTTGAAGGAGAAAGAATGAAAAATTTGAACAAAATTTTATAAGTTAAAATTTACCAGTTCACACTGTAAAAGATTGCAGAATCATTTTCACAAAATTGACTCCTTAAATTTTATCAAAACTAAAATTTAATGAATCTTGTGCAAAGAGGACGTCGAGATATTTCCATAAAGTCCTCCTTTTCCCAAAACTAAGCTCTCTATCAAAAGTTATGGCCTTCTGAAGTTTTTCTTCACTTGGCGTCAAAAAAAATTTGTTTGGAAAAATTTCCTTGGTGGGCCCACAAGCCGGAATTTTCCCTTAGCACTTCAGAAATTTTTTGGGAAAATTTTTTCATAATTTTCCCTGCCGCCCCATCGACCCATAACCAATCAGAGGCTGCCACGTGGCACCACGAGGCGTCGGCAGGAGGGCCAGATCCCTCTTTAACTTAGCGCTTCAAATAAAAATTTTGGGAAAATTTTCTAAATTTTCCCCGCCACCCCCCGCATAGCCAATCAGGAGATGCCACATGGACTCACGAGGCATCAGTAGAGGAGCGCGGTTTCTTTTTTCCTTTTGCGCTTTTCAGAAATTTTTTGGGAAATATTTTCTAAAGTTTCCCCACTGGCCTCGCCAGCCTGCAGCCAATCAGGAGCTGCCACGTGGCATCGTGAGGCGTCAGTGGATGCAGGTGAATTTTACCATATTTTTCCCTTCGAGGCATTAAAACTATTTTATACCCGCTGCCCCACTTTCCCCGCGCGTTGGGCTTAGGAGATGCCATGTGTCCCTTGTGGACTTGCAGACTCGCAGGAGTGTGGGTGCAAAGGTGGCTTTTTCGCCCCTTGGGGAAATTCTTGTCTCCCGTGGCACCACCGACCCGTAGACTCCTTCCCCGCGCTCCCCACAGCCCACAGACCCACCATTGGAGAAATTTTCCTCCCCCGCAGCCCGCCGACCCACCCTTGGGGAAAAATTTCTCCCCTGGGCCCGCAGGCCCACTCTTGGGGAAAATTTTCACCCCAAGGCTCACCGGCCCATAACTTGAAAAATATGAGGAGTTATGAGGACTTCTTTATATCAATGGAAAGGTGAGGAATTTTTCCTTATCCAATGGGAATGATTTAGGGAAATTTTGAATGCATTAATTTTGAGAAAAATCAAGTTGAATCTTTAAATCCTGTTAGAGAGTGGGTATGGTGAGGAATTACCCTCTGACCCTAATTGAACTTTCTAACCCTAAATTTTGGGACCTTGTGACCTCTAATAATTGTTAATAAAAGAAAAGTATATTCTAGTGGATTAAAATTGATCTAGAACTGTAAGTGGCAACTGATGTTTTGTAACCTAGTTGTAAACTCTTTTAAATAAAAAAAAATTATTCCATAATTTTTTCCTAACTAATATAAGGTAGTTCTTGGGTCTCAAGTGGGTTGTTTTAGCGGGCATCACACTTGTTATCAGAGTAGTGCTTCAAAATCTTGGGACATTGGGCACACTAGAAAACTTGAGACATGAACCTTAAACCTAGCAGACTTTTAAGTTTAGAAGACAACTTAATTTAGAAATTACATATTTTAGTAAACATGGAAACTAAGTAAAACCTAGAATAAGGAACTAACTCTCATCTTTCTCTGTGTGGGAGGTGCAAATAAGCTAATGAGCCTTTTCACATAGACCTAGGCATACCACCTCTAGAGCATGCCGTAGAAGCTATCCTACCATAGATCTTGCAGACTCTTTAGGATAAGTAAATTATATATTTAATATACATAGTTATATACGTCTTCTGTGGGTAGCTGGAAACTCTCCCACACCTCTTTTGGTACTATCGCAAAGCCCATGGTGCTTGGGGTTGCATTCATTCCTTCTTCCAAAAAATTTCACCATGAGTGCTTCACATGGCATTATGTTGTACTGGGAGACAATCCCCAAATGCCACATAAGTTTACCCAGATTTGACATGCTTTCAGAGGGGAATTTTTTTTCTGGTTATAGAAAGAAATAAATTCTTATTTGTTTACTAATTTTGACGCCGATCATCACTTCTCTTTTTATAACAAGTCTATGGTTGTTTCCAATGTCTTGCTGCAGATTCAAGTTCAAGCCAATAAGGTGGCACTAGAGGTGGAATATCTATAGACACTTCTGCGCAACAGAGACAATACCCCTTGCAATATAGCGCGTGTGTCTCCACTCACCACCAAGTAACACTTACACTGGTATGCACTTCTCCAACAGCTTGAACCAATGATAAATCATATTTTCTTTTGTAACACTTATATTGGTATGCTTATCACTTCTTGTGACAAGCATATTGAAACTTAAACTTGTATTTTCTATTGTGAGCAAGACACAACACTACAAGAATGGTTTCGTTTACTTTGTCTGGGGAAAGCATGTTATTTCCATTTCTATAATGCTCCTGAGGTATAATGCTCATAAGGGCGTCAAATATGAGGCGCGAACAAGTTTTCTGACTATTTCTTTTTGGCTGTAAAATGGTTTCCAAATACAAACGCATTGCTAAATTTTTTTCATCAAAATCGATCCTTAATTAGTGTAGTGGACTAAAATCCATCCTACAACCTCCTCTCTACCATGCCCAACCTGAACCACTACGTTACAGGCATTTTTATTCAACATTTTGTCGGCAGTTGACTATCTTGTCAACTGCAAACATACGTGATACTGATAGATAGGTAAACCCGTAAGCAAGTTTACCATGATCAGAAATTATTGAACAATGTGTTTTGTGCTGCAAACGCAAACTGTGTTGTGTTGGAATGTTAGTCGAGGCCATTGATCAGCCATTATTGAACCACACCCTGTTTTCTTACTCGGAACAATGTCTTTTGTGGTACATTTCTGCAAACTGCGTTGGAATGTAAGTCGAGGCAAATAATACCAGGATAAGCCATTATTAACAGGACAATGGACTGGCTTGGCGTGTTCCAGGATTGTGCGCAACGTGTTCCATCTGAAAAGTGTGTTGTCAATGTAACGGAGAAAAATCAAAAGCAATAATAATAGAGTGTCCTGCAACTGACATCACATGGAGACAATTGGTGCGTTCCAGCTATTGCGATTGATAAGTTGTTGACAATTTAAAAGGTTGGAAGGTTAAAATCACACCTGGAGCGATTGAAAATTTTAGTAGGAAAATGTGCATGTAACTTAAACTTTTCAAGGAAATTAAATTATTTGAGTGCATTGCAGCTGTTGCTGATGGGTAAGTATTTGTTTATTTGTGTTTGAATTGGTTAAAACCATGCCTACACCACTACTAGAAAATTTAAGCAAAATTTAAAACTTAAAAATTAAATTATTTCGTGCATTTCAGTTATTGCAATTGATTAGTTGTTGACAATTTAAAAGGTGGGGTCTCATGGAGCGATTGATAACTGTGCATGTTTATTTGTGTTCCAAAGGTATCTATAGAAAATTTAAACAAAATTTATAACTTTGAGTTCCATTGGTGGTAACGATCAATGTGTATGCTTCTAATTTTTTCAGGAAACTAAATCACTTGGTCTTTTGCAGCTGCTGTTAATATTAAATATTTGTTTATTTGTGTTTGAATAGTTAACATCATTATACATACACCAACGTGTTCAAAATGTATCCATAAAAATATTTTAATAAGTTCAAATGGTCGGGTTTCATGAGGGGTTGGGGCAAGTATTTATATTTCTAATCTTATCTAAGGAGAATAAACCAATTGATGCATTCTAGCTATTATCAGTAATAAGTATCTGTTTATTTTTGTTCGTAGGTTAAACCCATATACATGCCTAGACTGCATGGAAATGCCTTAGACCCCCTCATACCATGTTTGGTACGTATCGGGCACTAGTGTTGGTACGTTGTGGTTACGTACCCACAGGCCTTGGGTACGTACTGGGTATGGAAATCCATACCCAGGACATACGCAGGGCATGTGGGTAGTTACACATAACATACCCACATGGATTTTTTAAATTCTTAAGTTTAAAAAATTAAATAAAACTTGATGGCTTTGACTAGAATTGAATCTTGGAAAGTTTGTGTGAGATTCAATATTGCCAGGAGGCTCCGAAGGGTCAAGAGAGATGAAAAGGACTTCATTTGGTTGACTTACTATTTGGGGGCTCTCTTGTTTCTCCTCATGGGTCCTTTATTATTTAGTCAATTTGGAAGGCTGGGAACAAATGAAGCACTTGATGGTTGGGCAGCCTATCTTCTCTTCATTTGACATTAGGTGCCAAGCGTACAAATCAATTTTGTCAAATCAAAAATATAATGACAAGATCCTTGCCTTGAAAAGAGGTTGTTCTACCCTCCTTTGGTTTGAGAAAGAAATACAAATATTTCATGACTTGTACAGATTTGGGAAATGGATGGAATGGACAAACCTTAAAGCTTTCTATAAGCTTCCTCAATCTCAGTTCAAAATGTATAAAATACTCAAAAATTATTTCAAATCTATCTCTACTAAACTAATTATGAAGGATGAGACATCTAACTCAAGCTTAAGGCATTAATAATGAATTATCCAATCTATAATATAGTCTATGTTATTAACTATTATGTTTTGAACATTATGAATCAATACAAACTCCAGTCTTAATTATCAAAGTATTGGAATTTTTTTCATGTTCTATGAATTATTTAAAGTTGTATGAGTATTAAATTTCAATAAGGTATGCAAATGCTTCTTTAGATATATATAAAACATACCAAAAGTGTACCGTACCTGGTTTTTCAAAAATTTACCATTTCAGCGTACCGAACCCATACCCGTCCCCGTACCAAAAAGAATATCGATACACGCCACCATGTTCAAAACGTATCTAGAAATTTATTGTAAAACATGTGTAGAAATGAGTATGGTAGATCCGCATGTGACATGCATGCATATAGGTGCATTTTGTATAGGGTATAGTTGCTTCGAGAGTTGGGTGCGGAGACAACTTAATTTTCCCATATGTGCATAAGAAAAACTATAAAAAGAATTTGTAAACATGTATTCAATAAGTTTTAAATATTATTCTAAATCATTGATTATTGATAAAATTTATAAGAAGTGCTAGGTGACTTCTTGTGTGCAAAAATCTATTTAGAGGAAGGAAACATGCACATGCGTGCACGGGCATACACACACATGTCAAATAATTATGTGGTAAATATTAAGTTTGGAAGACATGTAATTTCTATGTATAACCTGATGTGTGGTCTTACTTACACCAATAGGATTACAAGGGAACAAGCAAACCCTGAACTCTGTATAACAGGGCATCATTAATGACTTACTTTTTTTTCATACATTTTTATTTTGACAACCATGAAATGAATATTAAACCATCCATGTCTTTTCCTAGCTACAATTTGATTTGCAATGTGGGAGAGATTTGTCTCTATAGTCCTTGATAAAAATAGTGCAACCAAATGAAATGAATGAATTTTCATTAGGGAGAATGTTATATGTTTCTTGACGGTGTTTTTAGACAAAACTTGAAATGGAATATTACCTACATGGTGAAAATTTACAAACGTAAAACACACAATAAAGAGACATGAAAAGGTCAATTTGATGTATCCATTATTGAGAGCGAAAATATGCCATATAAATGTAGAAGAGAGAAATACAAAATAATATGAACATGTATCATATGCCTTTGTTTCTTGAGGATATAGCTTCCCCAAAAACATCATTTGTAAATACCTACATTATAAGAACATTAGTTTGTTATTCACTATGTATTTAACATAAAAGCACAATATCTTGAGATATACTACACAATTCTTGCATGGAACACCAACTAACTACAACACTCACTCTTTTACAAATGAGGACATTGATACTCAATTTATTTCTAGCACATAAATTACACATGGTTGACCATCCTAATACTCATACTATTTGTATCCAAGTACCTATTGTGTAACATGAAGTTCATAAATTAAACATCATTGTACCACATTAGATATTTTGTGTACGGATATAATAACTGTCAATAATGAATGTACATGTTCCATTTACACGCAATCATATCCAAGCATTTAGATTAGACTATTCTAAGGAAACCATGTTTGTTGAAGATATGTAGTTTGAAGAATAATAGTAACCATGTTTCTAGAAACCATGTACCCTAGAAATAACCCCATGTCTTAAGTGTGCTACTCAAATTTAAGAAATGATAGTAGTAAGAGTAAATCTGATGTTTGTAGTGTCTCATACACATGATGACCGATACAAAGATTGTGGCCAAACTATTAGCTCCCTATAAGATATTATACACTTACCAAATGTCGTCCCTGTCACATAGAACAATCAAATATATTTATTGTTAGAAGACATGGATAAAAAGTATCATGTCATGCAGGCCTTAGAAATACAGGAAAATAAATTATCCATACAAGGATGTCCAACATACCCACTTACAATTTCAACACTGTAACTAATAGATGTATCTTTCTATGCTCTGACATGTCATGAACAATATTCCATGGATGCTCCAGGAGACAGAATTTGACTAAATAATCCAAATAGAAAATAATCTACAATCCACCCAGAAGAACAAACTTCATCATTTGCGGAAACTTTTTAATATAGAAAAATAATATATTGCATGTAAAACATTTGTCTACATGAAGAAAATAAGGTATTACATGCAATATGAACCAAGTAGATCCATATATGTCATTGAATGGTCACACATATTGATTCGTATTTGATCAATGAGTATAATGAGTATAATGTTAGCTTTTGCCGTGTATATATTCGACAGCTTTTACATTGAATAATCAACAAATACTTTCGCTGTCTTATACTTGAGCAAACAACAATTCCTGGTAAAGGAGGACTCGGGCGCAGTAGGTTGACATCTTGTTTTATACGTGGCAGAAGTTTGACATAAGACCTTCTGTGGAAAGACCTGTTCTTGCTAGGAATTCCTCTCACCAGAAACATGATATTGGCGTTGTTTAAGCGTGGAGTTGAAATTGCTTGCGTTAAGAAGTTGTTTGTTCCGTGTTCTGGCGTGTAATTGTGGAGTTTTGGTGTATTGTGAGTGCTATTCATAAGACCATTGTTTGGTACTGAAGGATCAACGTGCAAATCAGTGCGACCAAGGACGACAGACTATTTCATTGTTGCATGTTAAGACCAGGAAGCGAAGCGAGTGTGTTGGAAAAACTGCTGGTACAGACCTGCATAAAGTCTGAATTCCCTTCTCTAGTACGAGGTGATATAAGCCATGTCCCCTCTTGAAAGGGCCAAATTATGTTGCCTGGACAACGAAGATGTGCACGATTCTCCAGTTCGAGGAGCTATGGGGAATCATCACTGGCAAAACAGTGTGTCCCATTGGCGCAGACAAGCAAACAAAGTATGACAAGGCCAATGCAAAAGCCTTGTTGTCAATCACACTCAACATCTCGATGAGGTTCAACACATGTACGGGATGCAGGACATCAAAGGTGGCATGGGATGTTTTATCCACAATCTACAAGGTGAAGATCAGAAAAAAGATCCTCCATCTCCAGTCAAAACTTCATACACTCATATGAAAGATGAGAATAAAATAGTGGAGTTCTTGCGTCGTGTGGCAGAATTACAAGTGGACCTTATAGCTTGGAAAGAAGGTAGAGGACTAGATGCTAATCCCATCACATTTAGAGCTCCCCCATTCATTTCCTCTTCCTCAGTTCAAGGCTTTCATCACAAAATTGAACATCACAAAACAAGTGGCGACCTTTGAAGAAATGGTGAATTTTTCTCCAATAGGAAGAAACCATCTAGACAATACACGAGGAGTTTGAAGACAAGGCACTGATCTCGAGACAACAAACATAGTCATAAGTCTCGAAAGGGACAACAACAAAAGCAGTCCCGAAAGTAGCCCCAGAAGCAACCACAAAAAAAAGTCTCATAAAGCGAGTCGATGGTGTTACATCTACACCACAAATACTCATGACACTGCTAACTATTGGTATAATCGCCCAACTGAAGGTAATTCCAATGAAGAAAGCACATCTAGTCGCAATGATTTTATACAATCTAGATGACATCCTCACCACATGAAGCACAAAGGACATGTCGCGGACCACCAAGATGATGAATCAAATGAGGAAGTACCCGAACTCGGCCAATTGTGGCACTCACCAAAATGTTATTCTAGTCTCCCAAACTTTGCAACCCTCAAAAATGTTTGGTTGATTGACTCTAATGCCAGCAAGCATATGACAGGCGATAGGAAGGTTTTTGATTCATTGACTTATCAACTCACTGGAGATTGGGCTTGAATTGCAGACAACAAGGAGTATGTTGCAAAAGGAATAGGCAATGTCACCATTCCTCTAGGGAGGAGAAGTCGTACCCTCACAAAGGTGCTCTATGTTCTAGGCTTGACCATAAATCTCTTGTCTGTATCTCAGCTCTTGAATCACAAGCTCAAGGTGGAGTTCATGGTCCAGAAAGGCATTAAATCATGTTTCATTTCATGAGAAGGTATGATACTTACTAGAGCTTTTTTGAAGGACCATCTATTTGCACTAGATGCAGCTTCATCCTCTGTAGTTGATCTATCTGCTTCTACGGTGGAGTCTACTGTACTTTGGCATTATCGATATGGGCACCTTTCTATCAGCTCTCTCTATGAACTCAGTTCTAAGGAGATGGTACGAGGACTTCCTCCACTCTCCCACTCCTTTCCTATCTGTTCTGGATGTTTGGTGGGAAAACAACACTGGGAACCATTCGAGTTGAGTACCTTCCATGCCAATGATTGTCTTGAGGTTGTACATATCGATCTGTGCAGACCCTTGTCTTCCGCCTTTCAGGGATTTCAGTACTTTCAGTTGTTGATAGATGACTATTCTCACAAGACATGGGTGTTCTTTCTTCAGAATAAGAGTTAGCTTTTTCTAATTTTTTAGGCCTCATATTAGCAAGTTGTTCAACACACCGAGCAGCCCCTTCTTGTCCTCTGCTTAGATTGAGGGCAAGAATTCACATCAAAGAATTCTTGGCAATTCCTTGAAGGAGCTGAAATCACAACAACACTTGATCCATCATACACCTAACAGACTGACATTTTGAAGAACATTGCAATCAAACCATCATGGAGATCACTCGTTGCATGTTTTTCCCCCACCAAGTTGGAGAACATATTTGGGCAGAAAACAGCTAGACCAACTACATATCTTCTAACTCGGGAAACCTACAATATGATTGCAAGCCAAGACCACTAGAGAGTATGGATTAATCCACAAGGACTCCAGCATGAACTCTCTCAATAGTTTTCATCAGAGTCACGAACGAGGAAGACATGCAATTAAATTAGGTAAATCCTGCACTAAGAAGTTTAGTTATTGACAACAACATGGAACCTGATACGTTCGAAGGCATTAGTAAACTACATTGAAAGAAGGGATGGATTCGAATATGAACTCAAGTTAGAATAAGACTGGGAAACTTTGTTGATCTCATGCATGGAAAGAAATCTATTGGCTGTAATATTGTTTGTAAATGGATTTTGAAAACAAAATGCAAGGGTAGAGAGGGATCTATCACAAGGACAAAGCATGACTACTTGCAAAGGGATATGCTCAACAAAAAGGATTGAATATGAGAGATATTGGTAACCCACTACAAAAATCCAAACCAAAGATTTTTTTGTGCACGTGTAGCAAAAAAGGATGGAAACATTCAATAGATGGATGAAAAAGTGCTTTGTGAAATGGTGATCTCAAGAACAAGAATATGACCCATCAAGAAGGATTTTGTTGAGGAACAACATCCTAACAGGTATGTATCAATTAAGTCTCTTTTGGACTTAAACAGCACCCAAGGCATGTATACATTAAAATAGACAATCACTTATTACAGCATAGTTCATGCAAAAAACCCCTTAGATTCAAATTTTTTATAAAGAAGATAGGAACATAGATTTTCAATTTTGTTTTGTATATGGATGATCTTGTGATCACAGGGAGCTAAGAAAATCTCGTCAAATATGTTAAGATTGATATGAAGAAATCATTTAACATGACATATTTGTGGCTACTTCATGTTGGACCCCTACAAAAGGGTGCATTGGCGCATAAGGCCTAGATGAAGAAAAGCGCGCAAGGATAGAGCGTGCAGGTCAGGGTTTAAGGAAGGATTTAAGGAAACCCGTGGTGTGTATGTGGACAAAAACAATGGTTAGGACAGCTTATTGGGAATTTGGAAGAACACATGAAAAACATGACCTGACTACGCATACGAGTGGATAAGGTGCCATCCTAGTGACAGGTTGGCCCTTGGCCAGAGAGGAAGGCCCATGGTAGAAGTTTTGAGCTATCACAGTAAAAGTGAAAAGGCTCAAGCCGGAGGAGCAGGCTTACATGGAAGGCCAACATTCAAACACTTGGCATCAGACTAAGCTGCTGGAGGATGAGTTGGTGTCTAGAAATCATATATCACAAGCGCTGCTTTGTAGAAGGAATGAGAGGGAGGAGAGGAGAGAGAGAGAGATAGAGGGTGGGCTCTGAAAAAATACTGCCAAGAAATTTGTTAGTTGGGTAATTGTGTTAGGGAGGTGAGGTGGAGCGAGCGAGGGAGCGGGGGACGAAAGGAGGGGCCAACTACCCTTGATCTCCCTCCGCCCAAGCCCTCCCCTCCCCCCTCCCACCCCTTGAACATACCATAGAAGTTCCTACAACTAACAGTCATTAATCCTACCCACCCACCCGACCCACACTCCCTTCCCGCCGATGGCACCACCCAAGACATTATCCTTCCACTTACCCCCCCCTACCACACTCACAAGGCACGCCGCTTCCCTGACCTGCCATCGTAAACTCTCGCTACAAACTCATGATACATCCACACTCCGAATCTCTCCCGGCCACCCTGAAACACGGCGCCTTCCCCTCCCCGCTCTAAATACCCTCTCAAACCCTCCATCATCCTTTTCTCCTCCGACCACCACACCCCACCCCACCTAACATCCGTTCCCACTCCCATTTTACTCAACCCAACCCCAAAGAACCGAGCCGTTCACCGTTATTGCTCCCTAAATATACCATCAAGTCCACCATGGACCTTACCTTACCCCACACATTTACACCGCCCGCGTAGTCCACGATACAGCCATGGCAAACCACATGAACTTTGGTTTTCTTTTATGTAATACTTTGAATGGCTCCATGAATGTTAATTGAGGTTTACCGACTTACATGAATATGAACATTGATGATTCTAATGCATACATGTTCTCATAGTTCCTTTTCAATTATGTTTATGATTAAGTATGGATGTCTATACAACTTATTTCTGTTTCGGTACAAGTTATAAACTCTGTTAGCACTTTCTGTCTGGAATGAATGCAAGGACCTAGAAGCCGTTCTGAGATCTATACTGCTTGTATGTTTTACCCACTTTCAAATCTCTTAACATGAATCATAGATGATGTTTCCCACTAAACTCACATAAAAGAGAGACTTGGTACCTGCAGGTGCCTCTAGTGAGCACCCAACGTCCACTGGGTGATAGGATGGCACACATGGGGTTCCTTTATTTTGTGATAATGGTAAGAACGACTACACTTCACTACTGTCTTGGCTTGGAGATATGGAAAAAGAAGCATCACATTTTTATCTCATAGAAAAAATATGCCAAGAAACTCCTTGAAAATTATTGAATGTCTGATTGTAAACTTGTGTCCACTCTAATGGAGACAGGTTTGTAACTTTCTAGATTCTAGGATTCACCTCAAGTTTGTTTGGAGTCTCATTTACGTGACTTATACCAGACCAGACCTATGCTTTTCTTCCAACTATCTTTCTAGATTCATGCAGGAGCCAAAAAAATGTCATTGGGTAATAATGAAACATGTTCTTAGATTTGTTTGAGGTATAGTTCATTATGGTTTGGAATATTAGAAGAATTATTTGTTCTTCTTGCAAGGATATACCAACTCGGACTATGCCAGATCTGTTGATGACAGGAAATCAAATACATGACGTGTTTTTCATCTCGGATCTGGACCTATCTCGTGGATCAACAAGAAGAAATTTTTTGTTTCTCTCTCATCCACTGAGGCAGAATATTGTGTTGCACGAGGAGCTATGTGCAAACCAATTTGGTTACATCGCATTTTGGTTGGTATGGAAATTCCTAAAGAAAATCCACTTATCATTCATTGTGACAATCAGTGTGTGTTGAAGCTTGAAAAGAATCTAGTGTTCCATGAAAGAACCAAGAATATTAAGGTTGATTGTCATTACATTCGAGAACAAGTATTGAACCATCACATCTAACTCCAACAATGGCCCACAAATTCTCAGGTAGGTAATATACTCACCAAGTCTCTTGGCAAGGTGAAATTTGAGTTGTTTCGAGGGTAATGATGAATGAGAAGGCAAAAGTGTTTGATGATTGTATTCAATGCAGGAGAAAAAAATATATACAAGGAGAATAGACAATTAATCAGTTAGATTGCATGTCGGTTTAGTCACTGAATTTCATTTTGAATGTCCTACGTGTAACCAATAGGTTGGTGGAATAACCGATAGACAAAAGACAATGTAATACAAACAAAGTTTACACTAACATATAACACAAAGAGGGGTTATTTTTCTATGTCCATTCTTACATTATTCCCCTCAAGAAATGTCTTGTTCAAACAAACAAAAACTAAAGAATTCCAAATGCATGAATATGATTTCCACTTAATTAAGTATATTACCAATAAATTTGGAAACCATGATAGATTCATTTTTTTTTTCTAAATATTATGATGTGTCATCATAATTAGTAAACATCAATAGTGTTTTTGAAGATAAATATTGGAGACAATTTTCCAATAAATATTGAGAACATGTGCTACCAAACTATATAAATTCCTAATAGGAGGTTAACATAAGAACTCATATGTTTTGGTTCAAACCTTATATGTCGAACAAGATCATTTTATATCAAATATATGAATGATAAAAAAACAATAATGTAGCTTTGGTTTCCTATCTTTATTCTTCACACTTAATTCCAAAAACACTAAATGGCCTAACCCACACTAAAAAAATCGAGGAAAAATGTTGGTTGATCATGTTAATAACCATTAATAGAGAATAGAAGATATTATTACTATTACTAAAACAAATATTTTATCTCTTTATATGAATAATAGATTCACACTACTACATATAGTTCAAATAATGTCATGAATTGTGTCAATTCTGTGTCATTTTGTTTGTCTATTCGATAATTGGTTTCTAACATAAAAATGAAACCAATATGTGGTATAAATGCGGTGCAATGTTTGCACCATATACACAAAAAAAAATTGTTTCACATTTCCCATTTCCAATAAATAGTAAATTATGTCATTTTTTTTTTCCGTTATTGTAAAATTCTTCCTATATGAAATCAAAATATCTTTACACACATGAGGGAAAAATTCAAGACCCCTTATCAAAATCCAACTTGGATTTTTTTGGCAAATTTGTAATAATGAATTTCATGTTAATGGTGAACAAGACCAAAATGTATATAGTGACATGGGCCAATAAGTTTTCGGGAGAAGGCACGTTATGAAGCAATTAGCCGCACCAACTGCAGACATGTGTTTGCAAAAAAATCTACAGACGGGTCAGTTATACGGAAAATGATGCAGACAGAGCATTTGTATGGAGGTCTATGCAGTTGGGCATCTGCATATGCAAACACTCAGATGTACATGTTGGCCCACATCTATATATGCAAACACCTGGTTGTGCATGTAGTTCGGCGTCTACATATATAGACCATGCAGTTGGGCATCTATATATGTATATGTCTAGTTGTACATGTGGTTGGGCGTTTACATATACACATACATGCAGCTGGTAGTCTGTAAATGTAGACGTCTAGTTGTGCATGCGGTTGGGTGTCTGCATATATACATATAGAGAGTTGGGTGCGAGGACAAAACTTAATTTTCTCATCATATATACATAACAAAAATATACTAGAAATTTTAAACATGTTATTTCAATAAGTTTTTAATTAATATTTCTAATTATTATTGAGAATATATAATAATTTTTAAGGTGAATGATTGGGAGTCCTCTAAAGTAAAATTTTCACTCCCAATCATTCACCTCACAAATTATTGTATATTCTCAATAACAATGATGTATAAATAATAATTACAAACTTATTAAAATATTTTTTTTAATTTATAACACTCGGGTCAAATAATCTAGGTAAATCTTAGTTTGGAAGAAATGTAATTCACCATGTATAATATGATGTGTGGTCTTAATTACACCAATAGGATTATAATGGAACAAACAATCTGCAATTATGTGTAAGAGTGCATCATTAATGGTTTATAATTTTTCATACATTTTTATTTCTCACAACCATGAAATGAATATAAACCATCCATATCTAAGTTTCCTAGCTACAATTCGATTTACAATGTGGGAGATTTGTCTCTAAAGTTGTCGGTAAAATAGTGTAACATGATGAAATGAATGAATTCTCATTAGGGAGAATGTTATATGTTTATTGACGGTGTTTAGACAAAACTTGAAATGAAATATTACCTACCCAATGCAAAACACACAATAAAGAGACATAAAAAGCTCAGTTTGATGCATCCATTATTTAGAGCAAAAATATGTCATATATATATATATATATATACATAGTAGAGAAATACAAAATAATATGAATATGTATCACATGCCTTTGTTTCCCAAGGAGTATAGCTTCCCCAGAATATCAATTGTAAATACCTACATTGTAAAAACATAAGTTTTTTATTCATTGTATATCTAGCATAGAAACGCAATATCATGGGATCTACTACACAATTCCCCTATGGGATACCAACTATTGCTACTCACTCTTTTACAAATGAGGACATTGATACTCAATTTATTTCTAGCACACAAATTACACATGGTTGACCATTCTAATACTCATATTATTTGTATCCAAGCACCTATTGTGCAACATGAAGTTCATAGATTAAACATCATCGTACCACATTATATATTTTGTGTGAGGATAGAATAACTCTCAACAATGAGCATATGTTCCATTCACAAGTAATCGTATCCAATTATTTTAAAGATTATACTATTCTAAGGAAACCATGTCTATTGCATATAGCTAGTTAAAGGAATAATAATCACCACTTCTCTAAATGGAATAACATGGACCCTAGAAAACAACCCCATTTCTTAAGTGTGCTTACTCGAGTTTAATAAATGTTAGTAATAAGAGTAAATCTGATGTTACTAGTGTTTCATACACATGATGACTGATACAAAAATAATTGCCAAACTATTAGCTCCTTGTAAGACATTATACACTTACCAAATGTCACCTGAGTCACATAGAACAATCAAATATATTTATTGTTATAAGGCATGGATTAAAAAAAATCATGTCATGGAAGGCTTGGAATACAAGAAAGTAAATCATCTATAATATACAAGGACGTACAACTTGATCTACTTACAATTTAAACATTTCCTATGCAACTAATAGATGCATCTTCCATGCTCTAACATGTCATGAACAATATGCCAAAATTTTAAAATAATTATCATGTATTTTATGAATTTTTAGGTGAATATACCATCCACCAAGAAGAACAAGCTTCATCATTTGCGGTAACTATTCCTAATGAAAGGCTATAAATATAGGAAATACAATATGGACCTAGTAGATCCATATATGTCATTGAATGACAACATATTGATTTGTATATGATCAATGAGTATAACACAAAGGGGTATTTTGCTATGTACATTCTTAATTCCACACAGGAAATACCTTGTTCAAACAAACACAATTTAAGTAAGTCCAAATGCATAATATGATTTCCACTTAGTTCAATATATTGACAATAAATTTGGAAACAATCATAGATTCAATTTTTCTGGTTAAATATTATGGTGTGTCATCATACTTAGTCAATTTTTGAAGATAAACATTTTAGACAACTTTTGAGTAAATATTGAGAACATGTGTTGCCAAACTATAGGTCTTTCTAATAAGAGGTTAACATAACTCGTCATATGTTTTGGTTCAAACCTTCTTAGAACAACATCATTTTGAACCAAATATATGAATGAAATATCAGACACAATCATTTAGTTTAATTTCCCATCTTTATTCTTCACGTTTAATGCCAAAAACACCAAATGGACTAACCTATAAAAAAAATTGAAGAAAAATGTTGGTCGATCCTAATCATAACCATGAATTGAGAATAGAAGATATTGTTACACAAATATTGCATCTCTTTATATGAATCATAGATTCACACTACAACATATAGTACAAATAACATCATACATCATCGATTGTGTGTTGTCTTGTTTTTGTGTTTGATAATCGATTTCCAATGCAAAAATGATTACAATATGTGGGATAAATATGGCACAATTTTTGCACCACATACACAACAAAAAGGTGTTTCATATTTCCTATTTTAATTTAATACTACATTATGTCACATCTCTTGTTTTCCCTTCTTGTAAAATTCTTCCTATATGGAATTAAAACATCTTTACACACATAATAATAAATTAGGGTTTATGTCAATCCATTTTACTCTTGAATCACACATTATATTTTTATATAGAAAAAAATACTATTGAAATTCAAATTGCAAAGTGGAGGCCTATTTTTTTTGACAAGAAGGTGAGGAAGTTATTGTTTTAGACATGATTTCTTAAAGAAAATATTCTTCCAAAGATTACAAATTTGTTCTTTCAAGTTTGTTTTCTATATTGTGCATAAAATTTTGAGGTTATTAGATTGTTTGTATACAAAATTACTTCCTTAGGTTCATGATGTATGAATTTGGAGCTCTTTTGGAAAAAGATGGAGACAATAGAAAATGTTAGGCACTTAGACTTGCATGCATGTCTTATTGTATCTAAACAATACTTGAAAATCATGGAGATAGGGATTGGTGTTTTCCCTTGGCAACTATTTTTACAATTTTATCTTATTTCCTATTCGCATTTAATATTAAATTATGGCACATCCATTTTTTTGTTATTATAAAATTGTACAATATAAAATTAAAACATATTTAACTACATGATTAAAAATAAGGGTTTGTAGAAAACTCAATTTTATTCTTACTATCACACTTTGCATTATTTCCTAAACCTATAATTGTTTAAACAAGTGGTTTACTATTTTGAAGATACTATGTCGTCATCCAATATGTATAAATTATCCCCTATATTAATTTATGCTTCTGTATATCTATGTTCTTCATCTATATTGAGATTTACTTCCCCAAAACATTGTTCTTCATTAACAATTATAGATGCTACATATGAAGTGGTAAGCAATTATAATTTTTCATAGAAAATTTTAATTTTGTGTGCATATTAGTTATTTTCATTTCTTGTTATTTTAATTTTATGTTAATATAAGTTTTTAAATTTTAATTTTATGTATAGGGAGAGTCATCACAATCTCATGTTTGACGTAGGGATCGAAATAAAAGAAGCGGAAGTGAAGTGGGACATATTGTGTTAGGAAATAAGAGATAAAATATGCGTAATAATCCCTTACAGAATCGCAACAGTAGAAACTAATATGCAGAAAATATTATAGATCTCAAATAAAAGTGTAGAATAAATAACATGACACAGAGAGACAAGATTTAACTTGGTTCACCCAATTTGGGCTATGTCCACCAAGAATCACTTGCTCAGATTTTATTACAAGCCTCCACTCTCTCAATACAATACCCAGATCCATTTTGAGCTATGCTCAACAAACTCTACAGAATTCACATCCGAATTCAAAGCACATCTGCAATGTTTTTCATTCTATATCTATCATATGCATAAAACCATATAAATAGACAACTGCTTAAGTAGTTTTGCAAAACCATGGGTATCAAAAATCCATCCCATAAACCTATGGGTCAAAAACTTATCCATTTGAGAAAAGCACGTTTTTCGATATGTCAGGTGCATTTTTTCGAGGCCAAAAAAATTATGCCTAAATTTTTTTTTATCGGGGGCTACACCCTCGAACCCCCTGTTATTGGGGGCTGCTGCCCCCGGACCCCTGCTCGGGGGCCCAACCCAACACCATGAGGATACATGAAAAGTGTACAGTACTCTTAGTGTACAGTCTTCAACACTTTCACACATGAAAACAGGCTCCACAACCTAATATATTGGCCGAGTGATTATGGAGCCAACCAGTTCTTTCTTTGAGGTAAATTTAGTTTTTGATACATTGAATTCAAATGAAATCATCATAACATTAATGCATTATTTATGGATATATAACTAACATTAAGTTACTACACAACAAAATGAGACTGAAAATATAATTAGTGACTTTGATGTTGGATGGGTTTGACCAAATAAAATGCCCAAGTATAACTTCCCATTGTGTCATTCTGATGATGAAATGTATCCTCACAACATCACAAGGGATCATAAAGCTCATCTGAAAATAATTTATTCAAAGAAAATGATTTTTTTGCTAGGAAAAACAAACACCTTTTCCTAGAACTTCAGATGAATATGTTGATCCAATGGAAGATGAGTTGTAATGCCATATCAAACTTAGGGAGAAGTTGAGTTTAAGATCCAACTAAGGAGACTTTGCCAATACCCCTTATTCATCAAATAATATTGAGTCATAATGGTGTTTTTCACATTAATGGACCATTAATAAGTGTTTTGCACAATATCATTTAGATAATATTGAGTTTGGAATACTATGCTCAAGTTAAACCATTGCATACACTCTTCTGTGGCTTCATTCCACAAACATTGATAAATGGCTTAATATCTTTGAGTGGGCTACTTGCCAATCACAAGAATGACATCAGTCAGATTTTAATGTTTTAGATAGAGGTCTACATTGGTTGTGGGAAGAAAGAGAGTGCAATTTGAAATTGGTTTTCCGAACCTGAAGTTTGATGTTACATTTGACAGTATGACGGGATGTGTGAAATTTGAAATTAATTAATTAAAAAGATATACAATCAATTAAAATTTCTTGAATTTCTGGAATAATTCCATTTCCATAGGTGGTATCAATTATGGAGAAAGAGTTTAAAGATGAAAATACTTTTCTTGTTCTACTGCCAACCAAAGAATTATCTTTCTCAGATTCTTCTATTGAATTCCCTTTTATATGGAACAAATTTTCAGTAACTTCTAAGAAATACCTTAAATTCAAACACCTGATATTTTAGAAACTATTGAAGTATGTGGGATGGATGGTTCAATTGTTGTGGTTTAATGACAATGGGAGATCTGATAATGAAGAGCTTGGCCCATGTACAACCACCTAATGGAAATGGGGAAAAGTTGAAAGATTGTAGTCCATGTTCAAATTCTTCAACAACAATAAGTTGGACCATAACTATAATGGTCATGTGAATAGCTTGTGGATGACGCAATTTCTTGGAGAGTAAATGATATAATTTCATATTGGAATAAGTGAGAACATAATTGGTTGCGAAAGTTTTCATCTATACAGTTCAAGTGGGATCGACAATATATAAGCTAAGTAGAGAGCTAGAATGGACGTTACCAAACTTGAAAGAGTTAGTAAAGAAAAGAGAGAAAAATAGAGAGAGGAGAGTAAACCAGTCAGAGAAAGGTCCATAAGGATTACACCATAGTTTTGTATGAGTATGTGAGCTTTGTAGTCAAGCCATGCTTTTATTGTAGATGTCGTAGGACATTGAGATAAATAAAAAATCTCTATTTTTATGTGTGGGGTATCTAGTATGTACTCTGAGAAATGGCACAGATGCCTTAAAACTACATCCTCTTGTAGTCAAATTGGTATCATAGATATCGAATAACTCTAGGGGAGATAAATTGAGGGAGTTGTAAAAGAGAAGGCTAGAAAAGTGCCAAACATAAGTTATCTAGTAGATTATTATTCTCCACTATGAGAAAGTGGGTAAAGGACATCAAATAAATGAACTAAGAATCCCTGAGTATATAGTGACTAGGGGAGTTGTGTTAGTGTACACAAAAGAGAGAATCATGCCAAGACAAGTTGGTTCAGAAGAAGTAGTGGGTACAACAGTAGTGAGAGTGTTGGAAATGATATTGAGTGAACTTTAGGGTGTAAGGACCAAACTAGAAGTTGAGGATGATCATAAAAGATGTCTTCATGCTTTAAGGGCTCAAAGAGATGATGAAGGAGACACTATCTCTCAGGAGAAAAAAATGCTATAGATAGAGGTTATATGATCTATTAGAAAGTCCAATACAACAGTAACAAGGGGATATTTGATATATATTTTGTACAAGGTACAAGAGAAATGGAATGTGTTGGTTGGTCATGGTGGATACCGGAAGAACTACACACTTTGTATTGGAAGAGATGGTGTATAAGTTGCAATTAGAGCACAAGAGGAATATCTATCCATACAAAGTGACCTACTTAGTGGAAGGTGAAGAAGGAATTCCCCAAGAGAAATGTGAGGTGAAGACGAAGATAAAAGGATTCAAGGATTGCATGAGGTGCTATATATTGATGATGGATACTTGTCATGTCTTGTTAGGGATATTATAACAATGACTGTGAAATGCTCTAAGATGGGAGAGAAATTATAGTGAGGGTGCAAAATAATTGTAAGAATTTATATCTTTTACCATTGCAAGAGGAAGGCACAGAGCAGTGGAGTCATATGGCAATGCATAAAGAAAGCAGAGAGGAATAATACACAACAAAGAAACAAATTGTTGTGTTGAGGACCATAGCAGAAAATCTCAAAACTTGAGAAATGGGTGAAAGAAGAAGATGTCATCATTTGAGAGTGCGTTGTGATTCATGATTGGTCAAAGGAATTTCACCTGTTATGGTATATGGTCAAAGGAAGTTCACCTATTATGGTATATTATGCTAGACTATACATTATTTTCTTGGGATGGTTGTTTATTTAGGTATTTATCATATGCTAATATTTGGAAATAAATTTTCATATCTACATTTGTGTATGTTTTTGCATTATACACTTGAGTTTTTTGGTCACATCAATATGTACATCTCTCAACAAAAGGAAAATATGTTTGTCCAAGTGGTGTTTCCTGATTTCACCATGAAATCTAGGACTAGCCATCTGAAAAAAAAAAAATTTCTTTTAAAATAGTGGGTATTTTGTGTTTTTATTTCCAGAGAATGTCTTTATTATGTTAGGATATTCTAAATGAATCATATGATCCAATTTCGACAAATACCCAGATACCCAAACTCATTCTATCCCTCTGCCAGGTTTTGTCTGTAGGAAAATTTTATTTAATTATTTATTGAATAAATAATGCCCCATTTGAAGTAAGTTGTGCTCTAGTTGAATCCTTTTGAAGTTTTGCATGCCAATATTCACTCATCTCAATAGGGTTTTCACCAGGAATGAATTCAGGGAATTTTTGTAACTTCTGGCAACATTTTCACTCTTATTTATTTCTTTTTTGTTTTTCTCCAGTTGTCTCCATTGTTTCTTTGTGAAATTCCCCAAGGTCAATTCCTTCGCTAGTATAGTCTTTTTAATTTCCTGAAGCATTTGGTGATCATCTATCGACACAAAACAAGAAGGAATCAACCTCAAAATGCAAACTTTTGACCAAAAATGATGAAGTCGTGAACAAAAAGCCTCTCCCATGCAAGTCACATTTTGTGGAATTAATGAGTGTAAGTTGCAATGGAATTTTTAGTAGTGGTAGGTAGATGAGAATTTCTTACCTACCTTGCATGGTACTTTTTCCCATGAAGTCAAAGTCACTATAGTTGCGATGGGAAAATTAGAGGTGGTAGGTAGGCGGGAATTTCTTACCTGCCTTGCAGGGTGAAAATTCCCATTATAAAATAAAGAAAAATCACTTAAAGCAGCAATGGGAATTTTCTGTTTGCCAGACACGCTAAATTTTCTCACTAAAGAGGTTTATTCACCCATGCAAGTCGCAATTTATCAAAGGGGGGTTAGTTTTAATGCAAGTCACACTTTTTGGGATATATTTTAATTTAATAATGGGAATTTCGGCAGTGGCAGACAAGCAGGAATTTCTTACCTTACTTACAGGGTAAAAATCCCCATTATGGAAGTCAAACAACTTAAGTGAAAAAAATGATTTTTGGAGCTGTAGTGTAAGGTAAATAATCCCATCAAAGCTGAATTCTTATATTTAGAAATCAGCCATGCCAAAAAGTGCGACCCATTTGGGCATTAAACAATGCTTTTAATGGTATTTATTAATAGTTTTTTCTACCTAATTTTGGCGCCAAGATGAATAGAAAGTCAAAACAAGAATTCAAGCTAAAGACAATTGAAGGATGCATGCTAAAAGTAAATAAAATAAATTTATTTAATGGCAGCCAACAACATGCAAAATTGGGCACCCAATTTGGGTAAATAAACATGCTTGTTTATTAATTAATTGTCAGGAATAGGATGGACAATTATTAGAAATAGAATGTTGAGGGTTATATAAGCATTGGCCTTCCATAATGAAGAATCAATTAATTATTTTTGCTAAGGATTGCAGCCCAAACAGTTTTGGTGCCAAGGAAAGGAGGATTTGTGCATCTGGAGGTGTTTTTCATTATCAAGAAGCTTCAAGGTTTGGCGCCTAGGGTTAGAATAACTTGATTTTTTTCTATGATAATTATTTTCATGTTGCTATAAGTTCCCAGGTGAATTTAAAAATATTTATGCTTGCTTTGCATGCAAGCAAAGCCTTAAATTTTAGGGTAGCAGGCTTCATATGCAGATTTTTGGTGACAGAAATCAAGTATTCATGCTTTGGACTTCATTTTTGTCTGAAATAATTACATGTGTTCATACAGGTGAAAGATATTTCAAATCAATGTTAGGTACATTGAATATATCTTTCGAATATGAAGAAATTTCTAGATCTGCATGAATTGATCCAGTTGTAAATAATTCCCAGTAGGATTAAAAGAAAAAGAACATAGACAAAGATTGCTTAGACAAAGATTTCTCCAACCATGATGAAAGAGAAGGGTCAGAAAAATCATGCATAGCTTCCATATTTTCTGATATCAATGACACATTTTATAGGCCTGGAACCCATCTCTGAAATAATTGACAGATCCAGGGCCGGAAAGACATTTCTCATGCAGGTGATGAAAAGTAGTGGAATTATTCAAGCATCAACATTCCTATTCACAACTCAGTTGCCCAAATTTTTCATGGAGTGTGCAAGACCATATAATCCTCTTTACAGAACAATCCAGGATGCTGCGGGAAAGACAATTATTAGGCTGGATGCTCATTTTATCAATTATTTTCTAAAGATTCCAACACGAATGGTGGTGATTGTAATTAGCATGCTGGATGTAGGAAATAGATGGGAGAAACATAAAGCAGATTGCATGGGCATAATGAAGAACAAATATATGAAGAATCCCAGGTCTCCATCAAAGTTCTCGAGAACTCTTCCATGATCCAACTTGGTGTAGGAGGTGGATGATATCACTAAATTTCTTTGCAAGTTAAGTGGAGAAGCCAATACTCACATCTTCCGCTCATGGATGTATAATTTCGTGAGGACTATTGAGATCAATAGAGTTGGTTCAATAATCAACTGGGTAGAGATCATTAGTGACAACATCGGTGATAAACTTCAGAGTGTGATTTGGAATTACAGCTTCAAAATGAATTCATACCTAGTTTATGCAACAGCCTCGTAGGGCATATTTTCCAAGCTAGATAGACGGGGTGTACTGGCGAAAGATCCTATCTTTGTGTGCTATCCATAGTTGATAGTTCCTGAATGCCACAAAGATTACAAAGCGGTTAACGATGGGTTCTTCTATGAATTAATCTACAAACTAAATAGTGATCTAAAGACTAAGAGGGTGAGCAAAGAAGCTTGGGAAGCTCTATCTCAGCATGGCTGCATTTTCATCTATTTTGCATACTTCACCTATCTTAGGGTAACTAGCTTTTTGGGAGAACCAGTAAAGTTTCCGAGGTATCCAAATGACAAGTGGGTCATCATGGACTTGTGCAGACAACTCATGGAGATGCATGACTTACAATCAAAGCGGTACAAGTCTACATGTGTCTTTCTAGTCACACTGGGTTACTACAGCTACCAGAGCATTCACAAAGCTAGAGGATTCGAAACTGAAATATTTTCTGAGTATGAGCCTGAGTTTTTCCCAGCACGGCTAAAATTTGACCCATATGGAGTAGTGAGGAAGAAAATATCCTAGGAATATTCACATGTGCCTTCATTGGAGGACTTCTGGATAAGGTGCAGGAATGAGTATGAAGTCAGAAAGAAAGACTTCAGCAGGTTATTGACGCAACAAGTATCTGATTATGGTTTGGCACAAATACCTACAAATCTTGTAGATGATGGGCATGTGATACTTGACTCACATCATTAGATGGGAGGAGATAGAGATGCTCTTCAGGAAAACATTGGTGGCTGCTAGACGATTGAAGAAAAATCTTCCCTAGTTCTGGTTAACACTTCAAATTGGTTTATGATAAAGGGGTATTTCCTGGATGAAGCATGCATGAATTAGATCACCGGCAACTGTACCTCAAGAGACTCCAGTAAGAGGAAGCACGAAGGTGAAAGTAGAAGAAGGGTCGGAAAAACTTAAAGTTCACAAGAAGTCTCACATACAGGAGAAGGCCAAATCTACAACTATCGTGATAGTTCAAACTTCTCCAACATCAACTCATAGCACTTTAACAGCCTCGGAACCCCAGAGAGATATTGTTGTTCCTTCTTTGAATCCAATGTCATTTATATTTTCTCCTCGACCACTTAGGTATTCACCTATCCATGTGAAGAAGTTGAAAGAACAGATGGCGGAGTTTGACTTTTTATCTTTGGACAATTCAGAGGGTGGCAATCATAACACGGTGGCAAATTCTAATAGAGTAGAGTCAGAGCATGAGATGGTGGTGCACTCAGTGACTTCTCATTCCCCAAGAAAAAACTTTTCATCATGGTTAGCTTTGCAGACAATCCCAGAATCCAGAGAAGAGATCAACCTAGAAGAACACGACTTTCAGTTGCTCTTGAGTTTGGGTGGAAGAGATAGAAGACCTAAAGTTTCCAAAATGACTTTTAGGTTGATTATTAAGGAATCAAGACAAAATTTCGCTGAGTTATCTATTCTAGTAGAAGGAAAGAACAAGGGAGAGCTCACAACATCCGATATAGTAGTGACCAAATTAACAATAGGTCAAACTACCACAAAAGGATTAAAGAAGGATACATAGACACTAATGAACACTTTAATCCTTAAGCTTGATAAAGAGAATTATGAGAGATCCAAGCTTCAAAAGAAGGTATTCCAGCTATGCGAGATCATTGCTAAGGTTGCTAAACCTTCCTCTCAGCCCATTCTAGCACATGAGTAGGTGAGTGATCATCTGATTCAGGAGGTAGAAGATACAGGGGACTAGGTCAAATCCATTGTCCACTGGAAGGAAAAAATCATTCACCAAGATTTAGAACAATTCAAACCAATACCAGATGAATTGAAGAACATGCACATGGAAGTATCTCAGCTAAAGGAACTGATGACACAAATAGAAGATGACAACATAGTTGCTGAAAGTCATTTGGATACTTTGGCTAAGATACACTCGTTACCAAAGGATGTGTTGATTGTAGAGAAGATCGTGCCTGACGGATTGGTAGAAAAGGGGAAGAAGTTAGAAATTTCAGTTTCCTTCCGTGTAGAGATCCTCAAACTCATGCTGAAGAGGATGCAGTTGCTAAAGAGTTTGATGGGAGAAGTGCCGGTGAGCATTCCAGATGAATTACCTGCTTCCCATGAAGAATTTATGCTAGTTGTGTGGAAAGAATTTGATGAAGCCACCATACCTTTCACGATGGATTGAATTGGTAGACACATAAAGCTTCAGGAAGATGTAGAGCGATATGGGCCTGGTTTATAGAAAGTGAAGGCTAATGCTGCTACTTTTTCCACAGGGTTGTTACATTTCAGAACTGAGAGAGATGCTATTGTTAAAATAGATGGGAAGATGTTGAGTTACATGTTTGACAAGTATATTCAATATCAAAAAAAAAAAAAAGTATAAGTGTTATAGTTGGTAGATATTCTTTCTTTTCTTATTTCTTATGTTCCTGGATGAAAATGTGAAATTAAAGTTATTGGTTTAAAAACCATTACTTCAAATTATTTGGAAAGATTCTTTAAGTTAGGTGACAGATGTGCATAATTTTGGCTTAAACTCATGATGCATGTCACTAAGAGAGGAACTACCAAATTTTCCCTTTACTACTTCTTCATGTTCTAGTTCAATTATAGTTTCCCATTTATAATTTCCCCTCTACACACTATAAGTAGAGGAAGAACGTACGGGTTAAATGATGGGAATTGGTAATCAACATTCTTGTGTTCCAGACTTTGATCTGAAACCCTTGATAGCTTTCTGCAATCAAAGGAATAGAGAAGATATTTTTGGATAAATTTGTGTCAACGGTGCATTCATCTCATATTTATATCTAGATCTATTCATAAACTTTGTGTTATTCTAGATCTAGATCTGAAAGCTTCCTTTTCTTTGAATTTTGTGTTTAATGATCTATTTGTTTTAATCTATGTACATGCGATCAACTCTATAAACTATTGATTGGGTTGCACATCCTCTCTACTTTCTCCCATTTCCTATTATTTTACACTTCTGCAGATTTTTCCTTTCTTTTATCGTTGCTTACTTGCTGCAGAACTGTCTAACTATGGTTCATGAGCTACATAGTTAAAGTAATACCAACAAATAGATATTAGGACATATAATTGACAAAATCTTTCATGGCAACCTCACCATTAAATGAGGGAGATTTAAGTCATGAATGCCTATGTTTTCAGCTGTGCAGAAAATCTAGCCAACACCAAGGTTCGGTGATAAACTATGTGGATGGTCATCCAAATATCTAAAAAAAATTGTATATGAATGATATCGAAGGTTCTTATCGACAGAGCATGAGTAAAATGTTAAAAATAAAAATAATTTTGATAGAAAACTGAATATTAGAGAACCTCCAAATCTTATGTCACTTGGGAATTGGTATAAAACTTTCACACAAGTATAAATAACATCATAGGTCTTCCTATATAAATGTATTGTGTCACATGAATAATATATAGTGTTTTGTGTGAAATTGTTCAATTTTATTGAGTTATATTGTTATGTAATTGCTCTACCAAATCATTTCATATCAGAATGGAAGGATCATGTAAGGGATTGTTGATGAAGTTTGAAGGGGCAACTTCATTTCTTTTATATTTGCCCATTCATGAGAAAAATAAACTGTCGAGTTTTTAATTTTAGAAGCTGTGGTTTTGTAGAAAAGAATATATTTATGTATAGTTCGGAGAGTGTGTTTACATAGATGAAGAAGACTGCCACCATAAAACTCAAAGAATTATGCAAGATATTGTGGAGGAGAAAATAAAGTTGTTTGCTCAGTGCGCAGATTAAGATTTGAATATCAATGTTTCAGCGACAAAAGCTTCTATGACCTTATAAAAATATTGTCAAAGCTAGTATATGGGTGCCGTAGTGATGACATCAATAGATCTGATAAAGAATTGACTCACCATACTTAAAAATCATTCACAGCTGGCTTTGAATTCTTGTCTGTACAGAAATTCAGAACCAGTTCATTCTAAGTTTGTGTTATGTTCATTATCCATTACTTGCTGGCCAGTCACCCAGGTTCGAATCCCCCAGACCCTAAGGGACCGGTTATCTTAACATTTACATAGCCTATTAAAAGGACTCGCCCTGCATTAACACACGAAGAAGTGTGCCAAGTCATTGAATCATTAACTCTTGTAATATCTTAAAAAATAATATTCATTATCTATTGTCCCATAGTTCCGAGAGATTCTTGGATCTGGTATATGCACTATCACGTGCATATACCTGCTAATCTTTAGTCATCTTCATGCAGCTAGATCTATCTGTAATGTGCATCGTTTGGATATACTTCACATCCTCATTGGCTTGCATTGCACTTGAAGATGTACAACTGTCATCGTCATATTCTGTAGCAGATAAGATTATTGTCCCACCATTTCGCTCACTCATCACACTGCTGGTCTTTTTTTCGAGTTCTTCATAAAATCATGGGCAAAGTCATCCACAGGTCAGGTCATAGTTAGGAAGGTTGACTTAATTTTTGTGTATTCAAATTAGTTCAAGTTATCAGTCAAGCTTTTAAGTTTGTTTAATACGTTTGTCTCATTTAAGTAATGTGAATATATTACTTTTGAAATTTTCTTGTTTAATGTCATAGTTTTAGTGTGGTTAATACCACAATTTTATTTTGTAATTATATAAACTAGCAATCATACCTAAAATGTATAATGGGAAAGTAGAAAGGGTTCTTTTGAAGAATTTATACTAGAAAGAGAGAAATATAGGGGGAGGAAAATGGGTGAAGGTGAAGGGTGTAGCAAAATTTAAAAGTAGAAACAATGTGAAACAATTTTCTTTGGGAGTTGTGACAACCTACTATAGTGTGCAAGCTCCTGAATCATAATTCAAGGTATTACAATTTAAGTGGGAATTGTGACAGCATGACTGAGAATTTCTAGCCGTATAAGATGACTAATAAAACTATTGTTAAAATAGGCACCTGCAACAAACAATACCAATGTTACCTATAAGTTTTAAGCGTAAAAAATCACAATGTCAATGTTGCAGGTCTCATTATAATGTAGTATCTGAGACATTGAATGCAGCAAATTACACCCAAGTATTATGTCGCAATTCGTAAACATATATGCTTACACTTTAAGGGCATTTGAAGATTCATAAGATGTCATTAATTATACTGGAGGTAATTGTGAAAAAAAATTTGTTGTGCAAGATGCATTAAAAGATTTGTTGTTGTGTAATATGCATTTATCTCTTAATGTGTTCAATTTGATAGATTCTAAATGGATGACATTATCATAATTTCTTCTAATATTATTGAAGTCACTATAACATCTCAATAGTATGGCATTTATTCAATGAAATCATTATTGGTTATGTAGATTACACAACATATATATCAAATCTCCCTAATACACTTGAAAGCATGATTATTTACAGTAAGGCTAGAAACAAGTGGACCTAACCTGATCTTGTATTATCTTCTTGCAAGCATTCCCCTCTTCACATTGAGCCACCATATATTTCTTTGTTTTTGGTTTCAATCAGCAACTATAGATGCTTAGTACCATTAAAGATTTGATCACCAAGATACACATAATGCCATAATAAAAAATAATTTAAAAACCTCAAGTTTGTCAAAATTCACCATATTACATCACACATTAATTGCTTTTGGTTGTCCCTAAAGAGGGAAAGCAACAATTTCAACAATTGCAACATAGTGTCACTTGCAAACTTGTAACTAAATGAACTATGATGAAATGAAGTATCATAGATTCATATGTATGTTAAGGCAAACAATATTTGTAGTAACTACCCAGTTTATGTGCCACATTAATCCAGGCACAGGCACAAGCACAAGCACAACCACCAGTGAAAACTCTTACTTAAGGTGCTTTGGATATTTGTACAAATCTTCATGTCAAGCCCCTCCATGGATTTGTTCACATTCTTATAAAGATTTAAAGACATCTTCAATACTTGATTGGATCCAAAATATACTCATTGGGTCATCTTTGTCAAAAATGTTGAGAAAAAACACTACCTAGGACAAATATTACTTCAACCAATCACTCAAAAAATTAGGATCTACATGCATTCCAAACAATGCCATATCAAACTTAGGGAGAACTTGAGTTTAAGATCTAGCTAAGGAGACTTTGCTGATACTATTATTCATCATATAATATTGAGTCATAATGGTGTTTTCACATTAATGGGCCATTAATAAGTGTTTTGCACAATATCATTTAGATAATATTGAGTTTGGAATACTATGCTCAAGTTAAACCACTGCATACACTCTTCCGTGGCTTCATTCCACAAACATTGATAAATGGCTTAATATCTTTGAGTGGCCTACTTGCCAATCACAAAAATGACATCGTTCAGATTTTAATGTTTTTGATAGAGCTCTACATTGGTTGTGGGAAGAAAGAGAGTGCAATTTGAAATTGGTTTTCCAGACCTGAAGTTTGATGTTACATTTGACAGTATGACGAGATGTGTGAAATTTGAAATTAATCAACTAAAAAGACATACAATCAATTAAAATTTCTTGAATTTATGGAATAATTCCATTTCCATAGGTGGTAGCAATTATGGAGAAAGAGTTTAAAGCTGAAAATACTTTTCTTATTCTACTACCAACCAAAGAATTATCTTTCTCAGATTCTTCTATTGAATTCCCTGTTATATGGAACAAATTTTCAGCAACTTCTAAAAAATACCTTAAATTCAAACACCTGATATTTTAGAAACTATTGAAGTATGTGGGATGGATGGTTCAATTGTTGTGGTTTAATGAAAATGGGAGCTCTGATAATTAAGAGCTTGGCCCATGTACAACCACCTCATGGAAATGGGGAATAGTTGAAAGATTGTTGTCCATGTTCAAATTCTTCAACAATAATAAGTTGGACCATAACTGCAATGGTCATGTGAATAGCTTGTGGATGACGCAATTTCTCAGAAAATAAATGATCTAATTTCATATTGGAATAAGTGAGAACATAACTGGTTGTGAAAGTTTTCATGTATACAATTCAAGTGAGATCGACAATATATATGCTAAGTGGAGAGCTAGAAGGAAGGTTAGCCAACTTGAAATAGTTAGTAAATAAAATAGAGAGAAAGAGAAAGAGGTGAGTAAACCAGTTGGAGAAAGGTCCATAAGGATTACACCATAGTTATGTATGAGTGTGTGAGCTTTGTAGTCAAGCGACACTTTTATCGTAGATGTCATATGACTTTAAGATAAATAAAAAATATCTATTTTTATGTGTGGGTATCCATTATGTACAATGAGAAATCGTACAAATTCCTTAAAAATGCATCCTTTTGTATTCAAATTGGTATCATAGATAGGGAATAACTATGGGAGAGATTAATTGAGGGAGTTGTAAAAGAGAAGGCTAACAAAGCACCAAACATAAGGTATCTAGTAGACTATTGTTCTCCACTATGAGAAAGTGGGTAGAGGACATCAAATAAATGAACAAATAATCCCCAAGGATATAGTGACTAGGGTAGTTGTGTTAGTGTGCACAAAAAAGAGAATCATGCCAAGACAAGATGGCTCAAAATAAGTAGTGGGTACAATAGTAGTGAGAGTGTTGGAATGGATACTGAGTGAAATTTAGGGTGTAAGGACCAAACTAGAAGTTGAGGAAGATCATAAAAGATATCTTGAGGCTCTGAGGGCTCAAAGAGATGATGGAGGAGAAACTATCTCTCAAGAGAAACAAATGCTATAGATAGAGGTTATATGCTCTATAGGAAAGTCCAGTACAAAAGAGATGAGGTGTAGGAGGGGCACATAGGAGAAAAGATGACGAATCGACTCAAATTCGACATCAAAATGAGAGAGATTACGTAAATATTGCACAAATAACACGCAATGTATGGAGTAGAAGAGGAGTCTCTTTGTACAAAGAGACTAACACATCATGTTTAGGGGGTGCTACTATAAATGCAGAAGAAAAGGACATCACATAGTTGAATGTTCACGGATGCAATAGAAAGAAAGAAGGAAATAAATTATATGTATGTCCACAAATGACCAATAGTAGGTCAATGGGACTGAAGGATACAACCATTAACAATAAAACTTTCTAGGTAGAGATAATTGAAGAGGTGAACTGATGAAGTAAAGTACAAAGACAAAATAGAGCAATGCACCACCAAAACAAATGGAAAGATTACCGATATAAATAGTAATGACGGGTGAAAAAAATATCTAAGAGAGAGCATGCAAAGACTACATAAAGGATAAAGTGTGAAAAATAAAATCACTCAACGAAGGGTAAGGTGCCGAAGATTATGAAGACACCATTGCAAGAGGAGATGTGATAGATATTTTGCACAAGGTACAAGACCAAAGGAATGTGTTGCTTGGTCGTGGTGGATACCAGAAGAACTAAACACTTTTTATTGGAAGAGATGGTGTATAAGTTGGGATTAGATCACAAGAGGAATTCCAACCCATACAAAGTGACCTACTTAGTGGAAGGCCAATAAGGCATTGCACAGGAGAAATGCTAGGTGAATACGAAGATAAGAGGATTCAATGATTGCGTGAGGTACTATATCTTGACAATGGATTCTTGTCATGTATTTCTACGGAGACCATGACAATGACTATGAAATTATCTAAGACGGGAGGGAAAAATATAGTGAGGGTGCATAATAATGGTAACAATTTCCATCATTTACCATTGCAAGAGGAAGGCACAGAGCAGTGGAGTCATATGAAAATGCATAAAAGAAATGAGAGAGGAATAATACACAACAAATAAATAAAATGTTGTGTTGAGGACCATAGAAGAAAATCTCAAAAGTTGAGAAATGGGTGAAAGAGGAAGATGACATCAATTGAGAGTGCGTTTGTGATTCAGAAAAAAATTGTGAGGAAAAGGCCAAAGAATGCAATTCACTGATGAATAGTTTGGAAGAGTATTGCATGTAAAACAAAGGATGAAGGAAATGATGTGAATGTCAAGGAAGATGACCTAAGATTGCTGAGAAGGTGATAAGTAGGAATGGATAAAAGTTTTGTTGGAAAACCCATGTGAACTAGAAATGACCGGAGAGATGACATAGCTAAGTGAAAGGAGGGCACAAGATTGGCAAACCCTAGTTGAGTGAAATGAAGAATACATATATAAAGGAGAGTGCAACAGTGGGGACACATTGCCCAAGGAGAAGGATAAAATAATGTTCCATCAAGGAGATAGAAGTGTTATTGGTGAAGGAAGTTGCGGTGTTTACCCATGAGATAACACAAAAGGAGAATAATTCATTACATTATCTAGGAAAACATGAGAGGAAGCAACGAGTGATGGTTGGACATTAATTTGGAGGAACAGTAATAGGTATATGAGATTGTCCTTGTAGGCAACAAGTGAGGAGCAACATCTGGTTGAAGGTGATGGATTGCCTGGAAGAGAGATAGTCAAAAGGAGGAATGAATGGGAGGAAGATATCTATGTACATCTCATAAAAGGAGGTGAGAGAGTCACCAAGGTAAATACACATAGAATAAGTTTTCAAGCTGAGGGAAGAAATAGAGGTCCGTATTGGAAAGGAGGCCATGGTGGTAGAGAAAATGATACACAAAGGAAGAGGATGAATCTGTAGGAGAGAAGTCATCAAGGGATGTGTCATACGAAATAAGGGTTAGGGCCACACAAGTAGTTGGATATGGTCAAATATCCAGAAGGAAGAAAGAGATGTCAAGAGACTAGCGAATATGACCCTAGTGTTCTGTGGGTCAATCAAAATTGGAAAGAATTATTTTAAAAGGACAAAATGGCTAGACGGTGTACAGTAGCGAGTGGATAAGGACAACTTAGGGATGCGCCGAAGTGCTAGACCATGAAGGAGGCCCAGAAAAAGGATTTTTTTTTTAACCTTGGGAGGATGGTTATTGAGAACACGCAAGCCTAAAGAAGAAGGGTTCCATTAATACCCAATCCCTTTTTATGCAAATCAGACAGCTGGGAGGCTGAATTATCCACATTGTGAAAATAGCTATAGAAACTTGATTCCTCAACGCGTCATTGATCACGTCTTGCAGAGGTCATAAATTTTTGTGATTTTTTAGCTAAGCCAACAAAGGTTTTTGAGAGACTGGTAAATTCTTGACCCTAATATAAAAATAAAGAGATGTCTTTACCCAAACATCATCCTTTTGTTAACAAGTGAAAGGTTCCATCAGTGTATTTGCTAATAATTCTATGTGATCTAGGACAAAAGTTGAAGTGATGGTTCAAATAGTTGTTAGCAATTTGGAAATAAAAGTAGAGGCATAAGAAAATGGGGCAATAAAGTTATTCTTAACTTTATGGTTGATATTGAAATGAAAATAGGAAGATCTAGGTGTTTCAGAGGGTGTCTACATGTAGCATTGTCTTGGTATATTAAAACTATCAACTCAACATCCACAAAATTTGGCCATCCCATCATTGATAAAAAGTGCATTAAGAAATATTATGGGATATTTGTAGAAGTAGGGAAGTGAGGTAAGCAACCTATAGCTTAATTGCATGTGTTTATGGTCTATATTTGGACATAGTGTTGTGTTCACAAATGATCATCGTTGAGTTTGGTGATCATGAAACAAGTTGTAATCTTGAGTTTTGACTATAGGGGCTATTTTAGGACACCTAGATACAACTCCTTGGCCTATAAATATCACCTATAATAAAAACTCAAGATTACAACTTCTAGCATGATCACCAAATTCAACAATAGCATGCAGACTAAAACAATTTTTGAATCTTTAGAATAATTAATTTTCTATATTAGTTGCATGTACGGATTAGTATGACCTTGTCCCACTACTGAGGGTTGTAAATAATTTTTTAAATGTATTTATTATGTATTGTGTTCATCTTGAAAAATTTTAAGCTATGTATTGTGTTTACGTAATTATTTATATTTTTGTTATGTTTTTATTCCAATTAAGGGCTGACAATGAAACTTATGATAAATTAAAGAATGAAAATTGAATAAATGTATATGTATGATATAAGAAGGTAGTTTGATCTAATTTTATGTGTGTTAAACTAGATGTGGTTGGGAAATATATGCAACATTGCATGAATTAAAAGTTAAATTGTAATTTTGGATTAAATTCTATGAATTCAATTGCATTGAACACACCATTATTTCAATCATTCTTGTGATTCATAAATTCTAATGAACAAAATTAATTTGTGCTTATAGTTTAATCTTATGTATACAATAAATTTCATCCCCTTAGACTTTTGGCTAGGATTTGTGAGAATTTAAGTTGTGTGCCAAGTTTCCTGAATTTTGTTTTCTATCATATAAGGTTGTTGCGTTTTCTCTTAGTTGTTTCAAGATAGGACAAGATTTTGAGGTTATTTTCTACCTTACCCTTCTATCCTTTAGAGTTTATTCATTGGGTATAATTTAGTGTAAAGTTATCTTATCCAAATTCTACTTGTCCCTCAAAGAGGTAACAAAAATTCACTTAGTTCCCATTGAGCTATACGGTCATAGTCTTCCATACCTTGGGTTCTATTTCTAGCAAGGGTCTAAAAATGAGTGGGATTGACTTCTCATCTACTATTGAAGCCAGTGTCAATACTTGCATCAAAATAGAAGAGGTTGAAATAAAAAATGTAGAGAGAGATACCATATAGCAACCAATTATTAGCACCTTTGGTCCAACATGTTGATGTGGGAGACAACACAATTACCTACCATATAGATCAAGTGAGTTATAGAAGATACAATACAAAAGTATTGAAGCAATAAATAAAAACACATTTGAAAATTGAATACTTCCAAAATAATGCAATTATATTTGATAAGAAAGGTTTGGGTATACTAAATACTTAAAGAAAGCACAAAAAGGTAGACCAGGAAGGGCAATATTTCTAGACTGTGGATGGCCAACAACAATGAGAATTAGAATTCTTGTGATTAGAAAGCGGGAAATATTCCCTAATTAATTTTTCTTACCATGACAGATGTGTGTTATAGGTTATAGCTTGTCCATTCAATGTTATGTGCATCCATTTTGGTCTCTTGTTATAGATTTACCTATATCTATGTATCATTACAATAAAATAGCTCAAAAAAGGTACAGTTACGAAAACAATCAATCACCCATAATGATTCATAGTTTTCCTTCTTAAATGGGGTTAATTGGACTTCTAGGTATGTAGTAGACTGGTAGTTACTATAACATGGTGCAACCTTGAGAACGAACATTTGGCATGGTGTGATGTGGACCAAAGAGTCCATATGGCCACTAAGTTATCCGCATGGTTTTAATGTAGCATGCAACGCACCTTAGCATTTTACAAGAGAGAAAGGATATGCAAAGATGTCACGATTGGTGTGCATAACATGGTGATGCAAAAATTTATTTAGCATGTGCAAAGGAACACGATATTATGCAACATTCCTTATTTTTTGCTCTCGAAACAGGGTGTATTAGTCAAGTTGAGTGAAGCCTAGGAGATGAGAAATTTATTGGGATGATAGTGCGAAGGTTTTTGAAGATCAACCTTCCTTAAAGTCCTTACTTTCATAGGCTAGATAAACTTTATAGTAGAGAAGATTCTACGATGGACCATTGAAATAACATAAGAGTGATACCAATGTTGTTGATCTAGGGAATGCCTATTAGATTGTGCAAATGTGTGATGTATAATCCATATGTGACCAAAAACAAACAAGAGTGCCACAATGAAAAGGTAATCTTGAGGGAATCTACTTGGATCTACCAAAGTGTCAATCTACACACATAGCTCTATCTGAAGTTTAGAAGAGTGAAACTTACAAGTTACACTGATAGAAGTGTCCAAAGGGAAAAAAAATGAAGAATAAAAAATCCTCAATTATTTCTTGATAAATATACTGAATTGGATTTACTTCCAAAATCCTTGCATCATGTAGTTGATGAAATGATAAATATACTAAATTGGATTTACTTCCAAAATCCTTGCATCATGTGGTTGATATTGTCGTCAGACATGTTTAGTGATTATCCAAGTGTGTAAATCATCATTATTTACATGTATTCAAACCCCAAATCCACATATATTATGGGAGGAACTAGTATTTCTCATTTCCCGATTTTGGACATATATAAATTTTCCCGTAAATGTTCCAAGTGGAGATTGAGTTTGACTAAGAAAGTGGGCTCAAATGAAAGTATTGTTCTCATATAGTTGGAAAAATATTATTGATGTATAGACATATATCAACTTCAGCAATTAAAATATGAGAAGCATTGCCTACATGGGATAGCCAATGTATAGTGGAGATGTGACGTGCTGCTGACCTATTGTTTAAAGGATGTGGGTGGTAGTTGGTGACAATGTTTGATGAATCCCTAATACACCTACAAAGTCATGCAACAAGATGAAAATTGTTAGTGTTTCGTCTATTTTTTCAATGATCTTAATGGAATCTATATGAAAATTTTCTCTAAGAGTTTACAACTGACTAATGGAGTATTATAGACTTCTATGGTGTCTCCCTACAGACCTATCCTAGACTAGACTATTGGCTCATAAGTACATTCATCAAACTCAGTTGGGGCTCTGCTTCGTTGTTTCTTAACTCCCCACACTTTTATCTACCACATTTTCCTCTCTTTTAACTTTGATAAACTCGTCCTTATCATATGCGACACCTCCTTGGTTCTCTCTTTGTGTTGGCTCTTTCTTCCTGCTTAAATTTAAATTTCAAACTTGAGTTAATTAATTGTATGAGCCATAAAGACACGAGACCAAGAAACATTAAATACACTCATATAAGCACAAAAGAAATTTTTGAAGAAAAATAGAAATAAGGATGCCAAGACATTGATGTACTTTCAAATGCAATAACTAATTCATTATTTCCAAGGATAACAGCAACTGCACATTCCTAAGAAGGATGGGATATTTTACAAAATTTCTATCAAGGTCATGTCAAGATGAAGCTAGTTAGATTACAGATGTTATGGAGAGATTTTGAAACTCTACTGATGAAGTGTAATGCCCCTCCCATTACCACCTCTTGATTGTAGTTGCGTGGGCTCGAGTTGGCCCTTGCTTTGAGTGAGTTTGTTGTTCTAGAGTCATGCTTACAATATGAATAATTCATAAAACGAAACAATTAAATGGAGTGTAAGAAAAATAGTACTACCTTTCTAAAATTAGAACATTAAACGTTGATGAAGGATAAAAGTAATTGTATGGAGATCTATCTTTGTATCTCATCGCTCCTTTAAAATCAAGAGTACAATCATCTATATTTAAGAAAGCTCTAAAATTGAAGCTTCCATGACACTTTATTTCTGGTAGGAGTCAAGCCTCAGTGCAACACAAGCTAACACCACCTCTGTGGATGAAGAGACTCCCATTCGTCATGTTATCGTTTCCGTCCTAACGAAAGGCTCGATGTATATTCATAACCTCTTTCCACGATTCTAAAATATTGGTAGCATTTAAATTAATCATTTGTAATAATAAAATAATAAGGGCACTTTTGAAGTGTGCTTTAACGAACTAACCCTTTGGAACTCTTGTGGTGCCTTCGACTTGTGTGGTGACATTATTATTATTACAATCCTTTAAACTTGAGAGTGTTTATGAATCTTGAATTTTGAAACATATATATGTATAAGTGCATATAATGTTAAACGTTGATCTAACTAAATTTCATTACAATATCAATAAAAGGATCCGAATAATTTCCAAATGAGGAAACTAACGCATTAGGTGAGTGTTTTAACTGGAGTGGGCAAGATTTTGGTTAAAGTGAATTTTAAAATAATAAAACAATAATGACAATAAGTTATTTTAAATGTTTGAGAAAATTGAATGATTTAAATCATTTGAAATTTAAAATGTTAACAAAAAAACAAAAATGAAAAGAAATAAATTATCAAATAATCTTAAATCCCTCAAAGTTTTGTTGGAGCTAGTGCCAACCTCAAACCAAGAAAGAATTAATAGAAAAATTTGGTTGAATATGAGATTTCATCTGTGAGAGAATTTTTTGTCTGTGTGTTAATGAATGAAGAAGGCTTCTAGGTAAAGGATGGTTTTGAGAAACTCATTGGTTTTGTTTGAAGTTTTCTTGGTGTGAAAGCTGAGTGGAGTAGAAGACTTGGATGCAATTTGGCTTTCCTATTTTTCTCCAACAAATTAAGCACAAACCTTATGAAAGAAGATGCGCCTGGAAGACTCATATAGGCTTTAGCTTTGTCATATTTCTTGTGGTCGTGAAACTCTCTTACGAATTTCTCTTCACCATTTTGGGTTTGGTTCGATTGATTTCAAGTGAAAATGGTGAACCTTATTTTAGCACTCGAATTTAATCCTCCTCCTACGTGCGAACAGTGAGGTATGGTTTTTTTCAGCAAATTCATAGTATAGTCTTCAGCTGGAATGCAAAATACCTTGTTGAAAATTTTTGTACTCGTGCAAAAATGGGAAAATCGAAACTTCATTGTTATGTTGAAATTTTTTGGCTGAAGTATACCAAAGCTAAAGGAAGTTTCTATGTTATCAGTTATTTCTAAATTACTTACAAGTATTAAGTGAAATCTGCAGTTATGTGTGTTTGTATCAAAACAGAAGAGATCACATAGTCTACAATTTTGTGCCATCTTCAGTAAAAGAACACAAAGCCCCAAAGGACAACTATGTTGTTTTGATTAAGATGACATATTACAAATCAGGTGAAGTGCTGAGTTTTGAAGCAGCAAATAGAAATGTAGATTACAAAAAGTTAGAGTTCTTTACAAAATGTTACAAGTTCTCATAAATGTTATTTCCTTCATGATTAAGGAATTCAATTATGTTACTGAGTTGTTTAGTTCATTATACATTCCATACAGAAAATATAGAATGCAGAAAGAAATACACAACTCATTTTTCAGAATTCAATGTTTTATTCACAAGGAGAGTCAAATGTTTCCCATACAAGCCGTGGGATGTAACTGAAAAGTAAAGTACAACTCCTGAAAAGAAAGGTACACATGCATGAAAGAGAAAGAAATGGAGTATGAGTGAACCCATCATTGCCTTTGGGTTTCTGTGCTTCGATTGAAGCATTTTCATATTCACCTTTGTTTCTCCTTCATCTTCCATTGTAGAAGCCATTGTACCTGAAAAAGAAGAAGAGAATTAACTGTCAGTTATGAGCTCAGGGATCAAGTCATATTCCTACAATATCCTACTTCATGCATATGAATCTTCTCCTAATAGGATATGTATTCTACTTGAAGAACAAAACTGCACGCATAGCTTTATTCACTAAGAAAGAAGAAGGAGAAAAGCAAAAAGAAAACATGGACATAAGAGAGGCCAAAAAATCCTAATTATTTTTTATTTGTTTTCCTAAGTGTGCAGGTATAGGTTGCAGCCAAAAGGATAAAGGCAAAAACTAGGTTGCTACAGGCAAAAAGCTAGTTACTACGGGCAAAAAAAATAAATTCAAAGCTAGTTGCTACGGGAAAGGATAAATTTTCAAATTAGAAGAAATAAGCTGTCCATCAGATTATACAATGCTAAGATAAAAATGATTTGCAATTACAGAAATAGAAGTCATTTAGAATGAAAACAGAGATGCTGCCATATCAAAGAAGTACAACTATCTATACAAGGGATTGATCAAATACAGATACAGCTACAGGTGAAGCTCAAGTATAGAATTGAAGTAAAAAATAAGATGGAACTACATTTTTACAAGACTTGAATTGTTCAACAAGCAGGAGTTGTAGATAGAGTTCTAGAAATAATATGTTATGCATAGGTTCAAAAAACAATATACATTATTTTTAGAAAAGTCAATAATATTGTTACAGTCAAGCATTTAATAGATGTGATTTTCAGAAAACAATGGCATTTCAAACACTCATCTCATGGAGAATTTCAATGTTCAAGTGATGACAATGTTGAAAGTTTGAAGAAAATATTCTCAAAAGGTGCTACAGAATTTCAGGAAAAATCAAGTTGATCCTGAGACAATGAATTGTAAGAAATGGATCCTCTATAATATAGAATTGAACCAAATATTTCAGAACGGACCTGAAGTAATGTATACAACCTGTATTTACAGAATTTCATAACCATCTTCTACAATATTCTCAACAAATGGCAAGATAACAGTTGTTCTAGCACAAAGCACTCATACAGAGAGGAGGCTGAAGTACAAATGTCCAGAAAGAAGAAAATACTCCATGTTCACCGCAATAAAACAAAGGAAGGTACAAGTAAATTAGAGTTTCATAAAAATAAAACACATGATCACAGATTCTTTTTGAAGTTCATTTCATCAATGGCCGAGAATGACAGATACCCAGAACTCAAAATATATATAATTCATGATGCAGATTGGGTCGAAGAACAAACTCACTGTAGACAATCAAATGGTCAGAAATTTTGAGCAACCGAATGATGAAGCGAGAGGTCCATAGGCCCATGTGAGGTTTCAAACTCAGAAGTCAATCAGGAGAAACAAATCACAGGACCCACGAATATTTCCAAAAGTTCAGTGATACATTTAAAGAAGAAAAGAAAAGGAAGTTTACGCATGCAAGAGAGATCACCTAAAAACGAATATGGCAATGAAGAAATGAAACCTCAGCTTTCAAAAATATACAGAGGCATGAATGGTACAGAGGATAAAAGGATAGAGCTGAGCTTAAAGAAAAAATAATGGTGGCCCACACTTCGACCACTGCACAGAAACCATGAAACCAAAATAAGAGAGAATCTTTTGCAGAGAAGGAGCTCCAAAATACAGCAAAGGCCGAGCTCCAACCAAAAAAGAATAATGGCGTCAGGAGGAAAATATTTTTAGGGCTTCGCCTATACAGCCAAAAAATCCAAATGTATGTGCTTTTGGGTAAAGCTTCCTTTATTTCCTGAACCCATGAAATGGGTTAACTCGAACTCAACCACAATCAAGATCAACAATCGCTAAATATATGGTACAAGATCAACATCCTCAGATCATCGTAACAACCAATGCTAACCACGGTTAGGATTACCACTGTCAATTTCAATGTGGGTCAGAACCTTAAACACAGGTCATAAATCAGTGATCTACGATCAAACAGGGTATAGAGATCAACGATAAAGAACAAGGTATGAATTTTCAAAATAAACCACAAGGGTTACAGTTGACTTGACCAGAGTTGTTGCCACCACCCAAGTCACCGTGGGAAGGGGACAGACCACATGTTCACTAAACAAAGTCATTGCAAATGAATTTAAAAAGTCTAACCCAAGTTCATACCTCATATATTTTTGAAGGGGCGACCACATCATATATCATGATCACCGAAAAGGTGAATATTATAATATTCCTAAGGGCCAACCATAATCATAGGAGTGTTCGAATGTATTATGAAGCCTATGCCATGGCCAAAGGAGATATCAATATTAGAACATGTGCACATAGCAGGTGGTCCCCACAGGAGGAATTATTTTAGCAAATATTACTAAGTATTGTAATCATTTTACTCACATACAGGGAGTTGTATTTTGCAAGGCCTTTCACAACATGACAAAATAGAGAAGAAGACAGAGTTACATGTTCATCGAGAGAGAATTTCCTAGCAAGCAACCTTATTTTTAGCAAATTTTTCACCCCTTCTTTTCTTAAAAATAGAACAGTTAACTTCAATTTGGACTGTAGTGTAAGTAAGGCTAATAATGCCTATTTGTAATTACATGCTCTATTTTTCCCTTTATCTATTATTAAATAAAAGGATAAAAATAGATGCATGGGTGTGTATAAGCCTCAGGCTTATTTTCAGGGAGAGGGTGTGATTTTATTTTTTGCTATATATTACGTGCCTTTGCAAAGGACTTTGGAAATTCTAGAGGACTTTTTGGATATATGAGTACTGAAGAAAATTTTGCCAGTTTTATTCCCTCTGAGTGTGAAGTATGTTTTTCCTTTCCAAGTTATTTTGCAGTCTTTTGTATGTTTATATTAATCTTGTGAATGTAAATTCCCTGATTAATCTCCTTACCCTACTACAAATTTAGTCCTTTTCTGCTTAATTTTAATGTCCATGTTAACTTATTAGTACTGTTGTGATTCTCCCTTAGATAATCAAGTGTTTTTCCCTTAGATTTTCTGTAGAAAAACTATTGGTTTGTGCATCAAGAATCCTTTCAAAATCAGTTGTGCATATACTCAGTTAAAGTCCTCATACAAATTTGGTGTATCACCTTAGTTTTAATCATTTTATAGTCATCTTTTACTCTCAAGCTCTCAGAAATCAGTTTAGGATACACCAATAAGGAACCAGTGTTGATACCAGAGACTCACCTGAAAATAGGTATACCCATAGACTTGAGGTGTTTCCATTGTATCTACAAAAGAGAGAGATCAATTGTGCAAGCTTAGAAAACCTGAAGCCATCTCTCTACAGGGTTGCACTTTCAAGAGATAACATACCTCTTTGGCCATGGATATTTTAGATAATTTGGAATGCCTCAGAGAATACTAGTTTAACCCTTGCACCAGGTGTTGAAACTTACTTGATAAAATGCTTGAAAGCATGTGGTTTCATGGACAACTTGGAATGCTAGAAGAGTACCAATGGTTTTGTTGAAAATGGCTTGGAAAGACTTCATACAAAACAAATGTAATTATTAGGTGTAAGAGTAGATGCCCCTCCTTTGTTTGTTTGCTACCAGCCTATTCCAAATTGGGGATGTGGAGTTGGGTATGCACAAAACATAATTTTTTTGTTTTTAAAAAAAAGGGCATTGGAAGTTTAAAAGCAAATGCATTTTGAACATGTGTAAAGCTACACCCCATAATTTGTTGTTTGTTTATCATCTTGTGCCAAAATGGGAGTTGGACAAGGCATGTGACTTGTTTGACAAATTTTATAAGAGAAATGAGTCCTTGAGGATGCTTTTCTTGCGCAAGGTGGAAATTTTTGGTATGAAAAATGTGGAAGCACAAACAAGGCATGTGCACAGTTTAAAAAAATGTCTCAAAAAAAATGGAGAGTGGTTGAAGTTGGTTGCTATCATGTTTGACAAAGTATGCAAATTTGTGGACTTCAAACTATGCATGAGAACTATTTGCTAAAATGCCTAAAAGAATGTGGGTTCATGGATAGTAATGATTATTGAATGAGCACAAGACGTATCTATTGAAAATGCATTGGAGACCCTTGACATTACCAATAATCCCATCAAGAACTCTATTTTGTTATGTTTTGTTTTAATGGCATGGGTGAATAGACATTTGACTAAGAGCATATGCTACAGGGGGTAGGGTTTTTGAAATAGTGAACGAGCAACAAACAAAGCATAAAAAATAGTGGAATTTTGGTCCATTGTTGTAGCCTAAAATCCCTTACAGACGTGTGTGCTTGGATTAGAGACATGAGGGTGGTCTTAAGCTCTAATATATATTCTGGCATTGGGCAAAATGAGAGCTTTGGAATAGTTACAAACAACCATCAAACTATGAATAAAAGTAGTGTTTGTTAGATGTAATAATGGGGGGAAAACTTTGCTATGCTTGTAACGTGGTCAACGAATGCTCTGGTTTTGGACTCATATCTTGTGCACATATAATTGACTTGGAGTCCCTCATACTGCTTTGTTTCCCATGCATGCATGTTCATCTCAATTTATCCTTGCACAATTTATGTGTTCTAGTTTTCTTAATTTGATTGGAGTTGAAAATCGAACTAAAGAAGAGTAAATTTGGGGTGTAAAAAAAAACAAAAACATGTTTTCCTATAGCAAATTATACCTCTATTTGGTATGCACTAGAAGAGAATTCATGAATGTAAACACTACTCTCTCATTTAACTTGTTTTGTAAATGCGTTTAGGAGCCTAGCATGCTAGTTCACAACTTTAAACAGATGCTGAAAGTTAAAAATATAGTTTGGTTATTGACCTGCCGTTTTGGCCATAGGTGTGGAAATAGATTTTGACTTCCACATACATCTAATATTTATACAAGACAATCATAACAAACTATATGTTTGGAGAAAAACATCCCAAAAACTAGCTTTCCTGATAGGTTTTATAGGCCTTCGGTCATTAGGGGACAAGGCTGCTTAGGTGCATTTACGATCGGTAGCTTTGGAAGGATGAGCACCATTTTAATCTTGTTTTTCAGTTTAGGGGTTCCGTTAGCTCTGAGTGTTTCCCTGTATATAGTAGGTAGGAATTTGTTCCCTTGTGTGTTTGAGTCTTGAAGATGGTTTTCAAATGTTGATTTCGAGCAACTTGTATAAATTTGACATTTTTGGAAACTTGTGTCTAATTGGTGAAAACTGTCATATGACCTTATCCAAGCAAAATAACGATAGGAAAACTTTGTAAAAATGAATACATGACATTCAGAATTTTTTTTTTGATAGTTTCTTGTAAAGAAATTGCTTGTTGAAAAATGGTGTTGTTTTCTCTCTCCTTATATCTCTCTCATTGGCTCTGCAAATGAATTGAAATGGAATTGCATTGCTTACTCTCCTTTGAAGTGTGTTGAATATAGTTTCATTAATGTTAGAAAACTCCAAAAATCATAAATTGTGTGTGATTGTAGTTTGATGACATTCCAAATGTTGTGCTGACCATACGGTGGTTATTGGTACATTGAACAAAAACCAAATGGTAGCGATACTAGAGTTTTTGTAATATGGATTATCGTTTAAAAATACATGTAATATTAAATTGAGGTATCAACACTATGTTTATTAATCATGAATGTTATTTATGGATTATGTTGTGTATCAGTGAGATATTTTAGTGTATTGGTATCCAAGGGGAAAACAGGAATTCGATTTTAAGGATGATTTTGATTATAGGTATATGTCTTGCTAATGGTGTAGATGTACATTTTAACTAGAAATGAAATGAACATGTTATAATTGTGCTCCTATGTGAATGAAGTGATTTTGTATTCTTGTGTGTGTTACCAAAATGCTCGGAACACTCAAAAGTAATAAAACTACCTTATTTAAGAATGGTTATGGTTGGACCAATTTTAGGAAGTTATTATTTTAAAAGTCACCCAACTGACCCCAATTTATCAACCCTTGAGAAGGTTACCCAACTGAGCGCTAGGTTACTTTGTGTTTCGTTCACCTTATCGGGTTTAAGTGAAGTTTCGATCTCTAGATGTTTCTCAAAGTGATTGTCTTGTTAATATGTGTCTTTGTGTTAGATACCACCTGATCTTTTCTATGAGATATGCCTTGGAAAAAATCTTCTCATGTGTTCCTAGAGGCTTAGTAGTACTTTTTAGGCATGTGTGTCAAAAGGATTTCTTACGTTCGTGGAAGTATGCATGTTATTATAGTTAAGGATGCAATGCCCCTTTGTGACATGATTGATGTATTGCATATCAACGTTTTTATATGGTTGCATTTTATGCTAAGTCTCCCGGGAAGGACCAATATTTTTACGTGTATGGGATCATAAGAGCAATAAGGAAATTAATGTTGATTCTTGAAATGTGGTCAGGTTTACTTTGGCAGACCATAAAGTTAGATGGTATCTCACTTAGTACCTCTAATAAAATCCTAACTCTTTTACATGCAAACAATATAAACCAGAAAAGTGAAACTTAGAATTACCTTAGACTTAGTTAGGCCTTCTTTTATTGTTGAAAGTTCTTATGGATTGCTCCACTAATGTTCGAGTATTCAAACAACTTAATCTCTTGTTTAAGAAACAAAACTTATTACACATAAACTATTTTGGAAATGATCCTAATCGATGGTTGAACCATAACAACTAAAAGTGTCGGGAAAATGTGAGTTTAGCTGAAACAGAAACTCTAGTTGGAGATTAAGAGGTAAGAGACTTTCACATGTGCAATAAAATATTTCAATCTATTATTGAGTTATCGAAATGATAGTAATAGAGAAAAGAACTCAAATAAGTGTATTTGTTATAAGTTAATTCTAAAATGAAATGAATAATTTGTAGCCTTGTGAATGAGATTATATATTTGCATGTTAAGTGCTCTTCAAACCTTTAAAGATAAAAAATGGAAAAAATGAATACGACAAAGATTTAACCATGAAAATGTAATATTGTGAAAAGTTCCAATTCGTGAAGCTCATGTTGTGGTTGGGTCGTGGTTTCATTATTTCTCATGTATATAAGTGTGGCGTTGGTTTGCATCCCGTGTCATCTTGTGAATTGCATATCCTTCATGTTCATGTAAATGTTGCAAGTGGTGTCATACAATCTCTTACGAGTCTTGTTGGTGTCACATAGTTGTATCAAGCAAAATGAATGTAAAAAAAATTAACCTGGTATTTTGGTCACGTGTTTCGGTCCCAAATGGGTGGGCACTACTTGAAGTAATCAAAATCCATCAGTGATTGCTCATAATGACAATGACCATAGTAAATAAAATTAGGAAAAATGGAGATGTTACTGAAGATCATAAGATCATAGAGAGGGTATTGAGGAGTCTCCCAATCATATTTTATCATGTTTTTGTAGCAATGGAAGAGTCCAAGGACTTGAAACAAATAACAGATGATGAATTGATGGGTTCTTTGCAAACTCATGAACAAAGAATGAGTAGGGCATTCAGTTCTTCCAATGAACAAGCCTTCAAGAAAAAGCATGAATGTGAGATGTAGGGGGGAGAGGTGCCTACAATAGAGGGAGAGGAAGATTTTTCAACAACCAAGAATGTAGAAGACACAATCATCAAGATCCACATGAAAGAGAAAGAGGAAGGAGCAACAACACTTCTAGAGGTGGCTCCACCTAAACGTATGATAAATCAAACATCAATGCTATTATTGTAAGAAGCATGGACACTATACTAGTGAATGCAGGAAGAAAGAGTATGATATGAAATCTCATAATGCAAGTGATACTAATAAAAAAAGAGGTTGAACCTAAAAAAACATGGAAAGGGTGGAAACTTATTTTTAACCTGCAATGTAGCTGAGCAAAGCAACAAACAAATATGATATTTACATAGTGCATGTAGTAACCATATGTGTGGCAACAAAGGAATGATAAAAAATATAGATGAAGCAATCAAATCTAAAGTAAACATGGGAACAAATGACAAGTACCATGTAATAGGAAAATTCAACATATCCATACTCACCAAGCAAGGTGATAAGAGACAAACTCATGATGTTTTTTGTATGCCGGGGTTGAAGTATAACCTTCTAAGCATTAGGCAAATAGTCTAGAAAGGATATAAGGTGATATTTGAAGATGAAGAATGCATAATCTATGATAGAAGTGGAGGGTAATAAGAAACTTGAAATAGTGAAGATGACATAAAAATAAGATGTTTCCTTTGAGTATGCAAAGTGAGATAACAACAAAATTTAAAATGGTTGCAATGATTGATCGACTATATGGCATCTCAAGTATAGTGATTTGAGTTTTAGTGTATTGAATATTTATTTATAGGAAGAAAATGGTAAGAGAGATAAACCCCAATTGAATAACTAGATAAAGTATGTGAGGGCTGCATATTGGGAAAGCAACATAGAAATGTTTTTCCCTCAAGTAAGTCTTGGAGAAAAAGTACACCACTCAAGCTGATACAATCAGACCTATGTGGTCCCATAAAGACTCCTTATCTAAGAATTTTTATTTCATTACATTCATAGATGACTTCAAACAAAAGGAAATAGGTGTATTCTTAATAAAAAATCAGAGACATTTGAAGTATTTAGATAATTCAAGGCCATGGTTGAGAAGCATATTACATAAAAACATTGAGAATGGACAGAGGGGTAGAATACATGTCAAATCATATTTTGTTTTTTTACAAAAGAACATGAGATTAAGAAGCAATTTATAGTGAAGTATACACTGTAGCAAAATGGTGTAGATGAGAGGAAAATCCAAACTATTCAAGAGATGGAAAGAAGCGTGATTAAAGTCAAAGGATTTTTTGATGAGTATTGGGTTGAAGCAGTTGGAACAACAGTCTATCTGTTAAATAAATGCCCTACTAAAAGTGTTTGAAACATGATACATCAATAGGCCTAGAGTGGAAGCTGTAGAAACAAAATCATAAAATTATTATTTACATCACGCATCTAAATATGTCAATATATGCATGTTTCTTAAGAAAGAAAACTAGACATTAATAACACTTGTTTTTCTTTTACATTGTTTTATCCTTTTCATACTCTTATCATTTACTTTTTTCAAATGACTACTCTACTTTTGCATATTGGAAAACATGTAACCCAACTTTGTATTTACCATTTTATCCTCCGAGCATCGTGGATAGTACCTCCCATTAGGAAAAGAAGCTCCCAAGCACTATTGTCTCCTTTGGGCACTTCTACCATTTTCTCTGCATTTATCAAGTTCAAAATCCCACATCATTTTTTTATCTTTTCTAATCACTTTGGGTCAGACTTTTTAGTTGTTAATGACGAAATTCAAAAAAATCTTATGACTTACTATTATTAAGGGCTGGATAATTGGGGGCTATTACTTACTATCTACTACTTGGGAAAATAACAACAGTCAAATACTCTATTTGAGTTGAAGTACTAACTCCATAAGAGGGCCAATTTCTGAATTTCATCTTACACATTCATCTTGGGGGAAAAGTAGTTATAGCCCACTATCTTTGTGTGCATGGCACAACGGAAAACTAGCTTCATGGGACATGATTCAATCTCACACAAACACAATAGAATTACATGGAGTATAAAATGTAGTGCAACGCTTTGTGAAGATTACATTGGGGTAGCCACCGAGATAAATCTAACTTAAACATATGCATTATTTATTTTATCCAATGTTTGTTTGAGCCTTATGCGGGTATCTAGGGTTTGTTTTGCAAGTTTGGGTGTGATAGCAAAACCCTAAAATGAGGCTAGAGTGACAAAGAGAGAAAGGAAGAAGACCTTGTTGGACCCTAAGAAGATTAGATCTAGAACTGTTGCCAAGACGCTAGCGACTACTTCAGAAACTAGTGCCCAGGTGGTTATTTTTGAAGGAGTTTTAGGTTCCACTTTCCCGCACAAATATTTTTCGGTCTAGATCCGTCATGTTCTATTTAGTTTCCAACCCAAAATTAGCCTAGATATCTGAATACAAGCTAAGTCACTTCTATTTGACTATTTCTTATACTTTCTTATTTCTCACATGATAGATTTCCCTTGTTACTGTTGTATTCATTTGATTTCTGTCCTCTAATTAAAATTTAATTTCTATTAATTCATAAGGAAACCAAGTGTTGAGCACTTAATAGTTTTTGGATGTGTCACATACACACTTTCTCCCAAGAAAAGAAGATAAAAGTAGGATAACATAGGAGAAAAATGCATCTTCATTGGGTATATTAAACAATACAAAGCTTATAGATTGTACAATCCAATCAAAAAAGATCGAATAATCACTCTAAATGTTTAATTCATAGAATAAGCATCATGGGGAGATGTACAAAAAGTGCAAAAATCACATTAAAAGGTAACTGGAACTTTTATTGAAGCAGAAACAACAGATAGTACAATCAATAATGCACCGAGTTGGAGCCTTATCTCACAAAGGGGTGAGTGGTCAAGTGGAAACAACTAACAAGTTACACAAGGAGGTGCTCATGAGGAAACTTCATCATCTTTCGACTCAAATCAGCACCAAGTGAGAACAAGGAGGGTACAAGAGATCTATGAGCAGCCAAGGTGTGATGAAAATGAAGATGAAACAATCAATTTTCCTCTATATCCAATAGTTGATCCTATTTATTTTGAAGAAGTAGTAAAGGACAAAAAGTGGTATGAAGCAATGAATGAAGAAATGCATACAATAGAGAAGAATAAAACATGAGAACTAGTTGACCTTGTAATAAGAAAAGAAGTCATTGGAGTCAACTAGATTTACAAAACATAAACTAATCTCGAATGTAAATTTGAAATACATACGAAAAGACTAGTTGTCAAAGGGTACAAGAAACAGTTTGGATGTGATTATAATGAGACATTTGATTCAGTAGTAAGGCTAGAAGCTGTGAGAAAAATTATTGAAATAACTATTCAACACAAGTGAAAAGTACATCAAATGGATGTCAAGTTAGCTTTCTTGAATGAAATGTTATAAGAAGAAGGTTTTTTGGGACAGCTGCATGGTTATGAGATGCCAAGGAATTTGGAACAAGGTGTATAAGCTTGATAAAGTGTTGTATGGTCTCAAACAAGAACCAAGGGCCTGATACAACCGTATAGACTCTTATTTGATAAGGAATGGCTTTAGCAATAGTGTTAGCGAACCTACACTCTACATCAAAGTAAACAAATAAGGTGAAATTTTGATTATAGTCATATATGTAGTTGATCTAATCTTTACTACAAATGCAAACAAGTCTAGAGAAGAATTTAAATCAGCCATGAAGGAGTTTGTGATGACTGATTTATATTTGTTGAATTAATTTCTTAGGATTGAAGTCAAACAAATGGAACATGGATTTTTTGTGTCACAAGATAAGTATGTAAGGAATATTATGGAGAGATTTAGAAAAAGATCCCACACGGTACAAAATCTTGGTAGAAAGCTTGAAGTATTGAACTACAACTAGATTGGACATCATGTATGCAGTCAACCTCATTTCTAGATTCATGGAGAATCCAAATGAGACACGTTGACAAGAAGGTAAAATAATTTTAAGGTATATTAATTGCATAAGAAATTACGAAATTTTGTATATTGTAAATAATTTTCAGTTAGTTGGATATACACGTAGTGATTGGGAAGGTAGCCTTGACAATAGAAAGAGAACATTTGGATATGTGTTTCATATAGTGTCAGGAGACTTTTAATGGCCTTCAAATAAAAAATCAGTTGTTTCACTTTCCACAATTTAAGCCAAGTATATAGTAGAAAATTCACCCACATGTCAGGATATATGTATCAGAAGAATCCTATCAAATTTGGTTGAAGGAAAATATGGAACATCTACTATATGTAGACATTAAATCATACACTTTGGGTAGTTATTTAATTTTGATTTTATACTAATATTCATATGCTTCTTAAGTGCAAAAGAGTACTAATCAACCCATGTCTTTGACCATCTTGCTTTGTTTTCTATTGCTACTTCTAACCTTATACCCACACTTGCCCAATATGCATTGTTATTCTATATTCTCTATTTCTGACTAGGGATACTAGTTAGGACTAGGGTGCCCTAGGCACCCTAGTCCCCTCTTGGTTCCCTGATCCTCTTTGCACTTTCCTCTCACCTTTTGGGCACTCTCTAGTCATTTGAGCTTTCTATCTTTTTGGTAGTCAGCCTTTTCGAGGTTAATTATGAAATTAGAACAAGAGAACCATATAAATATAAAGTTATGAGACCATAACAAGGGACCAAGAACTAAGCAATACTATCATCACCTAAGGTTGTATCCATCAAAGGCTTTTATTGCTACATTTGCATCCATCTAGCTCTAGTGCAAGGGATAAAGGTTGGTTCATCTACATCACAATTCATAGGAGGGTAGTTTATTCTATTCCATGCACCATCTATTTACATTCTACATCTAGTTATTTCTCACTATTCACAAAGTGCGACTAACACAAGAGCTCCTAGGGCACGATTTCCACACACACACACACACATAATTGGGTTTGAGATGTAGTGCAGTGTTCAGTTAGTAATTCCCACCATTGTGGTCACTGAGGATAGTCTGAAACCTTCATATGCATCTTTCTCTTGATGCTTTGTTTGGGGTATTGCAGGGGATTCCTTCATTGCAAGTTTATTTGCGACATTAGGGAACATATAGTGACATGAACGCGACTAAAAATGACACATAAGATCATTTAACAACACCTTAGAGGAGTATCCTTGGCCATTTCTTCAAATTTGGGTGCCCCAAGCTCTCCCATCCCTCTCAAGGTGCCCCAGTCTACGCAGACAGTCCAAATCTTCACTTTCTTGAGCTCTTGTGCAGTCATTTCCTCCTCCTGTGCAACTAGTCCTCCACTGCGACACAGTGTCGTGACATCTGTGAATTAGCTGAGACCTTCTTTAACCCTCTTTTCACACTAGGGTTTTTACATTTCATTGCTGAGATTACTTGGGTCTATTTACTACATTTTATTTTATTTATTTATTGTTCGTGTAACATCATATTAGACTACAATATAAATTTCATTTTCGTTTAATCACTATCTTTTGTAATAGGTTATCTTACTTTGTCTTGTCAAAGAATCTTGTTTTTCATAGGATAATCAAGCACATTTCAATCATGTATCATTTCATTCCATAATTAGTTGAAAATGTGAGATAAAATTCAATTTTGTAAGTCAAAGCAACAACTTGTTGAAATTTTTACCTAGCCTTTGTCAAGGGATAGTTTTTAAAATTTTGAGAGGAAATTTGGGGCATCATTGATATAGTACAAGATAGCTATGAAGATAATTCATCTAGCTCCAGAGATCCTATAGCTCACTCTAAAGGTCCTTCACCTTGCTTCAGAGATCCTTCACCTTGCTCCGGATATCCTTCACCTTGCTTCGGAGATCCTACAAAAATCTCTAGAGATCCTCCATACAGCGCTATAGATCCTACCAATCAGATCTGGATAATTTACAAATAGCTCTAAAGATCCTTCAAATAACTCTAGAGATCCTACCGGCTAGCTTAGGAGATCCGAAAGTTAGCTCCGGAGATCTAAAATAAGTTTTTTTGAGTGAATATAAATGTTTTTGTAAAGTATCTTGATGCATAGGGTGCTTTTATATGAGTTTGTAGAGGCTCAAGATTAAGGAGTGTTAAAAATCATTAATCTTGTCTGACATTATTAAATGATTTTTTAAAATTCATTACCCTCTTCTCCACCAACACATTTAATGCTTTTGTTTTGGAAGATCTCATTTTTAAATATTTTTAGGAGGGAATCCATTTAATATTGTAAGAGATTAAGGGGAAGTGTTAAAAATCATTAATCTTGGCCAGCATTATTAAATGATTTTTTAAATTTAGTTCCCTCTTCTCCACCAACCTTACACTTACATTTACATTTAATGATTTTTGTTTTGGGAGCTCTCATTTTGAAATATTTTTTAGGAGGGAATCTATTGTAAGAGGATTTTTTTTAAAAAAATTTGAAGTGCATAATAGTGTACAAAAGTAGAACAAGATAGAAAAAACTAAGAGTAGCTGCTCATTGAAAGTGTGTGTGTGCAAAAAAGAGGCAGAACAGTCTAGAATAGAAAAAAATAGAAAAATTAAGAGGTGTGCACAACAGTGCAGAGAAGTAGAGTGAAAAAGAGCACCATATTAGTGATATTATTATGCAAAACCAGAGCATAGTAGAGCAACATAACAAAACACAATCCATATTTTTAACAAAGCAGAACAGAGCAACAACATAACAGAGAATAGTTTTGATTTTGATTTTTATTTTGCAGGAGTATACACGAAAAAAAAAGAAGCATTTCAAGAAATTAATATATTGAATTGCTCTTCATAGGAATTAACATGATCAGTTTTCTTATTTTTTATGTTATACTTTGCCTCCATTGTTCTCAATTTTTGTTTTGTTCTCCTCCATTTTCCAACACAACATTGAGCATATTCTAAAATTATTTTGTAGAACTCTATGCTATCTCAAGATTCATGTGGAGATATTATTAAGGAAATGTTTAAATAGAGTTTTCTAGAATTTAGGTGCTACAAAATGCGAGTTGATTTGTGGAAAAAATTGGTATCCCACATCTATGGGTATCCTAGAAACCCCCCGCCATATCAAGGTCAAGTTCATTTTTTACCTCTTTAAATTGTCACGACAACTAAGGTAAAATCCATGCGAGACAAATAACAAGGACATTCCCCATCAAGTTTATCCCATAATTATTAATGAGGACAATGTTCACTTCACTAGCACTCATTAATTGACGACTTTGGCATGTGTGAAATAATACGCATGGATTTTTGAAGAAAATTTATCTCATTCGATTTTATTCTACCACCACCTTGAGTTTTGAGTACCTTTATCATTTAAAAAAGGGTAAGAAAGAGGAATTGAATTTCTCCATTGATATTACTAGGATCCTTCACTGTCAGTTTGCTATCAAGAGGCTGAATTGCTGTTATATTCGGCTCATTTATACTTTACCATTTTCTACTTTCAAAATGGGGGGAGCTCCCATAGAGTTGAGAAAATTTTTGATCCACAGTGGCAAGATTGTATGGAACTCTGAGGAACCCTCAACATTAGGGGTTTTATATATGACATCCAAAGAATTAAAGGATACGATCAACACATATCCCTTCAGTTCGTGGAAAATTAGAAGAACATGAATGTCAATTTCAAAGGAAGGGATTTCAGTATCACTGAGCATTTCATTTTGTTCATCACTGGTCTAAGCATGGATGGAAAAAAGTTTTTTAGAAATAAATTTGATAAAGAGGCCAAGGAAAAATTGTTTCTTGATGACAGAGAATGCATGGAAACAAAAAAGAGGGCATTGTTTGTGCTACTATCCCCGTGACCTTTAGATGAATTATCTTGAATGACAGTGCAGTACATCACTCTCGAGGGCAGATTTTCTACTATTCCACTTCATCATTTGGTGCTCCTCAACCATTTTAGGGGTAAGATCAAGGTAATCCTACCATACTATATTTTGCACTCCCTTGAGAATTCTGTCTTGGAGGTCCAAAGTCATAGGAGGGTTTTTCCGTTACAACAAGGGGTTATTTTTCTAATTCACTAGTACATTATGGATGTAGTGGCTACTGACCTTGACCCTCCTTTTTCTCCCACGCCTCCTTAGCAACCTCGTATCCACTCAAAAAACCTCCTTATCCATGATTATGCTCCTGAACCACCCCCAAAACAGATAATGAGAAGTTTCAAAAAATATAAAGAGCCTCTAGTTGAAGATAGTCCCATTTTCAGTAGCCTCGGTGGCCCTTGTGATCAAATTCCCCCATGTCATAGAAAAATTCAACCTGCAAATTATTACCTTAAAGACTATTCAAGACAATGTTGACTACCTCAAGTCTGACACCAAGAATGCTGACACAAATCTTAAAGAGGAGGTCAATACTTTCACCACCTAGGTTAGAGATATGGAATGAAAATACAACAGTCATATGGCCATCCACAAAGCAATTCTAGATCTTCTCTAAGTCCACATTCATCAAATCAACAAAATCAGTGGAATTCCAACCTCTGCTTAGAAAAATGGAAGGATCACCAAGAATTTCAGCTCTTCTAATTAGGATCCTAATATTGGCACAACTTTGAATCACTCGAGATTGCACTTAAGGTCTATAAAAATTCTGTTAATTAGTGCTTCTGGCTCTTTATTCTTAGTACAATTGTTTTGGTCTAGTTGTTGGGATGTAGTTTTGCTGTACTTTGTTTGTCACTGGGATTTATGTAGGTAGATATCCCCTGCCTTTCCTTTTATTTGATTTTATATTTTGGTTGGGGGTGTAGCCCCCACAGTTAAAAAAACCACCCTGTTACTTCTTGTTTATTTTGGCTGTTGAGCCTTTTTGGTGTACTTCTGGGTAAGGTCCCTCCAAAACCTTTTATCCTTAATAAATAAAAAAGAAAACCTCATTTTATTTTTTCCTTATGTGATTTTTTAAATACTAAAATTTGATTGTGCATGCTTAAACAAATTTTTATTGTTTTATCAGACAATTCCTAAAAATAAAAACTAAACTTGAATGCATGCACAAAGACAATCAATTGTTTGCTAAAATTAGTGGGAAAAATTATTGATTTCCAACACTGTCCCTTAATTTTGAAATCCAAAATTTTATTATTTTGGAGCTCCGTATGAATTTCCAGATCTAACATATGCTTGATCACAAACTCCGAAACAACTTCTCAAATATTCAAAAAATTATTTTCCCAAATCATTTGTAAAGATATCAACAAACTGATCTTCAGATTTGTAAAACTCTAAATATATCTCTTTGTTATTAACCAAATCCCTGATGAAATGATACCTCGTGTCGATATGCTTGTTGCTCTTGTGAAAAACCTGATTGTTGGACAATGCTATTGCTGAGATGTCACAACAAATCTATGTAGCTTCTTCCTGATTGTTTCTCAAATATTTCAGTATTCTCCTCATCCAAATAGCCTGACATGTTGCTACCGTGGCTGCTACATACTTTTGTTATGCTGGCGATAGTGTGAATATGAGCTGCTTCTTTGATGCCCATGACACTACTATTGTTCCAAAGTGAAAAATATAGTTTGGATGTGCTTTTTCCTGTCATCTATATTTCTGACACTGTCACTATCTATATATCCTATGAGTTTGAACGCATTTGATATCGAATACAATATTTCATGATTCTTAGTTCCACATACATACCTAAAAAAAATCTTTTTCCATCTTTCCAATGTGAATCTTTAGGATATTCCATGAACCTTGAGATGATGCTCACATAATACATAATATTAGGCCTTGTGGCCATCAAATACGTGAGACTTCCAACTAGTCTTTTGAACAATGTTGGATCCAAAAATGATCTATTATCTTCTTTTCTTAACTTTAGACCTACTGCAATTGATGTTGGTGCAGTCTTACAATTTAACATGTTAAATATTTTCAAGACATCATTAGCATACTTTGCAGGTGAGATGAAAATTCCATCTTCTGATTGTTGAACTTCAAATGCCCAAAAAGTACTTCATGAGACCTAGATCTTGTTCATTTATCTTGATGTATAAGGTAGGATCACTATTGCACCTACTAAAGCCATTCTAAATCAAATAAGAATCAATCCTATTGGACCATACTCTAGCTATTTTCTTTAGTCCATACAGTGATTTTCTCAATATGTATACCTTTCCTTCATGACCTTCAATCTCATAACCTTCTAGCCGATTCACATAGACTTATTCTTCAAGAAATCCATTCAAGAAATGATGATTTTACATCCATTTAATATATAGGATATTTTTGAGTTGCAATTACTAATATATTTTCCTTACTGTGTCTAAAATTGTTAGTGCCAACAAATGTTTCATTGTAATATACTCCATATTCTTGTGTAAAACCTCTTGCAACCAATCTCGCTTTATGCTTCTACGCTTTTCCATTTGCACTATACTTGCTCTTGTAGACCCATTTCACTCCTGTCACATTCTTTCCTTCTAAAAGATCTGTCAAATGTCATGTTTGATTCTTCTCTATGGTGTCTATATCATCATCCATGGAATGAGCCCAAATTTCTTCATTCATTGCTTCTTTGAAATACACTAGATATGTAGCTTGAGAAAATAATGCAAAAAATGAAAAAGATTTAGTTGTATCAACATTATAAATTTCTCACTAAGACTCCTTGTTTTTCACTAAAATGGACTATCTGATGATGGAATTATTTGAATTGAACTGCTTGCTAAAGGATTTTCTTTTGGTGTCTCTTGCATATTTGAAGTTGACTGTAATCTTGTAGACCTTCTAATTATGGAAGGAGGTGTGCTTGTGCTATAACTTGAGGTGAATGTCCAGGAGTGAAAGAAGGTATAATACCTTATGATGTTTTCTCTTCATCTGCATATCATCTTAGGCACTAGGTTTCTGCTATACTTGTTATTTTTATATACTTCCATACCATGCCTCATTTTCAACAAAATGCACATCTCTATTGATAATGACTTTTCTTGTGACTAGATTGAACAACTTGTAGGATTTAATATTCTCTGAATATCCACCAAAAATACACCTTTCTCCTTTTTTGTCTAAATTATTCCTTATCTCATCAAGAACATGTGCATATGAAACACAACCAAAGATTCTAAAATGAGAAACATTGTGTTTTCTATGAGTCCAAGCCTATTGAGGAACCATGTTTCGAAAAAAAATTGTTGGACACCTATTTAAAATGTATACAACAGTTGCTAATACTTCTATCAAATACTCATTTGGCAGATGTTTGGCCTTCATCATACTTCTGGCCATCTCCATTATGGTTATATTATTCCTCTCTACCACATTGTTCTACTATGGTGTGTACCTAGCAGTAAATTTCTTGTGGATAGCATGATATTTGTAAAAAAATAAAAATGCATTGGAAAACATACTCACCTCCTCTTTCTATCCTCAGAACTTTGATGTAGTATCTACTTTGCTACTTTAGTAAAGCCTTGAACTACTGAAATATATCAAATGCATGTGATTTATGTCCTCAAAAAGTACAACCATGTCTTCCTGGTATAGTAATCTATGAGTTCCAAAAAATATGAACAACCTCACATCCAAGATGTTTTCATTTTTTCCACATAAATCTGAATGAAAAAATATCAAGTGTTGCTTGTTTGCTTACTGATTTTCCAACTGGAAAGGTCTCTCTATGTTGCTTTCCCAAAATACATTCTTCACAAAATCTCTCTAGTTTCTGAATTAAAGGAAATTTTTTTACCATTTTTCATGTGTAACCAATTCAAACCTCCAAAATTTAAATGTCCAAACCTGAGATGCCATAGCCACAACTCATATTTCATAACTAACTGAAAATCTGATTCAATCTCTCTAGCTATGGACTGAGCTCTAAACTTATTTCTAATATGAACTCTAGATTTAGCTCTGGAATGGGCTACAATATGAGCTCTGGAATGATTTGTACTATGAGCTCTGGACTGGGATACAATATGAGCTCTAGAATGATTTTTAGTATGAGGTCTAGATTGAGTAAAATCTACCTTAAAGGAAGCTCCAGAATGCTCAAAGAACACTTGATATTACTTTCTTTTTAAACCTAATTTCAATCTCAGAGGAAACATTATATTTCTTATCATTTGCACTTCAGCCATTAACTCAGTACTTGGATCTTTATCCATCATCACACATTCGTTGTCTTCAATATATATTCTATATCCCTTTTGTACCAAATCACCAATGCTCATAAGATTATGAGCTTCAAACCTGTAAAATAATAGACATCATGCATAATATTTTACTCCCCCCCTTTCAGTTAGAATGTTGGTTGTTCCCTTGTCTTGTACATACACTGTATTATTATTCCTAAGAGTACCATCAATCTTCACTAACTCATCCAAAATGGAAAATAAATATAAGTTACCTAACATGTGATTACTGTAACCAGAATCCAAATACCAAACATCATAGGGAATCTTGAGATAGATTACATTCCATATGTGATAAAGAAATAATTTCTTCAACAATATTTGTGCATGCAATAAACATGGAGCTTGGAGTAGAGATCCGAACCTGAATTTGATTGTATGTTATGATCATATTGATTTTTTCTACATTCATAAGGATAGTGCCCATATTTCTTGCAGTAATGACATTGCACATGAGACTTATCCCTGTGTTCTTGACTATGTCCTATTTCACTTGAGTTTAATGGATCACTACTGTATCCTCTTGATGAACTTCTTCCTATGCCTCTAGAATGAACCTTCCTCTTCCTCTTCCACGAATTCCTGAAGTCTGAGAAGAAAAAGCTTATTTTAAATATGCATGTGATCTATTCAACCTCTATTCATGATTTATTAGTGATGCATGCAACTCATCAATTGAAATATGACTCAAATATTTAGTTTCTTCTATGACTTCAACCAAATGATCAAAATTGTAAGGTATACTCCTAAGCATATTTTCACTTATTCTTCTATTGTCCAATTTTTCTCCATGAGATTTAATCTAATTTACTAGGCCACCAACATAAGTAAATAACAAATCTACAAAGTTTGATTCTTTCATAGAAATATTCTCAAAATATCTTCTAATTAATTGGAGTTTGGCAATTTTAAATTTCACCTTACCTTGAAACACAACCTAAAGAGTGTCCTATGCTTATTTTGCTTGAGTGGCTATTGCCACTTTAGGAAGAATATTTTCATGCATGGCTTGATGAATATAAGAGAGACTTTTTTCCATATTTATTTCTTAATTCTTTCAAAATGTCCTTCTTTGCCTGTGAGAGTGCATTATATGCAACTAGTACTGGAGGTTCTGTGTAACCGATCTCAACAATTTCCCACACTTTTTGAGATCTAAAGATCACGTTCATGGTTAAAGACCAATACTTGTAATTATTTCCTATAAATTGGGGTGTGTGCTTACTTGATAAAGATGTTCTAGATGTAAAAGCCATATCTAACTGTTAATTTAAAAACTCGCCGAAAAATCAACACTATGATACCAATTTGTAGAATTATAGAAAATAAAAAAAAACAAATACAAAAAATAATAAAACTGAAAAATAAACAAAGATTTAATCTAAATATCATCAAGTGGGATTTTTTCTGGTTGCGATGCAACACTGCTTTATCACAAAACTACGAAAACCATCTTTCCCTAATTCGAGGTATTTTGTACTTTAGTAGTTTTGAATATAAAATAGTATCATGGCGATTATAAAAATACTTCTTTTTTTATTATCAATAAATGAGGGTTAAGGGGACCCTTCCCTATACAAAGGATGGAGAAAAAGATAAGACAATGGGGAACAAACGAGGCTGCCTCTTCCAGAAGCACAACGAGTCGAAACCAACAACAACAAGAAAACTAACTAAAAACATAAAACCAACACCTATCTCAAACTTTTGATCCATTCCCTTGGGATCTTAACTACATCTTAAGGGGATAAATAGTCCCTTTCTTTTTCCTACTCACAATAGTCCAATCCTTTTCTGTATTTGTATTTTCATTTTCATTAATATGGATTGGGATCAAAACTTTGATCTGCACCTTGAGATTTTGGGACCCTGATGAATAATCCATGTCATTCTTTCTACATTCTTACACTTCCTCATTTTCTAGATCAGCCAAATTATTATATTTAGAGCCTGAATCAAAATCAGATGGATCATTCATAACTAGATGTCTAGGATTAAGATTCTTCCACCACGACCTTCTGCCTTTAACATTTTTTCTTACCATGTGACAATCTAAAGCTAGATGGTCAAGAGAAAATAAATTTCTACACCTAAAGGGAAACCCTTCATGATTTAGATTTTGTAACCAAGTTCTATCCTCCACTTTGAGTTCAATAGTGGTAGGGAAATCAACAGAAGTATCCATATCAACCAAGATTCTAACATACATTGTGTGCTCAAAATCATCAGTTTTTTGGTCAATAGCCAAACATTTCCGTAAAGTGTTACCAATAAAAGTTATGAAACCTTTCAATGAAAATTAGAGGGGTAAATAAGGTAGCCAGATCCATACCGGCTTAACTCGCAAAGTATCAGACAACGGGTTGAACATAAAGAACCATAATTTCATCAATAACATATGGGATTCAAAATGGGGCATTTGTATGGAGGTCTATGTAGTTGGGCACCTACATATACAAACACCTAAGTGCATGTGCAACCAAGTGGTTGCATATGCAGACAATCGTCTGCCAATTGAATAAGTTGATGGGAAAAGGCTGGTCAGGAAGTAATCAAATGCATCAAATGCAGATGAGTGTTTACAAAAAAATCTACATATGGGTTAGATATACCCAAAATAATGCAGACATGGCATTTTTATGGAGGTCTATGCAGTCAAGAGTCTACATATGTAACATATGCAGACACTCGATTGCATGTGTAGTCGAGCATTTACATATACAGATGTCTGACTACATGTGCAACCGAGCACATGTAACTAGGTGTCTATATATGCATGCACTCGATTGTACATGTTGTTGAGTGTTTGTATATGCAGATGCCTAGTTATATATGCAGTTGGGAGTCTACATATACAACCACCCTAATGCACATGCAACTGAGTGTCTATATATGTAGACATCTAGCTATACATGCGGTTGGGTGTCTACATATATACATATAGGGAGTTGGGTGCTGGGACAAAACTTAATTTTCTAATCATATATACATAACAAAAAATATAGGAGAATTTTAAAAAATGTTAGTTCAATAAGTTTTTAATTATTATTTTTAAGTTAGTGTTATTGAGAATATATAATAATTTATGAGGTGAATGATTGGGAGTGAAAATTTTACTTTCCAAAATCATTCACCTCCCAAATTAGTATATATTCTCAATAACAATGACTTAGAAATAATAATTAAAAACTTATTGAAATAAATTTTTTCATATATATGACACGCATGTCAAATAATCGAGGTAAATCTTAGCTTGGAAGAAATGTAATTTACCATGTATAATATGATATGTGGTCTTGATTACACTAATAGGATTACAATGGAACAAACAACCCACAATTATGTGTAAGAGAGAATCATTAATGGTTTAGTATTTTTTCATACATTTTTACAATGTTATGTGGGGACACGTCCCCTAGATTTTGATGACGTCCTAGACGTCCCAAACATTTCGGGGACTTAGGGTCTTGGAGGGGATGTCCTAATTTTTTAAAATCTTTCAAAAGTTTTATGATGTTTTTACTTTTAAGAAGATGTTATTTTTACCAAAAACATCACATTATAATCTTGAAAGTACCTAAAAATACATTAATAATAGTTTAAATCCCTAAATGTCATTGAAAAGTTAAAATGTTAAAATTTTAATTTTTATGTATTATTTTTAAAGTCATCTCCCTACCATCCCCAAAATTTCAGATTTTTTTGCTGTCCCAAAAACCCCGTCCCTCTATACCCTCATTCCCTCGTATTTGAGGCCTAGGTAACTATGCATTTTTATTTCTCACAACCATGAGATGAATATAAACCAGCCATGTCTACGTTTCCTAGCTATAATTTGATTTGAAATGTGGGAGATTTATCTTTAGATTCGTCGATAAAATAATGCAACACAGGGTTCACTTTAATAAGCCTCTGGAAAAAAGGTGGAACATACCTAATGAATATTTCTTTGGCCACATTCACCATAAAAGTGAATTTTCATAGGTTTTTACATGAAATATTCATCTGATAGTTTTAAGAGAGATGACACCCATCAACAACACCTTGTTGTCACGCGACAACAAAATGTTGTTGACAGGTGTCAACAGGACCTTGCTGTTGTGTGGTTGACGCCTGTTAACATTTTTTTTTCTGTCGGGAGACAACAAGGCTACGTTGACGTGCATCCATGACATTTTACTATCACGCGACATCAAGGCATTTTTGACGGGTGTTAACAACACAAGGTTGTCGCATGAAAACAAAATTTTGTTGGCGAGCATCAGCAACATTTTTTTGTCATGCGACAGTGAGGGTTTGTTGACGCATGTCAAAAACACTTTCCTGTCACGCGACAACAATATGTTGTTGACGCACATCAACATGAATAACTTTTTTCTGTCGTGCGATAGCAAGGTCCTATTGACGTGCGTCAACAACATCTTGTTGTCGTGTGATAGGAAAGTGTTGTTGACGTGTGTCAACAAACCCTCGTTGTCACGTGATAATAAAACCTTGTTGTCATGTGAAAACAACAAGAAACCCTAATTTTCCCTATAAATACCAACACAACCCCTCATTTTCACGTTCTCATTTTCTGGCTACCAGAGTTTTTCCTTTTCTGAGCACTTCTTGCTACACGTACCGTACGTCATGGCTTCTTCTACCTAAGGTGAACCTCAGGATCCAACACCCAGAGCCTCCAAGGCCAAGATTCAATACAAAAGCGTTATGTGCCCCCACATAAATGTAGTCCTGGAAATGAATGCAAAATACAAGGATTCAATAGTTGCATTTGAATTCCAAGGGTTTGTTAGCATTCCCTAGTTTTAGGTTGACCATTAGATTCTTAACTACCTCCTTTCGTCCTAAAATACAGAAAATATTACTTTTACTGTTACATTGGAAGATCAATGTACATTCTCCTTCGGTATCGAACTAATTGATATCCATCGATTGATAAGCCTCCCTTTTAAAAATGTGTTGATAGTAACAACTAAGGAAACACTCACTAAAAATGATAAGATTTTCCTAGAACCTAGTTATGGTTTCAATGTTGATTGTAAGTGTAATTTTCTCTCATTTGAATGTTTTTTTGTATTAATTCAAATTGATATTAATTCCGACAAATTTTGCAGCTCATGTCAACAAATCCAGATGAGGAGTGGACATGCAAGATGTTGCACACCACTTTCTTTCTACCTTGATTTCTTTGTTTCAAGCCAGAATTATTATGCAGGGTTGAAAAACTGACATTCCAAATTGGGTTGCTGCATACATTCTTGAAAAAATTGGAAATAAATTTTTTGACTTGTGCACATTTCTATCTAACAAGAAAAAGGATGACATTACCAATTCATCAATTTCATAAAAAATAGTTATTCACTAAACAACCTCTATCCTAGCTCTTTATTATAAGGCTTATTATAATTTAAAAGTTGAACCAACTCCAATTTGCACAAACTAGACAATGAAATTTTTTGTTGATTCCACTTGAAGAGCAACAGGTAAAAATTTGTCTTTTTTAGGTTTTTCTCATTCTGATCAGATCTTTGTGTACTAATATAATGTAATTTTGATTGAATATTTTCTACATGTAGAAAAAATTTATGGAGTCTCTTCCACGAAAAAACTTGCTTCGAGAGGAAGAGGCGAACAACATGCCAAGGCCTTAGGAGAATCACAATCTGAAATCGAAGTTCGTTCATCAGCTGATCTGCAAGTATTTGCATTGAAAAAATGACAGAGACGTAATACCCTTAACATTCAAAGTAGGGTTGTTTACATTTTGATTTTACCATTTAATGATTTATCATATTGAATTGACATGTATTTCCTACACCTGTAGGGACTTTGGAATACTCACGTGCTTCAAAGAAATAATCAACAACCCACTCAGTATAATCTCGTGCAATTTTTGAATCTCAATAGTAATTACCACCATCAGCTCCAACTGAAACAATTCAAAGTCTGTCACAGCCCCCTAGTTTACACAATCAATTCGTACTGTAACAAAATCTCACTCAACTAGGTACGAATTCATTTATTTTGTGATTTATTTAATACTTTTACATATCATTTAGTAATTACTAATGATTTTTTTCTTGGCATCTTGTTGTTCAAAGTTGATAGTAATTCTTTGTCTTCTACTCAAAATCTGCAAACCCTAGCTACTCAATCAACCCTGTAATTACAATTCAAAATATCGACTCAAGGTTCAGGAAAAAATACCATTGGTAAACACATGCATACAATTCTAACCCCTAGTGGGACACTAAACATTCCCTCATGATTCTCTATTCTGACCCTCTCTCTCGTTGGTTGTCCCACTGCAACAGGGCAATCGATTTTGAATCAAATAAGTTTAGATGAAAATTATTTGGTCATTGATAGCAGTGACCCAACTAGTTTTTTTCAACACTTGTGATATGATTCAGGGAAAAAATGTATATTTCCATCTCAATGTACTATTAAATTTATTTAAATTTTCAACATTTAAATTTTAATTTTAATATTAATTTTTGTTATTGCTATTAGGATCACCGCTCCCAAAAGCAAAAATATGCAACATACGTTGTTCGAGATGAAATCTGCCATTCTTCTCCTTCAAAATCATCCTCTTCTGATATAGATAGTGATGACTTGCAAACATTTCCTTTGGAGAACTTGATTGGCTATGATTGTCAATCCCACATGAATGAATTTATCATGCCTCAAATCAGTGAGCTCATTCAATGGGAGAGAAGGGAAAAAGTATTAATATCTGAGATAGTAAGTCATTATGAAAACCATTGCAAAAAAGAGATATTATTTGTAATAGTCAAAAATCAACGCGCGAAGATGGATGCATTATTCATTAGAGCTAGAAGTGGGAGTGTGACATATAATAACACATATAACGATAATATTTTTGATAAAGTATTAAATAGATTAGAGAATATCAGTGCCGAGGCCCATGCCTATTTCAATAAATGGTCTAAGGATAAGGAAATTGTCACGATTGTAAACACCAAACGAGATAGAGTTGTTGCAAGTATAATTAGTTTGAATTTTTTTTAATTAATTTCAATAAAAAATTGTTTTTTTTAATATGTTTAATTCACTTCAATCTTTTTGTTGGAGCTGAAATATGAAAATTTAAAGACTCAAGCCAAGGTCTTCAAAGCTCACTTGGAAACAACAAAGAATAGTTTATCCACAACAATTAAGATGAAGCAAAATATAGTTTTTGTTAAGAAACAAAACAATACACTTAAGAGGATAATTAAAGAGAATGGCTATGACCCTAAGATTTTATTTAAAGCAAAGGAAATGATAGATCCTTCTCTTACATCACATGGAGATGCTACAAAGGAATAAGAAGCAATCATCAAGGACCTAGACATGACTGATGAGGATCTGATTAGTTCGGGGATAATTGTGGACAGGAATATGGTAGGGTCTAGTGAAAATGTTAATGATTGAGGCTTGAGGATTGGGGAACCTCAAAATTGAAACTTCAAATATTTTATATATAGAAGAATGAAAGTTGATACTTGAATATTTTTTTAATTTGAAGTTTGTATTTAAATTTTATGCAATATTATCTTTGCTTACAATGATGGTGATAGTTACATTTATCATTAGATGTGGATTTCTGGATAATGAAATTAGAGTAGATGTGGTTATAGTTATTATTAATTTATTCATTTAGAATGTGGTTCTATGTGGACATTAGGTGTGGATGTTTGGATAATGAATTTAGAGTAGATATGGATGATGATGAATTGTACGTGACTATATGAATTGTATGTTGTTATATTTTTATATAGAATTTATATATTGTATATGGTGTGTATGTTTGATGGATAATCATGATTCATGGATTTAAACTTTACGCAATATTATCTCTACATGTAATGATGGTCATGATTACATTTTTCATTACATGTGGGTGATGACATTAGAATAGACATTACAATGGATCATCCATTTATTCATTTAGAATGTGGTGTTATGTGGATAATGAAATTAGAGTAGATATGGATGATGATGAATTGTATGTGACTAGATGATGATAATGGATAATTGTTTTAAGAAAATTAATAATGTGCATTGTGGTGTGATAGATACATCTTAATATAGTAAAAGCTTCTTCTCTCTATTTTAAATTTTTAACTCTTTAATATGTATATCGTTTCTACACATTTATTTTCAAACCTTTATATTGAATTGAAACGATAAATCTCAAAGAAAAAAAAGAATGTGGTATGACACATATATCTTAATACGGTAAAATGTTCTTCACATTTAAAACTATGGCTAACCACTAAGATAGGGTTTAAGGTACCTCTTATCTTCTTGAGCAAGATAGATGACCTTCGATTCTCGAGAATTCAACACAAAAAATGGATAAGGATTAGAATAAAAATGGGTGAGTTTCCTAATAATCTTAGTCCCAAGAAGTGAGAGCTTCCGTGGATGGATGTCAACTCATGTTTTTCATAAACATCAATGAAATGAAGAGAAATTAAAATGTAGAATCCAGATCTAACCTAAGAAAATAAAAGTAAACCAAAACCTGTTCATATCGAAGGTGACACAAATATAAAGAATGCACTGCATAGTGGATGGCAATTGTACTAGACACTAAGCGTGGCAGAATATGCAGAATCCGGATCTGAGCTTTGAAGACCTTACAAAATACAACATCAAAGTGGTTTGAAAATTAAAAATACCAATGAAATAAATCTGATTTTAATAAATGATAGTATTTGAATAAATGTAAATATACATACCTGTAACATCTTCAATGATAACTACAAATCAAAAATAGCCTCCTCACTATCAATATTTGCATCTAAAGAATTACAATGGTATTTATATAAAACTATAAACAATTAAATTAGAATCTATTAATATGAAATTGAATAAATAAGAACAGTTAAAGTGTAATGTCAAGGTGATACTTATTTAAAGCTGAAATAATCCATTTTCAATAGCTTCTTTGTATTCAATATTTGTATCCGTAGATTTTGAAGATGCACCACTTCCAGTCTCATCGATGAAATTACTTGGACTTGTAGTAGTATTATTTACACCTCTTCTTTCAGCAAGGGATTTCCAATGCGCAATAGCTCTGTCAAAAGGAAAGGTTTCCAAAGAGTAGCGAGAAACATAACACCTTATGAAACTTTTGAGATTTTTATCCAACTTGTTTCTCAGTTTTGATTTAATAAAAGATAAAGCATTGAAAACTCTTTCATCCTCCTCGGATCCCAAAATAATTGTTTGGCACAACTCGTACAACCGAAAATATTCACTAATTTCTTCATGTAACACACTACTTTGGTAGATTTTTCACTAGAGCCTTGTAATAACACCACTCTCTAAAGGTTCATCTAAGAGTTTATACTGTGACTGTAACGACCCAAATAATCACACACACGAACAACACAGTGAAATACAAGATAATTTTTTTTTTACTTGCTTGACACATAACATGACGCAACATGTCGTCACCAAGTATACAACTAACACTGTGAACAACTTGATACAAGGATGGCCATAAAGGCAGCACGGAAACGTTCACACATATCAAGGACAATTTACTTTTCTTTTTGACAAGACAACATAGAAGTACAATCACAGAACACACTCACAGTTAGGGCCAACCACAAAGAGATATTCTTGAGGGTTATTTATTTTAGAAGGACATCTTGCAATTCTTAGCTTACGTTTTCAAGGGGACTCAGGATATGATTCATACAATTCATCTTACCAAGTTAAAATTTATTCTTTTTACACAGAGTAATTATCTTTAAATCTTCTCTATTGTGACCTTTATTTGCTTAATCCGTTTATCAAGAAAAAGGAGAATTTCAATTCCACCAGGCCATCTGCTCACCACTAATGCTACTAAGATTCGTTCTTGCCCACAAGACAACATGGTTTTAAGTTCAACACACTTAAGAGAGGAGATATAAGGTGCCTTGAAAAAGGGTTAGGGGGAGAAGGTCGAGATGAAACATTTTTAGGACCTCATTAATTATTGCCAGTATTAAATCGAAGCTAGGGCTCTTAACCAGATTTAACAACAACTTTACTTAGGCTTCGCTAAAAGTATTATCAAGGAGTAAAATAATTTACTTTCCAAATGGCTGAGAGATAGATTGTGTGGTTTCAAAATTGTTTTCTCTTGTTTATTAAATCTTATTATCCTCAAACAATTAACAATTCATTTCACCTTAGGGTCATTTTACAAATTTTACCATGAAAGGCATAATGTTCACTAGAGGAGCTATGGTTATCGTGTTATAAAGTTTACTTGCAATGATAGTCTTGCCCTTGTCTACTCAGAGAATTTCTTGCTCTCAAATTGGTGACCCCTACGTTACTTTATTTGAATGCAACTTTTAATTTAACTTCCAGAAGTATTTAACAATCCCATGTTAGTTTACTTATGACACTTTATTACTAAGTCATGGCAAGGTTTAACTCAGAATTTATTCTCAAGGCCAAGTTGAAGCAACACTCATTTACGAGAACAAAACAAGATTACATCATTTCCTAAAATACTGATGCACCACAAGTCATTCAACCACAATAACCAAATTTTCTTATAATTTCAATGATGGTCAAACAATACAAGGTTTCCAAAGTTCAGATGACAAAGTCCACAATACTTTATACTAAGACATTAATCCTCTTTTAAACTTTCCACTGGTCGTTAACTACAGTTGAACAACATACAAAGGTTTTCGAGCAAAGAATCTTCTCAACTGAGGTTGATGACAAAAGTCTACAAATCTATCCCTCATCTACACGCAAAATCCATCTGCAGCAAATTTTCTACAAGAGTCAGTTCACGAGAACTGAGCAAGATAAGGCTACACAAAACCACCATAACTATTATCTAACAATATCACGAAAAGGAAGCACTTTATTACAAGAATTGGTTCAAACCTCTAAACACTATCAACACATCAAGTTATAATAGAGTCTTCATCATGCCAATCAAAGAAGGAGAAGACCTTGTACTTCAGTTAGGAGCAAAAGCAACGAAAGTAATAATCGTATGAGAATGGCCCTTGGCCCTATAAGGAGATATAAACAATTTAGCAAAGAACAGAATTCCCATCAAGTAAGTAAATAACAATAGTTACAAGATTGAGATTTGATATATATACACCAACCATCTAGAAAATTTATCAAAGGTACCATACGCACAGACTAACATAATATATTTCTAAAAGAACAAGAGTTGATCGGCCCAAGAAAGGGGAACCACGGGTTTCAACAATTAACACTAAAAGTCATACATAATTGAGTTTCAACCGGAAATCAAATAGAGTATACACACAGCATAAGTTTCGAAGCGAAGGCAAGGTATACTAGTTTTGACCATTAACTACAAGATTTTCCAATCATCCAAGAAGGGTCAAAGTCTTACAGGCTAGTAGCAAGCATGCGAGAGAAGAAGGGGGTTCTGTCACACAAGAGTATACAATAATGTCATCAACAAATTTTATAACACTAAGGATTTACAAACCTCCACTACAATACTAATGTTTGGTTAATTTAAAATAAATTACCCATATCCCAAAACAACCAAATTTTACGGCAACCCTTGGTAACGCAGTCAACCATCGCACAAATAGATACAAACATAATTTCTAAGTGACTTTATCAAAACAAAACCTTCCGCTATGAATTCATAAGGTTATCACACGAAAGCTGAGTTTTTCCCGAAGGTCAATCACATTTAAGGAAATCTCCATCACAAACTATTACAGTAATTACGTGCATAAAAACTGACCAATATTAATTAATAGTGTTAACAATACAAGGGAGAAAATAATGCCAGTTAGGAAAAACAGAAGAGCGCCATCAGCAATAATTCACAAAGGGCGATTGGACCAAAACTATTCTAGTGTCAACGAGGTACTGGATTCGCACAATGAAACCTCGAGCTTAGTTGATTCGAAAAGCTAGTTATGATTCAAGTTGATAGGGATGGTCAAGGTACTTCTTGAGAATGGCCTTGCAAGCCTAGAAACGCGATGAAAGGTAAGATAAGAGTCTAAACACGCGATCAGGAAAACACATCGCACACAAACGTTTTCATTCTAAAAGTTTACTACCGAAACTCAAGCTGGCTAGCCCCAAGCATTGATCACACAATCTTACAACCTTTCTTTCTCGATGCCAAAAAGGTGATCAAAGGGACTTGCGTAGGAGCTAACAAAATAACGTCAAAAGACAAACTTGGGTGCTAGGGAGGGCTTCATAATTATCGTAAACTTACTTCCATGATAACGAAAATACTAGTTTGATCAACATAATAACTTGCAACTCAATCGCAGAGAAGAATTAATACATAAATAAACAGACGAAGTTCTATCACTCGAGCAAGAGAAACATAACATCCAGAGGAGAGGGCACACGCATCCTTTCGATCAACATACTGACAACGATAAAAAATAAAACAAGGAGAAACGAGCAGAAAGGGGAAATCTCCCATCATGACATCCAACTGACAAATCAATGCAAGGAAAAAGTGGTTCGATTTCACAATAATTTTAAATAAAAGTAACAGTAGAAAGGTGTAGAAATATCTTGCCTGTTTCTCCAGCTTCAACAGGTCGTACAGACTCCACACGGGCCAGCATAAAAATTGTAGGTACTGGAATCCGGGTGCACCAGTTCTAAGCGGTCCACCAGTCGAAAGCATTCATTCTTCCACCTCACATGTAAAGTAAGCACCATGACCACTGTAGAAAATCCCATTCCAACTGCCAATCCAAAACACATCCAAAACCATGGAAACCCTTCATCTCTCTCTTCCTCATCATCCATTGTGGGTACTGGTGGAGCAGACTGTTGTAAATGAGGTAGAGAACAATTTCTCTCAAGAGGGCATCCCCACAGATGTGGATTTCCTAAATATGATGATGAATTATCAAATGTTAACATATGACCATCCCTTGGTATCCTGCCTGACAGATTGTTGTAAGACAGATTTAGATATCCCAGAGAATCGAGAAGACCAAGCTGTGATGGAATCTGTCCTGAAAGAATGTTGAGAGAGAGATCCAACGATTCCAACCATTTTAAATTTCCCACACTATCTGGAATTGGCCCATTCAGAGTGTTCATGGAGAGGTTGAGAATAATCAGTCCTTTTAGATTTCCAACTCCAGGAAAAAGATGACCACTCAATCTGTTATTTGACAAAACAATGCATGTGAGGCTGTAACTACGTATTCGCAAACCAAGTTTGATCCTTTGATATTTAGATGTAAACCATCCACATAGCTGTCTCCATCCTTTTCGCTCTCACCAATCGTCCAGCTCTCTCTCCATCCAGTTCGCTGTCTCCCATGGCTCTGAAATTGAGATATGTATCTGGGATCTTACCAAACAAAAGATTTGAAGAAATGTCTAGAATTTGAAACTCTTCCATTTGGCCGATCTACGGAGGCAGTTTACCTTCGAAATTGTTGGATCTCATTACAAGAACTCGCAGACTGGAACAATTTGCAATCCAATCAGGGATGTTCCCTGTCAAATTGTTTTCCCCCACGTCGAGCACCTCTAAGTATGATAAATTTCTTAGAGTAGAAGGAAGAAGTCCCTGCAGGTTGTTCTTTCCCATGCGCAATGACCTGAGCTTTGTCAACATGCCAAGCTTCTCAGGAATCTCACCCTTGAACCGATTATCTGCAATATTAAGGATCAATATCTCTGATAAGCTGGCTAGATTTGAAGGAATTTCTCCTTGCAAACTGTTATTTTGCAGACGCAGAATCTGAAGATTTGGCAGAGCATCCAGACTAGCTGGAAGAAGACCTTCCAAGACATTTTCTCCAACATTGCATAGATCTCTGTGCCTGTGGGTGTGATCTGTCACCAACACAAAAAGCATGCTCCATTTTATTGGCTTTAATCCAACTACACCAAGTTTCCTTTTAATTCCTCTATCCTTCATCGATCTCCTAAAAGCTCTCTTGCAAAGCAAACTGTGCTTCATGAATATTCTGATATGAAACAGATCCACCTCTATGAGATCCTCTTCCATGAGTTACATCGTAGAACAAGCAAGGTCTCAGTAGAGAATCTCTGTAATAAATTTCATCGGGTCTCCTGGTAACACTCTCACTGTCACTTAATCGATTTTGATGAAAATATCTTGAAGGAGAATCCCGAATTTGAGGATGCAGTCGAAATAGAACAGATAACAACAAAGTTGGACAACCTGCTTGTTGGAGCGCTCAAAAAGGCTTCTACTATAGTATTCCACGCAGGTGTATTGGCCACAGGCACCATTCCAGCATCACAGCAACCTTCTGCCTGCAAAGCCTTCACTACCTCCAGCTTCTACCATGCTAAATTCACCACCTGGACAGAAGCGACTTTCCAAAATGAAAAGGCAAGATAGCTCAACTAAAACTTTATCTCGTTCTTCTACTACAGCTGCAATATTTTGTAACAACTGATCTCGACTGTGGTCGCGTGCAACCAGAACATCAGGTCCAACACCAACGGTTTCTTGGAATCACCCTGCAGCAACTGATCTAGATTTAAGCCATCGATCAGATTGTTTTCAGGCTTGGCACCCAATTAAAAACATTGAATATATTGTTGAATGCGGCTCTTCCCTTTCTTATGGTGGTTAGACTAGAAAACAAGTGTCCTCCAAAAATACAGATCTGGAAAATCATTTTTGAGCCAGCAAGGGGGAACGAAGTCCTAGGACGTAGAGAGGGAAGATCTGTCCAACCACTATCCAACCACTCCTCACATTAACTCGGGTCAGATTGGATACGACTTCAGGATCTTAAAAGATTGCTTGTATTCTCATGCAAGGAAAGAGTCAAGTCTGAAAGGGACGTTGGGGGAGTCACCTCACACTCACAGCCAACAAAAGAATTAACTGCCAGCATTGCATGGCAGGGAAGGAAGATATACGGTGGTGGGTAGGAAAACAATTAGTTTCATTGGTATGCCAAACAAGGCACTACATTATCCTCCCCTTAACAAAGCATCGTCCTGATTAAAGCACGGCACAGGGTAGCCTTAGGAACATTTGGTAGAAATTTTAACTTTCAAGGTTCTGTGAAGATTGGCAGTTCTTTCTTGTTCATCATTTCATTAGTCTCTTTCCATTATCATTATTCTTAGTTTAATTTCTTTTAAAAATTTCATCATTGAAGAGTTTTGGTTTATTCCTTATTGTGGGTGCCCAACATGAACTGCTAACACAACACCCTATCAGGTTCACAAGACACTACAGATTCACAAGCACACAAGTAAATACTTCAAGATTGTATTACACCACAAAAGGGTTACTCAAATACGGAATAGAATAGGCACAGTCCACATAACATAGTACTCGATCACACATCAATGACTGACATACAAAATACTCAAACAACAGAGTACTACAATCACCAAACCTTCCTCAATTCCATCGTATGAGGATTTTCCATGACTCATAAAAACTACATGTACATAGGGTCCACAAGGGCATCAATGACATATCCACGACATCACAACACATATCCATCTGACATGAGTAACACATACATCAAAAGACCACTACCAAACATCACAATAACTCAACATATATCCTGAAACATCAACCATACAGACAAATATCATAAGCCTCCCTCAAACTCTTATGCCTCCCTCAAATGCCTCCCTCAAGTCTCTTATGCCTCCCTCAAACTCTTATGCCTCCCTCAAGTCTCTTATGCCTCCCTCAAATGCCTCCCTCAAGTCTCTTATGCCTCCCTCAAACTCTTATGCCTCCCTCCAGGAGGCCGGTTGACCCTATGGTCTAGGACACATAGAGTTCGAACACTCCTAACCCAAGTGACATAATAACGCGTGGTTCAACAACCCGCTAGTTATCTGTACTCCTTGGGGTGTACCCCTATACAACGAAGCGGGTCCATAGGTCCAACCATTCCATGGTGCATCCCATGACCCTATTCCACACATCACGACAATAGAACCAGCACAACAATCCAATCCAAAGTGCCAAGTGGCAAAGTACAAGCCTTGGGCAAGGCGGTAAGAATTCCAAATTTAAAAGAAGACCCCAAATCAAGCTAAAATAAATGGCCAAATAGCCAAAGTTAGTATCAAAATCCCCATGTTAGTGCCATAAACCAAGGAAATGCCCAAAATTGTAAAGCATGGCAATCAAGAAAAGTTGCTGGTCCTTACAAAATAAAGAAAAAAAAAATCAATTACGAATAAAATCAACTTATAATGATGTCACATTACGATAACTGTGTGGCCTTGTCTAGCCACCAAAGGGGTACTCAACGAGTTGCTAGCACTCAGAACATCGAGCCTCAGCTCATACAATGCATATCAATAATACAACTGTCATCACCTCCATCTGAATCATCCCGCCACCACTTCGACAAGGCTAAACATAGTCATAGATACACTAGGGTTGCATACATACAACCACATAGGGAGAGAGGAAAGGTTCACATGTTGTCTACTAAACCGAGTTTCGGCTCAAGTTATTGACCCATGGTACACCATTCCTCACTCTCAACATACACTTCTACCGATTACCCTCAGGGTCGGTTAGCGTAAGGTTCACAACATAACATGTAACTACATCACTAACACAAAGGTGGTACATATACAAGGTAGATCACAATCATACATTCACTGAGTGTAACACATCACTTTACCACATTCTACACCCAAAGTGCAAGCACCATACGATAGGGTTCATACACTCACCGTATGACCCTAATTCACAACATGAAGCATGGCATATTACACACATCATACATACGATGAACATAGTACATCTCAACATAACATCCATTGCTACATAACAAGGTGGTACACACATTTCTTCAAAACATGGTAAAAACATCATGATACAACTCATTTCTTTTAACATCAAACTAGTCATACAACACATTGATACACCCACATATCACAATATGCCACAATGCTCCAACACTACGTCATCCACATTATAATTCTTTTCACACATCACAAACAGTGATTCACAAGTGAACTCTTTCTAGAATCCACAAGAAGGAGAGAGAATACTCCCATCCCAAACATATCAACATAATGACAAACACGCACTAAGTGACATACACATCCTGTGCGTTCACAATATCACAATTACGACAATAATCACATCACGTTTAAAGCACATTACTCTTCCAATATCTACCACCATCATGCAACATCATCATCATCATGCAATATCATCATGTAACACCACCACCACCATGTAACATCATCATATAACACCAATCCGGCCCATAGGTTCGAGAGCATGAACCTATGCTCTGATACCAAAGTGTAACGACCCAAATAATCACACACACGAACAACACAGTGAAATACAGGATAATTTTTTTTTTGACTTGCTTGACACATAACATGACGCAACATGTCGTCACCAAGTATACAACTAACACTGTGAACAACTTGATACAAGGATGGCCATAAAGGCAGCACGGAAACGTTCACACATATCAAGGACAATTTACTTTTCTTTTTGACAAGACAACATAGAAGTACAATCACAGAACACACTCACAGTTAGGGCCAACCACAAGGAGATATTCTTGAGGGTTATTTATTTTAGAAGGACATCTTGCAATTCTTAGCTTACGTTTTCAAGGAGACTCAGGATATGATTCATACAATTCATCTTACCAAGTTAAATTTATTCTTTTTACACAGAGTAATTATCTTTAAATCTTCTCTATTATGACCTTTATTTGCTTAATTCGTTTATCAAGAAAAAGGAGAATTTCAATTCCACCAGGCCATCTGCTCACCACTAATGCTACTAAGATTCGTTCTTGCCCACAAGACAACATGGTTTTAAGTTCAACACACTTAAGAGAAGAGATATAAGGTGCCTTGAAAAAGGGTTAGGGGGAGAAGGTCGAGATGAAACATTTTTAGGACCTCATTAGTTATTGCCAGTATTAAATTGAAGCTAGGGCTCTTAACCAGATTTAACAACAACTTTACTTAGGCTTCGCTAAAAGTATTATCAAGGAGTAAAAGAATTTACTTTCCAAATGGCTGAGAGATAGATTGTGTGGTTTCAAAATTGTTTTCTCTTGTTTATTAAATCTTATTATCCTTAAACAATTAACAGTTCATTTCACCTTAGGGTCATTTTACAAATTTTACCATGAAAGGCATAATGTTCACTAGAGGAGCTAGGGTTATCGTGTTATAAAGTTTACTTGCAATGATAGTCTTGCCCTTGTCTACTCAGAGAATTTCTTGCTCTCAAGTTGGTGACCCCTACGTTACTTTATTTGAATGCAACTTTTAATTTAACTTCCAGAAGTATTTAACAATCCCATGTTAGTTTACTTATGACACTTTATTACTAAGTCATGGCAAGGTTTAACTCAGAATTTATTCTCAAGGCCAAGTTGAAGCAACACTCATTTACGAGAACAAAACAAGATTACATCATTTCCTAAAATACTGATGCACCACAAGTCACTCAACCATAATAACCAAATTTTCTTATAATTTCAATGATGGTCAAACAATACAAGGTTTCCAAAGTTCAGATGACAAAGTCCACAATACTTTATACTAAGACATTAATCCTCTTTTAAACTTTCCACTGGTCGTTAACTACAGTTGAACAACATACAAAGGTTTTCGAGCAAAGAATCTTCTCAACTGAGGTTGATGACAAAAGTCTACAAATCTATCCCTCATCTACACGCAAAATCCATCTGCAGAAAATTTTCTACAAGAGTCAGTTCACGAGAACTGAGCAAGATAAGGCTACACAAAACCACCATAACTATTATCTAACAATATCACGAAAAGGAAGCACTTTATTACAAGAATTGGTTCAAACCTCTAAACACTATCAACACATCAAGTTATAATAGAGTCTTCATCATGCCAATCAAAGAAGGAGAAGACCTTGTACTTCAGTTAGGAGCAAAAGCAACGAAAGTAATAATCGTATGAGAATGGCCCTTGGCCCTATAAGGAGATATAAACAATTTAGCAAAGAACAGAATTCCCATCAAGTAAGTAAATAACAATAGTTACAAGATTGAGATTTGATATATATACACCAACCATCTAGAAAATTTATCAAAGGTACCATACGCACAGACTAACATAATATATTTCTAAAAGAACAAGAGTTGATCGGCCCAAGAAAGGGGAACCACGGGTTTCAACAATTAACACTAAAAGTCATACATAATTGAGTTTCAACCGGAAATCAAATAGAGTATACACACAGCATAAGTTTCGAAGCGAAGGCAAGGTATACTAGTTTTGACCATTAACTACAAGATTTTCCAATCATCCAAGAAGGGTCAAAGTCTTACAGGCTAGTAGCAAGCATGCGAGAGAAGAAGGGGGTTCCGTCACACAAGAGTATACAATAATGTCATCAACAAATTTTATAACACTAAGGATTTGCAAACCTCCACTACAATACTAATGTTTGGTTAATTTAAAATAAATTACCCATATCCCAAAACAACCAAATTTTACGGCAACCCTTGGTAACGGAGTCAACCGTCGCACAAATAGATACAAACATAATTTCTAAGTGACTTTATCAAAACAAAACCTTCCGCTATGAATTCATAAGGTTATCACACGAAAGCTGAGTTTTTCCCGAAGGTCAATCACATTTAAGGAAATCTCCATCACAAACTATTACAGTAATTACGTGCATAAAAACTGACCAATATTAATTAATAGCGTTAACATTACAAGGGAGAAAATAATGCCAGTTAGGAAAAACAGAAGAGCGCCATCAGCAATAATTCACAGAGGGCGATTGGACCAAAACTATTCTAGTGTCAACGAGGTACTGGATTCGCACAATGAAACCTTGAGCTTAGTTGATTCGAAAAGCTAGTTATGATTCAAGTTGATAGGGATGGTCAAGGTACTTCTTGAGAATGGCCTTGCAAGCCTAGAAACGCGATGAAAGGTAAGATAAGAGTCTAAACACGTGATCAGGAAAACACATCGCACACAAACGTTTTCATTCTAAAAGTTTACTACCGAAACTCAAGCTGGCTAGCCCCAAGCATTGATCACACAATCTTACAACCTTTCTTTCTCGATGCCAAAAGGTGATCAAAGGGACTTGCGTAGGAGCTAACAAAATAACGTCAAAAGACAAACTTGGGTGCTAGGGAGGGCTTCATAATTATCGTAAACTTACTTCCATGATAACGAAAATACTAGTTTGATCAACATAATAACTTGCAACTCAATCGCAGAGAAGAATTAATACATAAATAAACAGACGAAGTTCTATCACTCGAGCAAGAGAAACATAACATCCAGAGGAGAGGGCACACGCATCCTTTCGATCAACATACTGACAACGATAAAAACTAAAACAAGGAGAAACGAGCAGAAAGGGGAAATCTCCCATCATGACATCCAACTGACAAATCAATGCAAGGAAAAAGTGGTTCGATTTCACAATAATTTTAAATAAAAGTAACAGTAGAAAGGTGTAGAAATATCTTGCCTGTTTCTCCAGCTTCAACAGGTCGTACAGACTCCACACGGGCCAGCATAAAAATTGTAGGTACTGGAATCCGGGTGCACCAGTTCTAAGCGGTCCACCAGTCGAAAGCATTCATTCTTCCACCTCACATGTAAAGTAAGCACCATGACCACTGTAGAAAATCCCATTCCAACTGCCAATCCAAAACACATCCAAAACCATGGAAACCCTTCATCTCTCTCTTCCTCATCATCCATTGTGGGTACTGGTGGAGCAGACTGTTGTAAATGAGGTAGAGAACAATTTCTCTCAAGAGGGCATCCCCACAGATGTGGATTTCCTAAATATGATGATGAATTATCAAATGTTAACATATGACCATCCCTTGGTATCCTGCCTGACAGATTGTTGTAAGACAGATTTAGATATCCCAGAGAATCGAGAAGACCAAGCTGTGATGGAATCTGTCCTGAAAGAATGTTGAGAGAGAGATCCAACGATTCCAACCATTTTAAATTTCCCACACTATCTGGAATTGGCCCATTCAGAGTGTTCATGGAGAGGTTGAGAATAATCAGTCCTTTTAGATTTCCAACTCCAGGAAAAAGATGACCACTCAATCTGTTATTTGACAAAACAATGCATGTGAGGCTGTAACTACGTATTCGCAAACCAAGTTTGATCCTTTGATATTTAGATGTAAACCATCCACATAGCTGTCTCCATCCTTTTCGCTCTCACCAATCATCCAGCTCTCTCTCCATCCAGTTCGATGTCTCCCATGGCTCTGAAATTGAGATATGTATCCGGGATCTCACCAAACAAAAGATTTGAAGAAATGTCTAGAATTTGAAACTCTTCCATTTGGCCGATCTGCGGAGGCAGTTTACCTTCGAAATTGTTGGATCTCATTACAAGAACTCACAGAATGGAACAATTTGCAATCCAATCAGGGATGTTCCCTGTCAAATTGTTTTCCCCCACGTCGAGCACCTCTAAGTATGATAAATTTCTTAGAGTAGAAGGAAGAAGTCCCTGCAGGTTGTTCTTTCCCATGCGCAATGACCTGAGCTTTGTCAACATGCCAAGCTTCTCAGGAATCTCACCCTTGAACCGATTATCTGCAATATTAAGGATCAATATCTCTGATAAGCTGGCTAGATTTGAAGGAATTTCTCCTTGCAAACTGTTATTTTGCAGACGCAGAATCTGAAGATTTGGTAGAGCATCCAAACTAGCTGGAAGAAGACCTTCCAAGACATTTTCTCCAACATTGCATAGATCTCCTGTGCCTGTGGGTGTGATCTGTCACCAACACAAAAAGCATGCGCCATTTTATTGGCTTTAATCCAACTACACCAAGTTTCCTTTTAATTCCTCTATCCTTCATCGATCTCCTAAAATCTCTCTTGCAAAGAAAACTGTGCTTCATGAATATTCTGATATGAAACAGATCCACCTCTATGAGATCCTCTTCCATGAGTTACATCGTAGAACAAGCAAGGTCTCAGTAGAGAATCTCTGTAATAAATTTCATCGGGTCTCCTGGTAACACTCTCACTGTCACTTAATCGATTTTGATGAAAATATCTTGAAGGAGAATCCCGAATTTGAGGATGCAGTCGAAATAGAACAGATAACAACAAAGTTGGACAACCTGCTTGTTGGAGTGCTCAAAAAGGCTTCTACTATAGTATTCCACGCAGGTGTATTGGCCACAGGCACCATTCCAGCATCACAGTAACCTTCTGCCTGCAAAGCCTTCACTACTCCAGCTTCTACCATGCTAAATTCACCACCTGGACAGAAGCGACTTTCCAAAATGAAAAGGCAAGATAGCTCAACTAAAACTTTATCTCATTCTTCTACTACAGCTGCAATATTTTGCAACAACTGATCTTGACTGTGGTTGCATGCAACCAGAAAATCAGGTCCAACACCAATGGTTTCTTGGAATCGCCCTGCAGCAACTGATCTATATTCAAGCCATCGATCAGATTGTGATTCAGGCTTGGCACCCAATTAAAAACATTGACTATATTGTTGAATGCGGCTCTTCCCTTTGTTATGGTGGTTAGACTAGAAAACAAGTGTCCTCCAAAAATACAGATCTGGAAAATCATTTTTGAGCCAGCAAGGGGGAACGAAGTCCTAGGACGTAGAGAGGGAAGATCTGTCCAACCACTATCTAACCACTCCTCACATTAACTCGGGTCAGATTGGATACGGCTTCAAGATCTTAAAAGAATGCTTGTATTCTCATGCAAGGAAAGAGTCAAGTCTGAAAGGGACGTTGGGGGAGTCACCTCACACTCACAGCCAACAAAAGAATTAACTGCCAGCATTGTGTGGCAGGGAAGGAAGATATATGGTGGTGGGTAGGAAAACAATTAGTTTCATTGGTATGCCAAACAAGGCACTACAGTGACCTTATTGTTGTTACAAAATTAGTTGATTGAGTCTTTATTAAATCAACATTCAATATACCATTTATTTCAATAACCTCAACCTTTGATGTTTTATTAAAATGATCCAAATATTGTACCCATGTATTTATGAAAAATATTACTTACAAAATAAGCAGGGCCACCTTATGTATTCTAAAAATTTGGATTCATCACACCCATGGCTTCAAGAATTGTCTTGGCTGAAACATTCTCTAATTTTTGATGTTAAGGATTATGCAATTTTTTTGAGTTTTATTCTTGTTTCAATTACTACAGAGTCAAATAGATTTCATGTCACAGGAACTTCATCTTTTTCCGTTGATGTAACGTCTTTACTTTTTTGCAGAATGTGCAGTGGTATCTGTTTCCCGCTAACATGGATACATAGGTGATCATGAATATTAAATCTCAAAAAGTTATTGGGATGGTTAAGATCCAATAAAACTTCCCAGTTATCAAATATAGGTGTATCAAAACTATTCAGGGAAGTGTACAAGGCGTCAAGACTCATACATACCATTTTTCTCATCCGTATAAAACCAACAATATAGGTTAATCTCCCTTGTGCATGCTTCATCAATGTATTGATCTCCTGCAACATTGAAGAATGCCTACCAATGTAAGTAATGTCTCCAAATCAGTCAGAAAGAACAAAAAGTACCTCACCCTATCAATTTCACGATGATATTTGTGCATGAAACCAACCAATGAAGGATACTCCTCACGCACTCTGCATGCATGCTCATACAACGAAATCCACCTTGTCTCAACATCCTTCAAAAAATTTTGCCATCTGTAATTCCTATGGAAAATTTCTGAAACTTAAGAAATCACTTTGGGATGCTTTTCGTATAGGCATGAAATTCTCTTATATGGTCTTCTACTTTTGCAACATTTTCTTATTTGCTAACGATTATATATGCTAAATTCATCTTGTGAGCCATACAGTGAATTGCTAGCATATAAGGGGTGACTGGTGTTTGCAATCGAACACACAACCCAGTTCTATGACCTTGCATGACTGATGCACCATATTATCCCACGCACACCAAATTTTATAGCAATTTCATTCACATTCATGCTAACAATTTCTTTCCAAATAGAAATAATTAGTTTATATAGGTTTTCTGCATTACAATTTTCAACCATTTTTTGAACACCCAATAGATGCGGAGTCCTCATATGATTTTCTAAAGTGTAAACATGGATACATACCCATGTGGTGTTGTCAAAAACTGTCATTTCATCAATTAACAAAGAGATAAACTTTGCATTTTTTACACTCTTTCAAATCTTCCTTCTCAATTATAGCAAGGCATTTAGCCATTTCCCATGCACTGTTGTATGACCAGTGAGATAGGGGAACATTCTACATTCCATTATATTGATACAAAGGTTTGAAATCAATAAAACCTAAAATCGGTATTCCTTTCTTAAGGATGTGGAATAAAGTAGAAAACTGTATGAGTTTAGTACAAAAATTTGATTGATTCATCTTACCAATTTGCAATGTGATTGTTCCACCATTTTCTATGAGAAGTCTGCGTCTTTTTCTAAGCAGCTTCATATTCTACCACTTATTTCACATACATGCATTATTTTTCAGTTTTCCATCTGTGTGTTTTTTATTTTCTAGCCATCTTCCCTAGTTACAGTGAAATATTGTTTTCCACAGTGTTTTTCATTTGTGTCCAACTTCAATTGCATTTTCTGCTGCCTTCCCAATTTCCACGTACATATTGTACATGTACAATCTGATGAAATTTCTTTAGAATTAATTGGCTGTATAGGTTTAATAAATAGAATTTTTGCAGGCCAGTCAAACTTGTATGTCCTCCCAAGTGTCCAACATATTCTAGTTCGTATTCACATTTTTACTTTTACATGCAAAGCTTTTAGGAATATCATGATCACCAGGTTTCCTTTTCCATGAACCACTAGTTACATTTGAATTTTGTGTTGCATTTTGCACTCCTGATTGCACATCAACAAGAATATCTTCAAGCTCTACTTGCACTAATGGAATATCTTCAATCCCTGACATGATATCATTATAGGTGTCATTTGGCTGATAATGAACAAAATGCATTTCCACTTCAATAACACCTTCCACATAGTCTATGCTCTGATTGATTACAGTGGGAGCTCTATGGGTGCTGGCAGTTGCATTATCTGAACCAGCAGAGTTTCAAAAATATTTGAACATAGAATAGAATTTTGAGTTTTTTTTAACTTTTTGGGTGTTCTGAGTACTAGCAGCTTCCATTGTTCTCAGCATGATAAATTCGAGTTAGATAATATCCTATTCATATGTCAACAAACACACCTTGTCATGCTTCAACAAACGAAACTTGTCGTGCATCAACAATAGTTCCCTGTTGTGCGTCAGAAGGTTATTCTTGTCACCTGTCAACAGAACCTTCTTTTTGGCCTTCAATAGAGCCTTCTTGTTTCCCGTCAACAGATCCTTCTTGTCACCCGTCAACAGGTCCTTCTTGTCGCCTGTCCACAGAACCTTCTTGTCACGCGTCCATAGAGCCTTCTTGTTTCCCATTGACAGAATATTCTTGTCACCCATCCACAAAGCCTTCTTGTCACCCATCCATAGAGCCTTCTTGTCACCCGTCAATAGAGTCTTCTTTTCGCATGTTAGTTGAACTTTTTTGTCTGAAAAATTATACTTTTATGTACTAGAATCTGTTGCTTTGCAAGTTTTATGTACTTGATAATAGATATGCCCCCAGGTGGTATGTGTTAGCAAGTAGTGTTCTACCCAGAGAATACTATAGGATTATATAGGGGATATTTTAAAGAGGTAGGCTAAGCCGACCCCTAAAAAAATTATTAATTTTTAGGCGAACATGTCAATGACCAGCGCCAGAAAAATCACCTTTTCAATTTTTTTCTAAATTGGAATATTTTCCACCAAAAAAATCCTTGATACAACATGATAAAATGAATGAATTCTCAGTACGGATAATGTTATATGTTTATTGATGGTTTTTAGACAAAACTTGAAATGGAATATTACCTAGAAAATGAGAACTTACAAATGCAAAACACACAATAAAGAGACATAAAAAAGTCAGTTTGATGCATCCATTATTTAGAGCGAAATATATGTCATATATATGTAGAGGAGATAAATACAAAAATAATATGAATATGCATCACATGCTTTTATTTCCTAAGGATTACAGCTTCCCCAAAACATCAATTGTAAATACCTACACCATAAAAATATTAGTTTGTCATTAACTGTATATTTATCATAAAATCACAATATCATGGGATCTACTACACAATGCCCCTATGGGATACCAAATACTGCTACTCACTCTTTTACAAATGAGGACATTGATACTCAATTTATTTCTAGCACACAAATTACACATGGTTGACCATCCTAATACTCAAACTATTTATATCCAAGTACCTATCGTGCAACATGAAGTTCATAGATTAAACATCATCGTACCAAATTATATATTTTGTGTGAGGATAGAATAACTCTCAACAATTTTTATATGTTCCATTCACAAGTAATCATATCCAAGCATTTAGATTAGACTATTCTATGGAAAACATGTTTGTCATAGATATCTATTTTAAAGAATAATAGTCACCACTTCTCTAAATAGAATAACATGGACAATAGAAAATAACTGCATATCTTAAGTATGCTTACTCAAGTTTAATAAATGCTAGTAGTAAGAGTAAATCTGATGTTACTAGTGTCTCATACACATGATGGCTGATACAAATTAGATAATGTCCAATCCATTAGCTCCCTATAAGACATTATACACTTACCAAATGTCACCTCTGTCACATAGAACAATCAAATATATTTATTGTTAGAAGGCATGGATTAAAAACAAATCATGTCATGCAGGGATTGGAATACAAGAGAGCATTGAAATTCATATGAAACTTATATGATGTATTGAAATTCATGTCAAACATATATGATGTATTGTTAGTGTGTATATCCATTAATTATTTATTTACATGTTTGATTTTCAGAGTTTTTTGAAAAATAATTCAACAAGAGAATTTCATGTTATTGAATACTTCAAAGATGGTTTTGCAGCTTCAAAAATATGAAGAAGAAAATACTAGCGATGAGACCCAAAGGATTGATTGTAGAAGGAAACATCTAATGCAAACCATTCCCAACCGATCTACAAATATCGTTGCCAGACCAACCCTAATATTCAATGGATGAGTTCATATTTAGAAAATCTTCATGCCATCAATTGAAGGAAAGTGACACAAGAAGCATTGGACATAGTGTGAGGATATGAAGAATCAGTTAGTTGTTGTAACACTTTTATTTCGTACATATGTGTTTTATATTTTTTAGAAATATATCAAAACTATCTTAAATCATTTGACATAATGAAGGTGAGTAAACATTTGGCAATGTGGTTCAAAGTAAAATGAAAGTGGCTTCTACTCAGTTGACTTTTCTAGAGCATTACCTGAGGGGAAACAGCTATATGTGTTACCTCAACATTGTTATCAAGTATTACTTTGTATAATTTTTATTTTGTACATCTTCTCTTTTTTCATGCGCATAATTTCTATATCTGGGTCTCCCTTTTAACTATGTTTTATATAGGTATTATTCTATCTTGATATATAGAGAAGGTAATTGACAGCTCATATTATATTATGAGCCAAAGATGAGACATGTTGTTGACGCCAATAGTGTTATAACATGAGTACCATGGGGAACAACTGATGTTGTGGAAAGAGATTATGAACATGACCCCAATAATGAATAAAATCACCATATTAATCAAGGCAATTATTAAGGCAAAACCCTTTTTGAAGAACAAGAAGATGATGATGATGATGAAAGTGATGGTGACGAACATCACGAAACTTTAAATAATGAAAATGATGATGAAATGAATATCCCAACAAGTAGATATTTGGACAATGAATGGATTGTTCCCATAATTATATATATAGAAAAGAAGAAGAAAGGAACATTAGCTGTGACTACAAATACAAGTCATATAACCAACGAGGAGTTGGTAGACATACATGAAGATGAACATAAATAGTTGAAATATTCATAAACCTATTTTTTGTGCTATTTCATTAATTCAATTTTGTCTTGTGTTACAACATTTCGTTACATATTTTTTCTTTTGATTTGTTGAGATATAATATGTTTGTCCATTTATGGAATTTGAATTCAACTCAATTAATTTATAATTAATGCAATTGACTTTTTAAAGTCTACCACAATTCAAGGCATATCACTAATTTGGTATATATGAAGTGAGATGTAGATGATTTCTTATTTTGATCAACGTCAAATAGGAAATAATTTGGTGTATGAAACTTACTCTATCAACATATCTAAGTGGCACCGAGCTTGGTTCACTTATCATTGCATGCTTTGAAATAGTTTATAATTAATGTTGGTTTCAGGAGTCAAATTTGACCATTGACCTTGTTTATCAAATATTTTTTGTATGAGTGTCATCCTATTAATTTTTTTATTCAAAAATATTTTAATTTTCTTGGATAAAATAATAGCATTTTAATATATAATTATATAAATGTTAAAAAACATATATAATAAGTAAATTATATATTTAATATACATAGTTATATACCCCTTTTGTGGGTACCTAGAAACTCTCCCACACGTATTTTGGTATTGTCACAAAGTCCATGGTGCTTGGGGTTTGATTCATTCCTCCTTCCAACATTTTTTGCCACAAGTGCTTCACATGACATTATGTTTTACTGGGAGACAATCTCCAAATGCCACATAAGTTTACCCAGATTTGACATGCTTTCACAAGAGAAATTTTGTTCTAGTTATAGAAAGTTGTTTGCTAATGTTGACGTCGATCATCACTTGTCTATTTATAACAAGTCTATGGTTATTGCCAATGTCTTGCTGCAGATTCAAGTTCAAACCAATAAGGTGGCGCTAGAGGTGGAACATCTACAGACACTCTTACGCCACAGGGACAATGCCCCTTGCAATATAACGCACGTGCTACCGCCCCCTATCGCCGCCCCCTTCCAAGTAACACTTACACTGGTATGCACTTCTCCAACACCGTGAATCAATGAAAAAACATATTTCCTTTGTCGACATTTGCTTTTTTACAGCAGGAAACACTTATACTGGGATGCTTATCACTTCTTGTGACAAGCATATTGAAACTTAAACTTGTATTTTGTATTGTGAGCAGGACACAACACTATAAGTATGGTTTTGTTTACTTGTTCTAGAGCAAACATGTTCTCAAGGCCAAATTAAAGGCCGGGAGCACCCTAGGCAATAGTTTGAGTGGACACCCTCCTCACAAATTTAGTTAATATTTTGTTTTCCATAAAGTAAACAAATAAAATATATCTATATTCTTTTAATTTTAAATTTACATCATGGTCATAATAAAATAATAATAAAAATATATTAATAAATTATCAAATAAGGATAAAAATATTTTGTGGATGGAAAACATTAATCGTAACTTATGCTCAGAATACAAAAAATCAATATTTTATACAAGGCTTCTTACAAGTATGATTTAGCCATATCAAGTAAGTGACAGGAACTCTATCTTGAAATAAAGCACCATTTCTTTGCCAAAAAACAATTTTTTTTATGTAGCTCTGATGGTTTTGTGAAGATTCGTATTTGGACCAGGCCTACAAATTCCTCCATAACAAAATAATCGAATTTTCCCAATATTAAGAATAGAAAATAAAATATTTTTTTCCTTCAATTATACTCACCTCTACTAGATACACCAGTAACATCATAAAAAATATATTAACCTTTTTTTAGAACAAACTACACACCTAAATAATCTAGAGCTACATCAAATAATGGGTAACAATACCAACAAAATAATATGTGCTTATAAATATGTGATATTTTCTTTTACTTGCAAAAATATTACAAAACTTTTTTATGTGTATTCGTGAAATTTATGTTACTACACAATGATATCTATAAATGGGTTGATTAATATTAAATTTTAAGAAAAATTATTTTAAAGTTAATTTCTAAAATTAACCGACAAAAAAATAATTTTTTAGATTCAGGCGCCCCCTTTATCCAAATGCCACATAAGTTTACCCAGATTTGACATGCTTTCACAAGAGAAATTACTGCACTGCTAAATCGCACTTATATATGTACTGCAGATTTGACATGCTTTCACTGAGAAATTACTGCAGATAAGTTTACTGCAGATTTGAAATGCATTCATTGAGAAATTATTGACATGTTTTACTGCACTGCTAAATCGCACTTATATATGTACTAAGCAAAAAAACACAGTTCTTACCAATTCTGGGTTCTTTTAAATGGTTGAAACTGAAATTTTGATAAAACAGTTTTAAAACAAATTAATCAAATATTAAAGTTAATGAACACTTTTGGTGCAATTGTTAGTGTAGTGTATTTTAAATTTAGAGAATTAAATTTGGCACCCAGCCATACAATAAATGTTGTACAAAAATCTAAACAACTCGTTGTTCCAAAATTCCTGGTGAATAAATTCTTCGTGGCTGCTAATCATTTTCATGAAGCGCTTTCTCAATGTTTGAGTGTCTGCAGTAGACAATGTTACTGTTTGCACCTTGTTATCTACCTTGATAAAGTTTTTTGGCATTGTAGTGAGAACTATTGAGCAACCATACACTCTGGTCTTTTCCATGCTCTTCAAATTCCAATAACTCTCTGACAACATCTGCAAAGCCTCACACTCCATTATTGCTAATGTTTTAAGTGAAGGAATTGCTCCTTCCTCCACTACTGGCACCTCCTCTAGCTTCTCCAGGTTAACCAATGAAAATACTCCAGCTTAGGAAATGCTCCCCTCTCGCCAAATTCCTTTGGTAACTTCTCTATATTAGAGCACCCAATTATCTCAAGTTGTTTAAGACTCACAACCTTGTGTAACGCAGGTAGTCGTTTCAACATGCCACAGTTGTGCAATCTAATACACCTCAGATGTTGAAATGCATAAAATGAATCTTCTATTTGGAGTAATTGAGGGAAAGTTAACCAGAGTCTCCTCAATTTTGACAAGGAAAATATGTCATGGGGCAGGCTTTCCATGTTTGTGAGATGCAACCACATACTATCTATCTGCTTCATGCTTCCCAACATTCTTGGCAGAATTTTTTCACCATTGTTTTCAAGTGCCAACCTTTTCAGTTGTTTGAGGGCGGCCATATTGTTAATATTTGAGAGTATCTCTCTTTTGTGTTTATTTTGCACTTTCTTTATCCATGCATTTGGACAGTTAAAAAATCTTAGGTATTCAAGAGATGTAAGCTGTGAGATCGCATAAGCTATGGACTGCAGATGTTTACAACATCCAATCTCCAAAAGTTTTAGGGAAGTTAATTTAGAAAGGCTAGATGAAAGCTCAGTAATATTTGAGTTATGAAGATTGAGGATCTGAAGGTTTGTAAGAGCACTGATTGAGTTGGGGAGTCTCTTGATGGGTGTAGAGGCTAACCTGAGGCAAACTAAATGCTTCAAACATCCTATGCTTTTTGGCAACGAGTTGAGGGCAGTCCTTGACAAATCAAGCACCCTGAGAAGATGGATCATTCTCCCAATCACCCGTTCTGGTATTTCTTTCAAATCAAGATTATTTCGCATTAACCAGGTGCGGATATGAGAAGATCCAAATGTGTTTGGAACATGAGCCAAACTGTTAGCGACCAATGAAATTCTGCAGTGTGCCAAACAGTCATTAACTGGAAACTCTTGTAAATTTCTGTTCACACGAAAGAAACATTTCTCTTCTTTCTCAGCAATTTGGTGTGCTAAGTCCAGCAATGCATCATGCACCCTGAAACAGCTCACACTTCCATCCGAATCCTTAAGCAGTGGCTCAATAAGGCAGTGTTCAGCTAACATATCGACGAATCTCTTTTCTGTTTGGAAAGGATCCTGTCCAGTCACAAACCCTTCTCTAATCCAAAACATGCTCATAGTTCGAACAAAGATGCCTTCATCTTCTGGGAAGGAAGAGAGGTAGAGAAAGCATAATTGTAAAGAAATTTCAAAGTCGGCCAAAGCATCATAGATCAATCTGAGCCTACCATACAACTTCTCTGTAACATCGCCGTATGCCTGCACATTCTGTAAACTATTCAATGCAAATTCCCATTCATTTGAGTGGGTGACGCCTGCCATTTCCTGTCCAATCACTTTGAGAGCTAAGGGAAGGCCTCTACACTCCCTGCACACACGCCTCACTGTTTCACTGTCAATGCTCGTGGGCAGAACTCCGTCACTGTGTGGAAAAGCATGGAAACAAAACAACCGCCAGCTCTCATCCTCCCAACCATTCCACTTTGATGGTAGATGCATCTGGGATTCCCAACCATTTGAGCATGCTCTTACTTCTGGAAGTGGCAATGGTGATGTTGGAGTTGTGGTGTGGAGAGATGAGAGGCACACACAACTCGGTTAACAAGGAGTTTGCACTTGTTTCCCAAACATCATCTAAAAACAAAGTGAACTTATTTTCTCTTAACCTCCCACTTAACCACATTTTCACAACCTCTTCCTCTTTGCTCTCCAATCTTTCATTTATTTGAAGAGCTATTTGTTTGACAAGATCATTTCTGAGAGCATTGAAAGAGGGAGTTTTTGAAATGGTAAGCCAAAGCATTAGGCTGTCACTAGAAAAAAGAGTTTGCACCTGGTTGCTATTGAACATCCTTTTTAGGAGTAGAGTTTTGCCAGATCCGCCCATGCCAATAACGCCGATCTGCAAAACTTTTTTCTGCAACGTAGAATGTATCAACTCCTCAATCCTCTTGGAGGCATAATCTTGTTCCATAATCAGAGGCTCGTCAATATACTTCATCTTGGATGGCAAACATTCCGCAGATGTTGACATGATCCGAAGCTTGAGAGAATCAATCCTTTCTGTGATCTGGTGCAGTCCCTGCCGATTAACCACATCTTGCTGGAGCTGCTGGAGAAAAGCAATGGAAGGAGTGGAGTTTAGATGTTCCTCCATTACAGAAATGAGACGAGTGATCTTTCTGCTCATTCGATAATGAGAAATCAGGTGATAGGAAGATGGCACAGTGCAGTGTTGTGCCAAATCATATGCTTCCTCGAGAAAATCATTCAATTCGTTCAACCATCGATTCAGGGAAGAGGACAGAGGATGGTGAGAGAAAGCATTGATATTTCTAGAGTTCAAAGCCTTCTGATATTCCTGCATTTCGATGTTGATAGAGTGAAATCTCTCAACCAGAAGTTTGAGGGCATCCAGCTCTTTCCGGCAGCGGACAGCAATGTTGATGTGACCAACAATCTGTTTTATTGCCGGCTGAATGGCATAACCAATCGTTCCAGAGATGAAACCATGATCAGCCATTATTGAAACACAACTTGTTTTCTATTGGGAACAATGTGTTTTGTGCTGCAAACACAAACTGTGTTGGAATGTTAATCGAGGCCAATAATAACATCAAAACAAATAATAACATCACATGGATGGCTTGGCGTGTTCCAGGATTTCATTTTTTGCCATTAAAATTTTTTTGTGATTGATAGGGGAGAAGGGCTAGTATGCGAACACCCTAAGTTCGCAGGTCCCTGGAGCCAATTCCTTGCCACGTAGGAGTGCCAATTTGACAGCTAGTTATAAAATAACATTTTTTTATCCTAAGCCTTTAATTTCGTATCCAATTTTAATATGATTTGCTTCCATATGATCGATCAAATAAAATATCTCTAAAAAAACACATTTACTGGTGGAGACCGGTAGTGGTCCACCGAAGAGGACAGGTGTTGAGCATTAAATTGGAAATAAAAGAGGGAAACGCAACCTGTCCTCCGCCATCTCCACGCGCGTTTTAGATAAGGAACAAATAAATGTTCAACCACCTTGTGCGGAGCTCATTAACGGGCCTTACGGGGCTCCTGTGCAGGATTACATAAAATATTGGATTTTTTCGATCTGGTTGGACTGGGTAGAGCGACTCCATTCATTAGCATTTCGGAGGTCATGCGTCACAGCATCAGGCGGACAGAATACTTGCTCGTAAGTATTACACTTCAGATTATTTTTTCGAATTTTTTTCACCTGTTCAGAAGCCTTTGAATTGATTGAAGAACCTTGTTCGTGATGCATGGTTAAGGGATTGGATTTTTGTTAGGATCAATAAGGAAGAGTGAGTTGACATCGATATGGTGCACTCTATTGAATATGTTGTGATCTATTAGTCATTGCCAAGTACGCTTGCATTTGAAGGAATTTGTTATTACTAGCGGCTTAATGTGGGTTCATTCGGTCAAATAGTTGTAGGATTAGTTGTGTTGAATCCGCGTGAAGAGTGTTTTGATTGGTATTGTCAATTTGAAGAGGTGCATTGTTAAGGGTAATGTCTACCATGATTGACGAAGATGCAAGATGGGTATGGGATGAGAAGAGAGGAAAAGTCGGCTTGCCCCAATAGTTGAAAATATGTTAATAGGAATGTGTTGAAATAGAAGCTCATCCACACGTTTTTGGATGGATTCCGGACCTTCCCCGACAAATGACATTGATTTAGGCCACCCTACTGAATGTGTTTTGGTCTATTAGCCATTGCCAAGTTGGCTTGCATTTGAAGGAATTGGTTATTACTAGTGGCTCAATGTTGGTTCATTCAGTCCAACAATTGTAGGATTAGTTGAGTTGAATCCATAAGGAGGGTTTTTTAATTGGCATTGTTAGATTGAGGAGGTGCATTGTTATGGGTAATATCCGCCATGGTCGAAAAATATGCAAGATGCGTATGGGATAATAACGAGGGCAAGTCATGCTTTAGCTTGGCCCAATAGTTGAAAATATGTTTATAGGCTTGTATTGATTGAGAAGCTCATCCATACGTTGTTGGATGGATTCAGGAGCTCCCCCAGAAAATTCTAGAAAGTTTTGGATTAATTATTGCATGGCAGGTGTGTAGTCAGGATAGGTTATCCTCTTCTTCACCCTCTCGTTCTAATCCTTCCTCAAGTATAAGTCTGTTTAAATGAGATATAGTGGCAACCGCATTGGTAAATGTATTTGGCAAGAGCTTTTTACAACTAGTACCAGCCATATTACAATCCACGTAATGGGGCTCTAATGGAGGAAAAGCGGCCTAATCAGTATTTTGAGCGTTATAGAAATGTTACATGGTAGGAAAGGGAAAGAAACCTTGTAATCCGGATGGGCAACCTTGTATAACACTGACTGAAATGAAGGTAATGATTCTGTGGAAACAGTATAATAGAGGGACAGATACATCTTGTCTATTCATAATTTCAGTGGTAGGAAGACAATATGTTAATATGTTTCATCCAGCCCTTCTGCACTGTATTATTTGGACTTTCTCTTCTCTGGTACATTAAAAGTTCAATCTTTTCATCCTGTTCACTTTCTGAATGGTCAAAATTTCTATCTGGTTGTAGGCTAAAGTAGTTTGTAGACTCAATATCAGCCTTATGAGATATGAACCTTGACTGGCTTGGTGATTGCAATTGCCTTTCACCACTTGCACTTGACTTGGGTCTCCTTATATTTAATATGAACTTAAATACTGAAATGTTATACTAATGGTAATAAATTCTCCATGAAAAAGCATGGGCGCATTTTGGGTCTCCAATGAAACAGTATCACTTGCGGCAAGATAAGGACTTGAATTACTGATTGCAATTGTCATTTTATTAGTAGCTTCACCTGAATCTGAAATAAAGGGAAGTGTATAAAACCTTGTCTGTAACAATGATGCAAAGTGGAATGCTAGGAATGTTTTTTTTGCCTACAAGTTGAGAGTCTCTGCATGTGTATTTGCCATAAACAATTTATCAATTAGCTGGTCAAAGTCTGTACTTCTGAAATCTGCAGTGAAGATCTTCTGCATTACTGTGCTAGTGATTTCAGGTGAACTGTATTGTTTGGATGATGCAATAATAGTTATGTCGAGGATATGTTTCTCTTCCCGGTCACTACAGCTAGTATTTTTAACATTGAATTCCATGGCAGTTGTTGGCCTTGCTGCTGTGGTAAAATGATTTTAGAATGTTCCAAGTTAAATAGTTTTAGTTAAAATGAAATTCCTTTTTCATTGTTTTAATTTTGCTTTCCTAGTTTATTCAGCAAATATACCTTTGTAATATGTCTATCAAAAATTACTGACTTATTCTAACAAAATCCTGAAGTAATCAATTGGGTGCCTTTTATCTGGACCCTTAAGCTCTACTTATTGCTTTTGGTGAGCCTAGAAGGATTGCTTCTGCATCATGTTTGCATATTTTTGTTTATTGATATTGAGTTTATATTGTTAGTTTTGGGTTAAATAAGGAATTCAGTATTTTTCTACGTTCAACATAGTCAAAAGATTTCATTATGTCGACCAAAATTGTTCCCCACCAATCTAATTGAAAGAAATAAGTGCTGCATGATCTGATTGCTTCTTTTTCTTAGAACTCTGGTAAGAAAAGGCTCTAATCTGATTTTGTTCATTGTTTTTTCAGGCTATGGCAGATATTATCACTGAGAGGCATTTTAGACGACGACTAGATCCTGTAATCATCTCTACACACTGTGATATGGCGGTTGGCTTTTGTTAAATTTCAATGTAGATTTACATTTGCAGTGATTCATTTGGTACATGTAACTTTGTAAGTAGGTTGTCCATAAGTCTTAGTATGCATATGCATTTTTCCATACAGGTGCGCACTCTTTTTGCCAGGCCCAATTGGAGAAAGGTCTTCTCACGAATATGCACAAAGCATCCCAATGCCAAAGTTGGTGAGTAATATATCAACATGGACTTTGTGTCTATTCCCATTAGGTCCCTGCATATATTTTTTGGCATTTCCACTCCATACGCATGGTCTAGTACAAGCTTGTAGAATGTGATGTTTATTATTTATTAAGAATTTTTTTTTTTTGGATGGACGTGTAGGAGTATTTTATTGTGGAGCTCCAGTGTTGGCGCAAGAGCTGAGAACTTTGGAATGGCAGTTTTATGCGGCAAGATCGTTTGAAGCAGGGTGGAAACAGTGTGTATTCACACTACTAATACTCAAGGAAAATGTTACCTACAGTTCTATGTTTTTAAGCCATATAGAGGTGAGGTTTCAACCTCACCAAGATTCAAATAAATCCTTGTCTTTCAGTTTTTATTTAACGTTGTTCATTTTAAGCTGCAACAATTTTGTTTATGTAATTTTTTTGTTTTTAGTAAAGTTTTATTCCAAGCATCGCTTTAAATTAATTTTATGTTGATCCTTGATTGGTTTTATGTTGGTTATTAACATATTTGTTCAGTCTTTCTCTATCACCTATGTATTTAATTGAATATGTCTTTGTATCTTGGATTTGTTTCTATCTCGATTGAACCATGGATTAGTTGATGAAATGAAACCTCCCGAGCTGGGTGAGAAGAAGAAGATTTTCAAGGGAAATACAGAATTGGGGGGATCTTTTACAGATTTTTTATGTTGTTTTTTCTAATTAGTGGGTTTTTGTATAAACAAATGTTCTTGGGTGCTTTTGCTGTATTAAGTTGTTTTGATTTTGTTTGTAGTCAGTTTGTTGTGATCTTCAATGTTTTATCTTTTTGTTTTGTACAAGGTTTTGGGAGCCTTTTAAAACACTAATCCGTTTACCTAATAAATAAAATCTTTTTATACTTATAAAAAAAAATACATTTACATTATTTAATGGTGTTCATTTTAAGCTGCAACAATTTAAATAAGGTTATGAACAAATTCTGAGCTGATTTGGTTTCCTCATCTGAAACAATGATTACATTTCGAGCAAAATGTAGTAATCTAAACTGCATGTCTTTATATTTCTTACATTTGGAGCAAAACATATAAACTTATACTGTATGTGTCCATATTCATTACATTCGGAGAAAAATATACCAACTATAACCTATAATTGTGAATGCAATAATGCAAGCACAATTGATTTCGATACATATTTTTCTGCAACACAAAAAAGAATTCTCCTCGAATGTTGCCCTTAGTTTGGACTATCAGGAACTATTGTATCATTGACAGATGTTGTTGGAGTCATCAAGAGGTTCACTGGATGAACCCATGGTGGAATAGGAAAACCAGATATGGTATGAAAGGTTGTGTGTGAAGTAGGAGGTTGTGGGATAATGGGGTGTGTAGTTGGAGTTGAAGTTATTTGCATTCTGTTGGTGTCAAGGAAGTAAGGGTGGTAATCTGGGATAGGAACTTTCAACATATCTTGTAACAGGGAGTTCTGTATGGGCATGGGATGATGCATGGGAAACAAAACCTGCAGATTGTTGAACTTGTTATCTCTTTCTTGTTTCTCTTTCTCCCTTTGATGGCGAGTGGCTTCCTTCTGTTGTAATTCCAATTCCTTTTTTTGGCGAGCTACCTCCCGTTGTTTCTCGCGCTCCTGTCTTTCAACAAACTTTTGTAGATCCCTTTCTTGCCTCTCTTTAATGCGTTGCAATCTCTCTTCCTTTTTCTGCTCCTTTGCTGCCAACCTTTCTTGCTTTTTTGCCTCAATATGCTCCTTTTTACGCTGCTTCCCTTCACATATTTATTGTTTTTTATGTTCTGTATCTTTTAACATCTGAACATAAGCATCAGATGTTAACAATTGTGAAGCACGACTTATCCGGAGTGCAGCATCACTCTTACCCTTGGAAGGATCCCGTACAAATTGTGTCGGTAACCTTAAAAATTTACCCAATTTCTTCTCATTTGTAGCAACACCATCATTTGATATACCACTTTCAACATCATGGCCAGTTGTCTCTTCCTCATTTTTATCTTTATCAATGACCTCAATTTCCTCTGCGTCAGCATAATAATGAGTAAAGTTTGCTGGTTCAAAGTCTGTTGGCACAAGGTTGGTTGGCATCGAAGGTAAAGATATACTTTCATCCTCAGTGTTTCCAATCTGATCAAGTCCCAACTCTGCAATATGCTCTTGCAGCCATGTAGGTTGTTCTGGTGCACTTGGCAATGAGAGATCGTCCTCTCCAAATCCCTGGGCCTCAGTGTTGCAGTTGGATGTGCCTTGGTCACGAGTATTCACAATGTGGTTCACTTCATAATCTTTGGTCTGCATTATACTTTGGCTTTCTCCCTGTATACTTGGTTCCTCCATCTCTGTATTAGCAACAACCGTTGTTTCAATGGTTGGATGGACTTCTTGTGTTGTTGACAGATTCTCAACTGATTCCATTAAGTAATTTTCTCCAATTTTGTCACCAACTGGTGGAGCTACATCTCTTGACAAACTTAGGATGTTTTCAGCAGCATCAACATCTATTATGTTTTCAGTACCATCAACATTCATAATGTTCTCAGTAGTATCATCATCTGTGACATTTTTCAGCATCATATTCGTTGGCATCTTCTTCAATGATATATAGTTTACTACATTCCATGTCATTCTGTAATGCATTTGGATCAAGTGGCCATATACCTGTGCGTCTAAAACCAGCACGAATATTTGCAGGTGTCAAGGCCTTTGCGAGAGCTCTACTACCTATTTCTGCCAAGTCTGAACATTTGACTTCTTGGTACTTATTATTACACATCCACTGCATCCTCTCAGATCTGAAATATGCTTTAAAAGGACCAAAGACACTAACATCCAGTGGTTGCAACCTGTGTGTAGTATGTGCTGGCAATGTCAATAAATCAATCCCCAATCGCCTGGCCTCTTCTATAGTTGACAATGCCACATGGCTTCCATGACCATCAAATATAAGTAAATGCCTATTTTCAGGGCACACCCCTCCAGGTACAAACTTACTGAAATGATACAACCAGCTTATAAACAGCTCTCTAGTCATCCAAGCACTTGGATGAGCAGCCATGCAAGCACCTGGTTCACATCCCTTGATGTAATTTTGTGAAACTTTCTGACCTTTAAATAAGTAAAAGTTAGGGATACATTGCCCTGCAGCATTTACACAACATAGAATTTTCATCCATTCTCTGCTACGAGGAATGATTTTGGGAACATTCCTGCAACCCTTGGTGGCAAGCACCCTCATGCCACAATTTTTCCCTGCTTGGATTCCTGTCTCATCACAATTCCATATTTTGCCTGCACCATGGGAATTGATATGAATGTTAGCTAGTTTTTCATAAAACTTGCTAACCACCTCTGGACGTAAACCTATTACACGATCTCTTTCTAGACCTTCAACATCTGAAGGACTATGTCTGGGTGTCTTTTTCTAAATCCTTCACACCAAGATTTTCCAGGTAATCCTTCTCGAAATGGAATCTCTCTAGTTTCACAAATTTGTGCAACACAGGCCCTCAGTTGCATAAATCCCACTCCATGCCCTAAATCTTCCATTTGCTTGCACCATTCAACTATCTCTTTCTCCTCTCCTTCACTCAAAACAGGTGCAGGGCCCTTCCTTTTTGTATGGGTCAGACCATTCAGCCAATAATGAACATATGTAGGAGGTAAATTATATTTCAGTGCAGCAGCTCTAATAGAATAATTGTTGAATTCAATATCATCTATGGCCTTTAACATATCTTCTTTTGACCAACTAGACAAAATTCTAACCTTCTTGGTCGAAGAGTTGCCTCTAACAACCACAGTCTCCTGTAGTTCATGCCTATGTAGTTCACATCCAGCAGGTTCTGGCTGATGATCATCAGTTGTGTTTGTATCTCCTTGATTTGTTATTGCACCATCCACTTCGCTTCTTATTGTAGCATCCTGTTCATCTGTTCCATGGTTAGATGTTTCAATTTCAAATTGTACACCTCGTCTTTTGGGCATACGTTGTGCTCGATGTAAACTCCTCTTTCTCTTCATCTTCTCTAAACGCTGCAGTATGAAACAATATAAAATTAGTAAAATATGTATTAATATATCAATAAGATCATATACAATGGGAAAATTTTAGCAAGCTTATGATACATGACAGTATGAATTATGAACTTGTGATTACCCCGTTGGGCGCCATTAACGATGATCGAATACATGTTTTATTAATTTCATATTAATTGATAAAGACAGAATTTATAAGCTGGGTTGTTGATTACATAGGGGAGAAGGGCCAGTATGTGAACACGTCCCAATACTTGAACACTATTTTTCATTTAAAATATCCAAATACCTGATGGAATAAAAACCATGAGGACAGATTGCATTTCCCTCTTTTATTTCGAATTTAATGCTCAACACCTGACCTGTTCATATTAAAATTGGATACGAAATTAAAGGCTTAGGATCAAAAAATGTTTTTTTATAACTAGCTGTCAAATTGGCGCTCCTACGTGGCAAGGAATTGGCTCCATGGACCTGCGAACTGAGGGTGTTCGCATACTGGCCCTATAGGGGAGAAGGGCCAGTATGCGAACACCCTAAGATCTGGTGATTGAACATCCCAACTTGGAATATGGAAAGAGATGAATTGAGAAGACAAATATTCAACCCGTTAAATAGATATGATGGGTTTGTCAACTAATATGTTGTTTTTATATTTTGAACAAATGAGTCTTTTATTGTAGAAAATGAAAGTACCAATCAGTATTTATTGTGTACTGAGTAAATACTGAGATGTTGACCCTATGCACATATGGTTTATAAAAAAACAAATTTTTGAACTTCAATAATCAAAATTTTGGTTTTTTTTCCATCAAGTAGTGGATATTTTATATGCAAAATACTGTTCAAGTATTGGGACGTGTTCACATACTGGGTCTTCTCCCCTATAAACTTCAATAATCAAAATTTTGGTTTTTATTCCATCAAGTATTGGATATTTTAAATGCAGAATAGTGTTAAAGTGAAATATCATGTCACAGATGACAATATATTTCAGTGTAGCAGCTCTAATTGAATAATGTGAGAAACTCAATATCATCTATGGCCTTTAAGATATCTTCTTTTAACCAACTAGACAAAATTCTAACCTTCTTGGTCGAAGTATTGCCTCTAACAACCACAGTCTCCTGTAGTTCATGCCTATTTAGTTCACATCTAGCAGGTTCTGGCCGATGATCATCAGTTGTGTTTGTATCTCCTTGATTTGTTATTGCACCATCCTCTTCGCTTATTATTGTAGCATCCTATTCATCTGTTCCATGGTTAGATGTTTCAATTTCAAATTGTACACCTTGTTTTTTGGGCATACGTTGTGCTCGATGTGAACTCTTTCTCTTCATCTTCTCTAAACGCTGCAGTATGAAACGATATAAAATTAATAAAATATGTATTAATATATCAATAAGATCATCTATAAACACTTCTAAAGATGAGGTGTTATCAAATAACACTACATTCATAAGCTTGTTTGTAATTGATCAATATCAATTAGAATGTTTCACTAGAACATGCAGTCGCCCCTTTACACATTGTAATTCATATCGATCAATTGACGCAGGTCTTGTTAATGTAATGTTTTATGACATCAAATCATCTTTAGAAGTGAATGCATGTAAGAATCATAATTGTAATAGCTTGACTACATATGCTGTTATGGTGGCAGCAAATCTGTTGTACTTTTGAATGTCTTGGTATGGACCTCTTCAGATCTCCACCAGTAAATGTGTTTTTTTTTTTTGAGATATTTTACTTGATCGATCATATGGAAGCAAATAATATTAAGATATGGTAAATAATTAAAGATATAGGATTAAAAAGTGTTTATTTATACCTAGCTGGCATACTGTCACTCCTACGTGGCAAGGATTTGGTTCACTTTACCTGTGAAGTTAGGGTGTTCGCATAAAAAACCCTTCTCCCCTAAACTCTTATAAAGATGAGGTCTTATCAAATAACACTACATTCGTCGGCTTGTTTGTAATTGATCAATATCAATTAGAATGTTTCACTGGAACATGCAGTCACCCCTTTCGACATTGTAATTCATATTGATCAATTGACGCAGGTCTTGTTAATGTAATGTTTTGTGACATCAAATCATCTTCAAAAGTGAATGCATGTAAGAATCGTAATTGTAATAGCTTGACTACATATGCTGTTATGGTGGCAGCAAATCTGTTATACTTCTGAATGTCTTGGTATGGACCTCTTCAGATCTCCACCAGTAAATGTGTTTTTTTTTTGAGATATTTTACTTGATCGATCATATGGAAGCAAATAATATTAAGATATGATAAATAATTAAAGATATAGGATTAAAAAATGTTTATTTATACCTAGCTAGCATGTTGTCACTCCTATAAATAGTTAAGAATAAATAGTTAAGTTGAAAGGTATGAATAAACATTTTTCTTTCCTATATCTTTAATTTCTGGGAGTAGTGCAATTATGTGAACACCCTAAGTTCATGGGTCCATCGGGCCAATTCCTTGCCATGTAGGTTTACCAATTTTACAGCTGGTTATAAATAAACATTTCTTTATCTTATCTCTTTAGTTTGGAAACTCAATATCTTATCTCTTTAGTATTGGGCAGTGTTCACGTAGAGTTACATATTTCTGTTTTGTATCAATATGTGACTGTAAAACAGGCCAGAAACACCTTTTTTTGTGAGCACGGAAAGCTTTAATCCCGGAGCTCTACTTTGGATTTTCCTCTATGCTTTGAAGATATCTAAAAGGGTAGAACTAGAAGCAACTTCGAGAGAAATGGGTGAAAGACATTTTATGTAAATTGGATAACTGGAATGGCGACGATTCATCTTGATGATGGGTCAAACATCAGACGTAGTTATTCCAGAAAATCTTTGTCTTATTATTATGGACTGTGGAAGCAGAAAAGATATAACGGAATGATGAGGTTTTCTGAGGTGTACATATGGCCTCTCTCTTGTAAAGGAAATAGTTTACATTGATGCTCATGGGCTACTAGAAGCAGTCGATGGTGGAACTTGAACTTAGAGTCTAGAAGTTATGTTCATATATACATGTGTGTTTATATCACACTCCACGAAGGAGGAGGAGGAGGAGGAGGAAAACTTAACTTAGTAGCTTGTACACTTTTAGCTTTCTTGGTTTGAAGACGAGCTTTATAGACTTTCAGACTGTTACGGTGTGCTAAGTAAGATAGGTAGCAATCACGGTTAGGACTGTGACATCTCATTTATAATAATGTTTATAGGCCATTCTGACCTGTTCTATTGATTCAAACTATACAATTGAGAAGGATTTTCTGTTAAAAATTCAACGGTGTTCATTGTAATGAAAGATTCAATTTTGATTTGTTTGCTAGCTGTTGCATCCTTAGGTGAAGCCAATGACGTCTTAGGCAAAGCCACAACTCTTACGTATGTTAGATGATTTCTCTCTTACCTGCACTGTACTATGATTTACATTCACTACCATTAATCTTTGTGGATATTGATAATGGTTTGAATTTCAGTTTTTCAATTTTATAGGATGCAGAGGATGTTGTTTGTGAGAAAATTCAGTTCTCTATATTTTGCAGATGTCTATGGGTTGAGGATGAAACAAATTGATATGTCTTGCAAATTCTTGATATATCTGTAGATGACTTATTTTTAGAAAAGGTCTATCCCCCTCAGTTTGCAGGTCCATGGAGCCAATTCCTTGCCACGTAGGAGCGCCAATTTGACAGCTAGTTATAAAATAACATTTTTTTATCCTAAGCCTTTAATTTCGTATCCAATTTTAATATGATTTTCTCCCATATGATCGATCAAATAAAATATCTCTAAAAAAACACATTTACTGGTGGAGACCGGTAGTGGTCCACCGAAGAGGATAGGTGTTGAGCATTAAATTGGAAATAAAAGAGGGAAACGCAACCTGTCGTCCGCCATCTCCACGCGCGTTTTAGATAAGGAACAAATAAATGTTCAACCACCTTGTGCGGAGCTCATTAACGGGCCTTACGGGGCTCCTGTGCAGGATTACATAAAATATTGGATTTTTTCGATCTAGTTGGACTGGGCAGAGTGAATCCATTCATTAGCATTTCGGAGGTCATGCTTCATAGCATCAGGCAGACAGAAGACTTGCTTGTAAGTATTACAGTTCAGATTATTTTTTTGAATTTATTTCACCTATTCAGAAGCCTTGTGATTTGCGTGGTATCGCACTCTTCCAGACTTGTTGTTCATTTTTTATCTGGTAGACAGATTTTCTGAACCTGCTTTTAATAGAATAATGTTGAGTATACTGGTTGCTTGAGGCTGTAGGATTGTTTCTTGGTTAAGCATTTATAAGTTTTTTAGGATTTTTTCGTGTTGTTATATATAGTTATTAAGATTTACCATACGAGAACCACCAAACTGATAGTCGTTGGGATGTACACGAATAGAACAATTATCTAACATGGAAGGGGATGTTTCCTCTATATTGGGGTATGTCTCTAACCGTATATACTCACTCTCCATTCTGAAATGGACAATTTTCCACTTGTTTATCTACAATTTGTAATGTTTCTAGGGTAGAAGGGCCAGTATGCGAACACCCTCAGTTCGCAGGTCCATGGAGCCAATTCCTTGCCACGTATGATCACCAATTTGATAGCTAGTTATAATTTAACAATTTTTTATCCTAAGCTTTTAATTTCGAATAATATTGTAATATTATTTGCTTACATATGATCGATCAAATAAAATATCTCAAAAAAAAACACATTTACATTCTGAAGTTATTAGTTCTATTGTGAAGTTAATATTATTTGTTTTTTCTCAAATATATCAAAAAGCGTGTGTAATCCTGCTCTTTCTTTTCAAAATGCGTGTGCAATCTTGACTTTTGCAATGCCTTTTTGATTAAAAGTAAAAATGCTAACGAGTGTTTTCTGTGATTTATGATTGTAATTTTTTGGTTGAACATGTTCTTTTTTCTTTGCCTTGCTAGGTACTACTGGTTTGGAGCTTTTCTTTGCGCAGATAGGCACTAGGTTCTCATAGTTTACTCTGATCATGTGCATATTTTAGCAGTCTGTGGTCATTCTCATAACTAGTCCACAATGGTATCTAAATTAAAATAAATTGTAAAAGGTAAAAAGAACACTGCTGAGGGCCTTTCTTTAAATTATATTATTCCAGACTCGTTCTTTACTATAATTCTTTACTATAATTCTAGCAGTCCATAAACTTGCAGTTCTGCTCAGCAATCTGTTATGTCTAATTCTAATCTAATTGAACAGACCTTTGGTATGAAAACTAACCTGTAATTTTTGCAGCAGGTATGAAAACTAACCTGCAATTTTTGCTTTGCTGGACCTTTCCTTTCCCCCTTGATAGAAGTAATCTCTTCTTATAAACTCCACTCTAATCAGGCACCCTGCAGAAGTAAATCAGTAGTAAACAAGACTAGGAAAGTGAATATATAATACTGACATTGATTTGGGAGTATCCAATAAAAATGTAAGACATGGATCAAGGTGTAGGGTCTTTTTAATCAAAGGTTGAAATTGATTTTGAGATGATCTTGTGGCTGAAATTATTTGATTTGATATTCATATTTATTTTTTAATTTCAAGTGTACAATTTTGTTTGTGTTTTTAATGGATGAATTTGAATCTTGAGAAGAAGGTTCCCTCTTTTTTTATAGGTTTGTATTAATGTCTGGACATGAAAGATCTGGTGATTGAAGAACCCAACTTGGAATATGGAAAGATATGAATTGAGAAGACAAATATTCAACCCATTAAATAGATATGATGGGTTTGTCAACTGATATGTTGTTTTTATATTTTGAACAAATGAGTCTTTTATTGTAGAAAATGAAAGTACCAATCAGTATTTATTTTGTACTGAGTAATACTGAGATGTTGACCCTATGCACATATGGTTTATAAAAAAAACAAATTTTTGAACTTCAATAATCAAAATTTTGGTTTTTTTTTCCATCAAGTATTGGATATTTTATATGCAAAATACTGTTCAAGTATTGGGACGTGTTCACATACTGGGTCTTCTCCCCTAAGTTTTTGTTTATTTGTGGTCAAAACTTCAAGAAAGGTTAAAATCATTATTACACCGAAAGGCGTGTCTACAATTGATAAGTTTTTGTTTATTTGTGGGGCTCCAATCTTCTACCGTACACGTGTCACTGCCAGGTATCAAGGACTTTTCTGCACAGTGCGATGAAGGCGTAGTTGTCAAAACGCGCGTGATTTGACGGTTAAGAATATATACATGGAAAAAGTATAAGACAGCGAAAGGAGGTTGACATCTTATTTAGACATGGCAGAAGTTTGTGGAATGTTCTTGCTAGGAATTCCTCTCACGTTATATTGGCGTTGTTTCTTGACGTGAAAAGTCAACCAGCGTGGAGTTGAAGTTCTAGCATGTAATTGGCATTATTTAAGCGTGGAGTTGAAGTTCTGGCATGTAATTGACATTGTTTAAGCGTGGAGTTGAAGTTCTGGCATGTAATTGGCATTGTTTAAGCGTGGAGTTGAAGTTCTGGCAGAAGTTCTATGGAAAGACATGTTCTTGCTAAGAATTCCTCTCACGTTATATTGGCGTTGTTTCTTGACGTGACAACTCAACCAGCGTGGAGTTGAAGTTCTGGCGTGTAATTGTTTCTTGATGTGACAAGTCAACCAGCATGGAGTTTTGGTGTATTGTGAGTGCTATTCATAAGACCATTGTTTGGTGCTAGAAGGAGACCAACGTGTAATTCACTCTGACTAAGGATGACAGACTATTTCTTTGTTGCATGTTAAGACCAGGAAGCGACGCTAGTGTGTTGCAAAAACTACTGGTACAGACCTGCATAAAGCCTGAATTCCCTTCTCATGGAGCACAACCTTGAAGAAAGTAAGTGTGACTTGCGTACGAAATATCACCATTGCTCGAGTACGAGGTGATATAAGCCATGTCCCCTCTTGAAAGGGCCAAATTATGTTCCCTAGACAATGAAGATGTGCACAATTCTCCAGTTCGAGGAGCTATGGGGAATCATCACTGGCAAAACAGTGTGTCCCATTGGAAAGGGACAACAACATAGTCATAAGTCTCGAAAGGGACAACAACATAGTCATAAGTCTCGAAAGGGACAACAACAAAAGTAGTCCTGGAAGCAAGCACAACAACATAAGTCTCATAAAGCGAGTCGATGGTGTTACATCTACACCACAAATATGCATGACACTGCTAACTATTGGTATAATCACCTAACTCAAGGTAATTCCAGTGAAGAAAACACATCTAGTCACAATGATTTTATACAATCCAGATGACATCCTCACAACATGAAGAACAAAGGACATGTCACGGCCCACCAAGATGATGAATCAAATGATGAAGTACCCGACTTGGCCAATTGTGGCGCACACCAAAATGGTGTTTTAGTTACCCAAACTTTACAGCCTTCACAGAATGTTTGGTTGATTGACTCTAGTGCTAGCAAGTATATGACAGGTGATAGGAAGGTTTTTGATTCATACACTGATCAACCCACTAGAGATCGGGTTTTAATTGCAGACAACAAAGAGTATGTTGCAAAAGGAATAGGCAATGCCACCATTCCTCTAGGGACGAGAAGTCGTACCCTCACAAAGGTGCTCTATGTTCTAGGATTGAGCATAAATCTCTTGTCTGTATCTCATCTCTTGAATCACAAGCTCAAGGTGGAGCTCATGGTCCAGAAAGGCATTAAATCATATTTCATTTCATGAGAAGGTATGATACTTGCTAGAGCTTTTTTGAAGGATCATCTATTTGCACTAGATGCAGTTTCATCCTCTATAGTTGCTCTATCTGCCTCTACAGTGGAGTCTACTATACTTTGGCATTATGGATATGGTAACCTTTCTGCCAACTCCCTCTATGAACTTAATTATAAGGAGATGGTATGAGGACTCCCCTCTGCTCTCCCACTCCTTTCCTATCTATTTTGGATGTTTGGTGGGCAAACAACACTGGGAACCATTCGAGCTGAGTACCTTCCATGTCAACGATTGTCTTGAGGTTGTACATACCGATTTGTGTAAACCCTTGTTTGCCCACCTTTTAGGGATTTCAATACTTTCATTTGTTGATAGATGACTATTCTCACAAGACATGGGTGTTCTTTCTTCGGAATAAGACTTAGCTTTTTCCAATTTTCAGGCCTCATATCAGCAAGTTGTTCAACACACCGAGCAACCCCTTCTTATCCTCTGCTTATATTAAGGATGAGAATTCACATCAAAGAAATTCTTGGCATTCCTAAAGGATCATGGTATCACAAAACACTTGACTGCCCCTCATATGCCCCAACAGACTAACATTGAAGAACATCACAATCAGACCATCATGGAGATTGCTCGTTGCATGTTTTCCACTACCAAGTAGGAGAATATATTTTGGGCAGAAGCAGTCTAGACAACTGTATATCTTCTAAATAGGGCACCTACAAAGATATTGCAAGAAAAGACACTAGAAGATGTATGGATTAATCATAAGGACTCCCACCTGAAGTCTCTCCCAAATGTTTCATCAAGAGTCATAACGAGAAGACATGCGAGAAATTAAGAAAATATTTCACTAACAAGTTTAGTTTGTTGACAACATCGAACCTGATATAGTTCGAGAGGCACTCAGTCAACTACATTAAAAGAAGGTCATGAATGCCGAATATGACTCCTTAATTTAGAATCAGACATGGGAACTTGTTGATCTGCCTGCATGAAAGAAATCTATTGGCTGCAAATGGATTTTGAAAAAAAAATTGCAAGGTAGATAGATCTGTTGACAAGTACAAAGCACGACTAGTTACAAAGGGATATACTGAACAAAATGGAATTGACTACGAGGAGACCTTTACACCCACCTACAAAAATCAAAACCATCATAATTTTCTGTGCACTAGCAACAAAAAAGGATGGAAACTTCAGCAGATAGACATAAAAAGTGCTTTCTTGAATGGTGATCTCAAGGAAGAAGTATACATCACCCATCTATAAGGATTTGTTCGATGAACAACATCCTCATAAGGTATGTCATTTAATTAAGTCTCTTCATGGACTTAAACATGCATCTAGGGCATGGTACATTAAAATTAGATGATCACCTATTGCAACATGGTTTCATGCACGTAACCCCTATAGATTAAAATTTGTATACTAAAAAAATATAGCATAGAGAGGTTGTCATTCTTAATTTTTATATGTAGATGATCTTGGGATTACAGGAAGATCATGAAAATCTAATCGAAGATGTTTAGAATGATATGAATAAATCCTTTGACATGACAGATTTAGTGGCTACTTCACTATTATCTTGTCTTGGAGATATAGCAGAAAGAATAATTTTATTTTTGTATCTCATAGATGAAATATGCCAATAAACTCCTAGAAAACTATGGCATGACATGATTGTAAACCTATATTCGACTCCCATGGAAAAAGGTTTGCAACTTTCAAGATTCCAGGATTCACCTTAAGTAGAAGGTAATCTCTACAGACAACTTATTAGGAGTCTCATTTTCTTGACATATACCAGACCAGACCTATTTTCTTTGTTGTGAGTTATCTTTCTATATTCATGCAAGAGACAAAGAAATGTCACTAGGTAGCAGTGAAAGCATGTTCTTGAGATATGTTCTTAGGTATTGTTGACTATAATCTAGAGTATTAGAAGAAGTCTCAATTCTTCTTACATGGATATACCAGACTCAGACTATGCCAATTTGTTGATGACAGGAAAGTCAACTTCAGGTTATATTTTTCATCTCAGTTCTATGTCCTATCTCATGGATTAGTAAGAAGAAAACTATTGTTTTTCTCTCATCCACTGAGGTAGAATATCACGCCACACGAGAAGATGTGTGTGCAAAGTGATTTGACTATGACACATTTTAGCAAATATGGGACATTCCTGAAGAACATTCTCACCTATCATTCACTATGATAATCAAGGTGTGTTAAAACTTGTGAAAGAATCTAGTTTTCCTTGAGAGAACCAAGCAATATATAAGCTAAATGTTCACTACATTCGAGATCAATTTTTGAACCACCATATCTCAGCTCCAGTACTACCCCACCAGATCCTCTGATTGTAGATAATATACTCACCAAGTCCATTAACAAAGAGAAATTCAAACTATTTCGAAGGGTACATGATGAATGAGAAGGAATAAATGTGATGATCTTATTCAGGGCAGGAATGTTAGCAAAATGTATACATTGTTTTTAGACAACGTTCTACATCAGTTCTTCATTCTTCTAGGACATTTTAGTCTCTAGAACTTTCTCATCTAGATTGTTCCTCCACTTCCGTAGTTATTCTAGATCTTTCTTCTCCAACTGTATATATTCTAGTGACAATGTAATACAAACATTAGTCTTACATTTAGAAATATAACATAGGGGGGGGGGTCTTCTATGTCTAATTGCTCGGCCTATTAGAAAATTAGGGAACTCAAGAACTAATCTTAGTTCAAAAAAGCTAGGGAATTTTCCAAATAAGTAACCAAATGCATGAATATGATTTCCACTTTAAATTTTATACAATTCCAAATGGTGGATTGATCTAGATAGTCATCTTGGAAGACCATTATAGTTCCTTCTATTTTTTAATGGTCTAAGTGTTATGTAATTTTTCATTCATACTGTGATTCTAACCTCAAAAGGTGTCTTGTGAAGATAAATATTGGAGACATATGTACAAAAAATAGGAAAAGACCTCCTAGAAATAATGTTGAATGGATGAGCTAATTGTTGTAGATAAAAGTCCATTGATTAAAATTCAATGTGCATAGGATTTTTCTTTGGTTTGAAGCCATAGTTGGTTTTTTAATTTTTGTGTCAGCTTGTTGAGATTTTGTTTATTGTTGTTTGTAAACTTTCATCTTATATCCTTGCTTGTAGTTAGGATAGTCATATGGTGTTTTAAACCTTGTTCTTTAATTGTTCCATTTGTTCCTTCATTTCTATATTTTATTTCAGTTTAAAGGTTATGGGGGCCTTTTAATAACCATTCAATTTACCCTTATCTTAAAAAGTGCCATTGAAAAGAAAGATTTTCTATGTTGGTCTCTCTTAAGAAATATTTAATACTCAACCGATGTTTCCTTAAATAGGATAATAATTTGTATCACTTATCAATATCTTAGTTTTTAACTACATAGCTATAATTTACGTTAAGTTTTTATATCATTTTTCACATAAGGAAAAGAATGAATAAATGGAATGGAAATGTTAAAAAGAGAGTAACGACATGAGGTGTTTAGATTCCATTATAATCTAGAAGTGATGTTTTTTTTTGGTTTATTATTTCTATATTTTTCTAGAAATATTGGATACCCCTTTCTCCTTTTTGTGTACTAATAGGATTTCCTATGTTTTCTCAAACAATTTCCCAACCCATGATATTCTCCTTCATTAGCCCTCTTTTTCTTGCAAAATTTCACCTTCCTTCCTTCAACAATAAATTCTTTAATTCCTCCATATTAATTTATCCATTGTTATACTTAAGTGTAAAATGTTGTGTTCCACTAGGCACTAACAACATAGTCAGTGAATATATAAGACCTAGTTTCTTAATGACTGGTGCTTATCCTCTCATTTCTCTTCCTATAGTTTCACAAGATTAACACTTGGTCCTTTTTTAATATCAAAAAAGGAAAAAAACATTGTATTTGTTTACTTCAATGTATTTATGGTTCGTACTAGCTTAGAAATACTTAATCCTACTTCATTATGCCTCCTCTTCACAATCCTCCATTTTCATGGTCTATAAGCTCTAGTTTTTTCTTTTCTATACTAGATGAGTGACCTTCATGGTGCGAAAAACCATAAGCATGAGGGATTTACACATATGCACACTTTCATATCTTAAGAGGAGGAGAAGGAAAATTTGATTGCATTACCCTCCTAATGTAGGGTTTCTTCTCCGCCAACATGGCTAAAGGAATACTTTTTGTTACTATAGGAACAACCACTATTGTCAACATGTGTTGTCTCCACTTCATATTGTTCCATCTCATGTGAGTTCCATTCAAAGATTAATTTTTTGAGCGTTTATACCCTTTCGATCTGATATATATATGGCGTAGCTTAGTCTAATTCTTAAAATATTAAAACACATAATAATGTCATTACACTAATCTCGAAAACTTACAAATCCATTTTAAAATAGGGATATTTAGGTTGGAAGCTATTGAGACAATTAATAATCTACTAAAATTGCGTTCTATAGATGCAATGATGGTAAGTATTAAATATTTTTTTAACCAATATCATGTATAATCTATTGTTTATAATGTTGGCGCAAAAAAGCCTAGCTTGTCATGATTTCTATTTTTCAAATTTAGTAATTCGGTCATCATGACATGGGAAGCCAATTCTCGACAAGGACAAGTCAATTATTCTCAAAGTAGCACGACCTCTAAGTATCCACAAAACACAAGTCTAACATTGTGAAAAGTAATTATTATCATTTTGTGTATTCAGTGACAATGAGCTTACTTTCAAAGCTATCTCAAATTTTTTTTTCCTCAAGTATCTTTGGAGCACACCCCATTTCTCCTTTGAGAAGTTTTGATGAATTACATGTGGTCCATATATGACTTTTTGTAACAAAGGACATGATCACCTATGTTCTCTCTAATAAATTCCCTACATTGAGAAATCTCAACCCTCCATCCACATCTTCGATCTCCCCTCTTCCCCATACAATATTTCAGTACAATCCTTCAACTTTACAGGGAAAATTTTAGTGGCAAATCTTCATTAATTCACAAATATTCTGTATTTCAAAATTTCTCTTTGGACTTCTCGATCGTGATAGTTTCAAACACGCCACCAAGACAAAGAGGTAAGCCCTCAATTTTGATCAATTTGTTTGCATTTTAGGTTTTTTTTATGATTTTCACGAGTTTTGTTAGTTGCTCAGAAAGCTCGTAATCCTGCAAACCATCAAGATATTCCTCAAAACCCTCCAAATAATCCTCAAAACCCTCCAAACATTCCTCAAAACTCTCCTCCAAACATAGATCCGCCTCTTGTGCTCCTTCTATCCCCACGGAACCAATAGGAACATAAGATGATATCTTTGGAAGAATATGACAAAATAAATAACTCCAATGGAAAGAGCACAAAAAAACAAGCACTTTTACAAAAAACGGCACTCAAAACCGAGTTACTGATCAAAAGTTAGAAGCTTTTTAATATTTTGCTCTGTTATTTATTGTAGGTGCCACTAAAACAAAGTACAATGTTGTTGCCTTCCCCACACAAATAAAATTAAAGGGGGCTGATGTTAAGCACCTACTACTAGGAATCACAATTTTTAAGCCCTCATATGACCATACCATATGACCAAGGGCTAAGGATTTTAAAATAGCAAAAAAATGACTGTCTGCAGAAACAGCCGAGTTTACAGTCGATCTTAGGGTTTTCACGCCTTCTGGATCTAATGGAAGCCTTTGTTTTCCATAAAAATTCACACAGCAACAAAATACGACCAAATCCCAAATATATGAATACACAAATAATTTTTTTACAAAATAAAACTTACAGACGGATGCTAACAAAAATCTTCAACTCTGATACCATGAGAGGAATAATAACCAGATCATACCAAGCCAAGAACACAGATGCTAATCAAACACCATGATCTATAAGATGAAATATTTTCACCAAAATAACTTTACATAGAACCTTTGCAAACAAATGAGAAACAATATCATATATTATTATGGAACTCAATGTAATACATTGGGAATGGGCTTTTCTTAAATAGGCAAGAAATAACAATCTAAGAACCAGTCAAGGTCATAGATCAAGCCATAAATCAAGGAAATAACTAGTCATCAAAGAACTAGTCAAGACCATAGATTTAGGAGAGAACTAGACATCAAGGGTCTAGTCAATACCATAGATCAAGGAAAGAACTAGTCAATGTCATAGATCAAGGAAAGAACTATACCTAACAACTAGATAATATCTCCTAATATCTAAATAATATAAAAGAAATATCCGCACACATAAGTGGGTGAGGATAAATACAATAAAGGTAAATAAAGTACCTAGGTGAACATTAGCTAAGGTAAATACCTACTCTAACAGGAAGAATCCGACAAAATAAAATTGTCATTGAGAACCTTATTCAGACTATAAGACAAAATCATGCCACAAATCTATCCCGCATGACTTTAGCCAACACATTGCAAACATTGATTGGCGAAGTTGACTCCGTAACCAACCAAATAGATGAATGGAATACCTTTAGAGGTGATTGTAGGTGGTGGTATGTAGATAAATTATCCCATCTGGCCGTAAATGACATTTTTTTTTGGAAAAGACCACATTTGTGCACTATTTACTGACCCAAGAACCAATGCCCCCCACAACTATTTGCAAACGGTTCCCAATCCATTGGTGCCATGATGACCAAATCAAGAACAATTTTTGGGATTGATGGTGGATGGTTTTTGATTATCCACCATGCAACAACAATGGTTTTTCTCTCTATTTTTTGAATAAATTATATTGTGAGTTCGTGCTTAATGAGGTCCCAAATTATTTTGACTTTTCTGATTTTTATGGGTAGGGAGGTGGCTCTACATAGAGTAGACCTCATGCACGCGTAGGTCAATCAAGGATCCCCCATAACCTAAAACCCCCACTACCTTTAGTTATCCCTCCTACAGTGAAGGAGGTTGTGGAGATTGACACACTATATGCATTGAGGGAGCTCACTGACACTCTGACCCAACATAGTGAGAAGATTACATCTGGTGATGTTGGTGGAGGTGCCAGTTCTAGCGCACCACACCATTATGGATCATGTGGTGCCGTATGCACCACGGGAGAGACATCATTTGTTGGATCACATGATTTCTTTTCTCTAGATGAGATGATGGTGGATGTTTTTGAAACTGGTGCAAAGGATCTTGGTCTTTCACAGGTAAATGTCAAATAAATATATTATATATATATACAATAGTTTAATTCATGTTTGATATTTTAATATATATGTATTTGATTGTACGTCATGTACATACATGTAAAAACTAAATTTTTATTTTATTTTAAATAGCAAGAGTCGGTGAAGGAAACATCTGGCGTCGATATGCTAGCTACTACAACTGGGCATGTTACAAACGTAAGTTTCAAGTTGTTGTTAAATTTCAAATTTCATTTGATTGTGCAATTTTATTATTATAATGTTTCACTTGTACATGTACATATTAATATATGTTTATCTTTTATACTCATGAACCTAGTAGGTCATGATCTGCTCTAGGAACTGAGGCTACTGACACGCATCACATGAATTTTACACAGGTTAGTTTCACTTTACACTTTGTTTCTAATTGTGGAAGTTCACGTGGATTATGCTTTGGCTCTGTTATGTGGTAGTCATGTAGATTAATATTGATTTGTACATGTTTTTTGTATAGCTTATGAATGCTAGAGAGACTCCTCCATATATGCAGACTGTGGAGGCTGCTGTAGATACTGCCATAACATCTGCAAATCCACTAATTGAGGTACAATTTTTTTAAATTTGTTAAATTTATTTAGGAATTATTTCTTATTACTTAAATCTACAATATTGAATTTTGTACATGAAATATTTGATTTCAAATTTAATTATTTATATGTAGCTTACCCCTCGTGAGTCTACTGTTGTCCCTACCACATGTCAACGAAAAATTGATAGGGATCATGACATTGCGGTAAGATTTCACATGCATTTTAACCAAATTCTAAGTTTCTAAATTTTGAATGTATTTTAAAAATCTAGGTGTTAAAAACTTGTTGTTTATGAATGTGTAGGTTAGATTGCAGGCCTGCTTAGAGACACCTAGGGCCACATGGATGAAATCCGTAGTGGCATCTCCCTCCACTACATCCCCAGGTCATGGACATGTGCCTACTTATTGCAGGGCGAAGAGAGGGAAGATGTTTCATGATTAGATTCATAGGACATGGATGTACATAGATATATATATGGGCCATTTGGTCCTAGTTCATAATTCTTCATAGTACATTGTATATATAGCCTTATGTGACCGCATGTGGTCCTATATGTATGACACACTTAGTTTGGTACATACACATGTTATGAACTTATATTTTCAGAGACATGCATCTAGCACACTTAGTTTGATATATTATATATCCATGTGTTGGTTTTCATAACAATATTACTTCTATGTTTGATTTGACTTCATTGCACATGATATCCTTCTATGTATGTATATTCTATATATATATTAGTTCTATATGTATGTTTGATTTAAAATTAAAAAACTATGGTGCAACATATATGAATATAACGTTACTATGGTGCAACGTTGCATGGTACAACTGTTAATAAATTAAGGGAAGCATGTGTATTCCTCCATCAAAATGGGAAACTTATCATTTTCTTTTTAAGTCATGAAAAATATTTCATACCTTGAATCTTGAAATAAAATGTCTTCCCTTGGGTCATTTGGTTTTTGAAATTTGTATTTAATTTAATTTAATTTATCAGAAGGATATTATTCATTTTACCATTGATGAGTATGGTGGTGTATGACCAATCCATCTTTATATCCCCACCAATATTGTGATAGAAACTTTTTTTCAACAATATAACATACGTAGCTAGCATGTCTTCCACAAGTATTTCCATCTTGATTTTCTTGTCAGGGAAGTCTGTAAATTCTACTTCAGAATCTTTCACCTAGCCAAAAAGAGGTAATTATTTTATTTTCATGTAGTAACAATGGCTAATAGTAGGGCTGAGAGTAATACCAATAGAGTTAGAAAATTTTATAAGCATGACATTGTCAGAGGCACCGGAGTCAATAATGCAATTATTCAATTTATACCCATTGACCAACAAGGAAAGATAGAAAGGTTATTATTTCCTAGAAGAGAAGGATTTTAAGCAAAGAAGGTTCTAGGAATGAATGGTTCTAGGAGTGGGAAGTGATTCTTTAGTGTTGGTAGGATTCTTGGAACATGTATTTTTACTAATTCCTTTGATAAACTAGACGTGTAGTGCCCACTTCCCTTTGACAACTTTTGATACTGATCATGACACTGTTGACTATATCATGGACATTATTATAGTTTTGATTTGGTATGATGTTAGATGTTCGATCACGGATTATTGGTGACTTTGATTCTTATATGATGCATGATGATTATTAGAGACATTTTTATATATTGATGTTGATATACTGTTTGACATGGTTATATTAAAGAGGTTGTTCAGAACTTGTGATAATTGGATATTTTGAGTAGACCTAGAAAATGAAAATTGGATTAAAATTGATGATGATATAGTTGTTGAGGAAATTGTAAGTGATACTGCTGACTGTCTTGATGATTGTTGTGATTCACATATATATTGATGATCTTGAAATTATATTTATATTCATTTGGATGTTCTGATATGGCCACGAGGCCAAAGGAGGTATTTGTATTTTTACAGGTTTAAAATATCACAACAAACATTGGGGGATTGGAGACCAACCACATTGGAATTCTAGATGAATTCAACAAGGTCACCATGACAACTGTATTTGTTTGTGTGTGTTGATTGTTGTTAGGGATTCCCATGGGGGGATCACCTTCAAATGTGACCAAGGGATTTTGTGTATTTTATTTTATTTGGTCCCTTTGTTAATGTTTGCATGTGTTTATTTTGTGGTGCATTGACCCTTTCATTATTTACTAAATGGTGTGTTAATTATTGTGAGTAATCATGTTGTTAAGTTAATTAATTAAAATATGTCATAAGAAAGTAATTAATAGAGTTGTTGGCCTTGAATTAAAAGTGTTGTAAGAAATATGTAAGTAATGTGTAAGAGATATGTAAGTTGATTTTGGAGTATAGAGACACTTCATCTTCTTGGAAATTCGGATTTGTCCTTGGAGGCTAATTTTGGAGGCTTGTGGGACAAGTTAAACTTGTCCCATGCCTCTTAAATTTATTTACCAACCTTACCTATGGTTGGAGAGTTAAATTTAGACCTTCTTTATGCATTTTGTAAGTCATGTTGCATGTTTTGATTGCACTTTTCTTACATGTTTTAATTTCAGTCCTTATGGGGTGTGGGCTTGATTGGAGTGTGTAAGTAAAACTGTCATATTATTCACCCACCTATTGATTATGCATTGGAGAATGAAGTTGACTTTTTTGTTGGGGTTGAGATGTGTGATGTGGCATCCTACATGGATCCACCTCATCCTCTTCTCTTCCCTCTTCTATTTATTAAAATTCCTTAGCTTGTTTTTGGGTTGCTTCACTTTTATCACTTCATTTTGGGAGACTTCCTTTTGGTTTTTGAGAGCTCTTGATTTTGGAGAAGTTGGGAAGATTGTTGAATACTTGTGTTGAGTTGATATTTAGATTGTTTGCATTGGAAGGAGCTTGCTGTTTTGAACTTGGAACAAACTCCATTATGGAGAGGTAAGAGCTTAGCTCTTGGAAATGCTCTTCTTTTTTTATGAATATGTAAATGTTTGTATGTTTGTTATTGTTTGTTTGGAATGTTGGGTAGATGGCTTAGGAATGGTAAAGGAGAAGACTATGGGGTACTCTTGAGGGAGGCATACAGTGTTTTGGGGAGGTATAAGTGTGGAGGGAGTTGGGATTTGGGTTCCACCTTGTAAAAAGAAATAGCTTGCATTTCTTTACTCGTTATGGGGTGCCATAAGAGGTTGGGGAGGTATAAGGAAATGTGAGGAATAAGGGGTACTTGGGGGAGACATAAGGGCATGTCAGGGATTTGAAATGATATGTATTTTGGTGGTTTGTTCTCAGGTGGTGATACATTTCCCCTTTGGGAGGCATAAGTAGCATCCCCATAGTTTCTTGCTCCTTTGGCTTGCATGATGAAGCTTAAGTTTTGTTTGTTATGTCTTAATGTGGTTACAAACTGTACATTTTGTTTTGGACTGTGTTTTTAATGTGAATTTGCATGTGTTTGTGGAAGCCTGTTGTTGCCATGATTTGAAACACATCTTCTATTGCATTGTGGTTGGGGCTCGGGGCCAATGAAGAAGGATGTATTCTCCTTTCATTAGATGTCTTGGTTGGGTGGAGAGCGTTGCCTTTCCCCTGCCTTTGTTGTGATCAAATTGAGAGAATGATGGATTTGCATGTTGCTATTTCTGGAGCAAAGGAAAAGACAATTTTGACAGTCCCTTGTGAGAGTTCTATTTGTAAAATTTTCCCCACTTCAAGTGGATGAAAATGTAATATGTTTTGTGATGAAGAGTTTCTCTATTTTAGAAATGAAATGGTTATATTTGAAATGTGAAAGACATGCACTCTGTTCTCTGTTTTGAGTGAATGAAAAGAAATATCATATCTTTGTATCTTGTATTTGTAATTGTAAATGAAAGAAGTTGTAAAAGAAATCATTCAAATTAATAGAAGTTGTATTATTTCCACAAATGAGGTTACTGTTGTATTTGAAATCTGATTGTTGAAATGTATTATGAAATCCCTATTTTGAAGATTGGAAGTATGTGATGAAGAAAATTGCATTACTCTGTTTTTTGAAAATGCTTGATTGTTAAAAGAGAATTAGTGTTACATTATTCTCATTTCTACATTTAATTGGATTAAGTAAATAGAACATTGTAGTGTTGGATTAGAATGATTTCATATACCTAAGTTTGGTAAATGCAAATAGATCCATTCGAATTTGAAGTTATGGAACTCTGTTAGAAAATTTGTCAAACTATAATTATTTTATTCAAAATGTACAGAATGACCCTGCAACAATGAACAATAAAATGAAACATTAAATTGAACTTAATATGCTTAAAATGACCCCAAACAAACTAAAACACTTAAGAAATTCTGGATTAAAGAACCTTTCAAATCGAGCAAAGGCAAAACTTCTCAGTCATTTTGCTGTCAAATTGAGAAATTTTGAATTGATCTTCAAATAAAAAATTAACCTTTGCTATCCATCCTAAATTTACCCCAATGAAAACCCTCCATGTTTGTTTGGCATGTTGAGAAAGGAAGAAGGTCGAATTGAACAAAATTTTATAAGTCAAAAATTACCAGTCTTCATTTTATAAGCCTGCAGAGCGTTTTCTCAAAATTGACCCTAAAAAATTTATCCAAATTAAATTATTAAGGTCTCTGTGCAAAGAGGACATCGAGAGATTTTTGAAAAGTCCTCGTTTGTCAAAAATCTGAGTTCCCTATCAAAAGTTATGGCCTTTCTGAAGTTCGCAGAAAGAAGTGAAGCTTCATGCGCATTCGTCTTGCATGCCCAGAGTTTCACACGCACGTCCTTGGATGCCCAACTTGCGTTAAAGCCCATGAGAAAATGAGTCTTCTTGTGTGCCCAAAGCCTCTTGAGCGCTCGTCATGCGTGCCCATTAGAAAATGAACCTCTTGTGTGCCGCGGACCATTTGCACCCATGAGAAATAACTCTCTTCCGCGCCCATCTTGTGTGCCCATGAAGGAAATGAGTTGCTTCTATTCCTGTCACCCCTCTTTTCTCACACATCTCTTTTGCGCCCAGGAGAAAAGTTTCTTTCTGCACCCTCTCTTCTATGCCAGGAAAATTTCTTCCACGTGCCCCGCAAGAAGATAATTTGTCTATGCTAGGGATGAATTTCACTCTCCTAGTGTTGTGTAGGATGTTTTGATAACTGTTGTAATGGAATCTGGAATTTTGTTGGGAACACTTATAAAAAAAGAAAAAAAAAATTATTCCTTAACTTTTCCTAACTAAACCTAGGTTGTTCTTGGTCTCGAGTGGGGAGATTTTTAGGTGGTATTACACTTGGTATCAGAGCTGTGGGTTCAAAAGATTGGACCCTTGGGAACACTAGAAGACTTGAGACATGAACTTTAAACCTAGTACAATATTAAACTTAGCACACTTTTAAATCTAGAAGAACAACTTTGTTTGAAATTACATATTTAGTGAACATGGAAAACTGTCGAATAAAACCTAGAAAATAGAACTAACTCTTGCCTTGGTCTGTGTAGGAGGCACGGACAAGATGCAGGGGTCATTTCACATAGACCTAGATATACATACCACTAGATCATGTTGTAGCAGCTATCCTACCATAGATTTTACAGACACTTTAGGATGTTAATGCCGCTCTACGCAGAGGGACGGTAGGAGCAAATTCAGTCAGACATGATAGGGTGACATCCATTGAGGCTCGTGCATCTCCTCGGCATAGCGAGGAGCATAGAGGAGATAACTCCCACGTGGAGTCAGTCAGAGTAGAGTTTCCGTAGAGGGGAAAGGGAGACCAAGTTTCAGGACACAGAGATAGGTCTCGGAGCCCTAGGCTTAGAGATGAGCATGCAGGGAGACCTAGGGGTTGTCAGACTACAACTTCAGACCACATTAGGGGGATCCTGAAGCTATGGCCATCACATTATTATGGTGACATAGGTGGATTTCAGGTAGAGGCCTGGTTGGTGAGCTTGAGCATGATGCTTCAAGCTCTGCCCTTGTTCTAGCAACATGAAAGCTCGTGTTGTGATCCATCTACTGAGAGACGGAGTCAGGTGTTTGGTGGAGGACAGAGGAGCAGAAGCTCCACGTTGATTCTGAGACAGTTACCTGGGAGCTCTTTGAGGAGTGTTTCAGGAGAAGATATTTGTCACGGAGGTTCATACAACAGAGGATAGATGAGTTTCATGACCTTCTAACAGGAATCTCTTACAGTAGTAGAGTATGAGAGTAGATTTCTAGATCTACTCCAGTATGTTGATTACATGCAGGATGAGACAGGTACGGATCCATAGGTTCATCTAGGGCCTGAATCTAGACATTAGAGGTGCAGTGCAGATCCATTGTCCACAGACATTAGCTGAGGCCATTGAGAAGGCCTATATAGCAGAGGAGACTTTGGGGAAAGACCCAACAGGCTAGAGACCGAGTTCGGAGCCGCATCCAGTAGATGCAGGACAGATAGATCGAGGGGGTCAGTACCTCCTCCTCATGGTGGACAGGGTTCAACACATTCATCCTTTAGACAACATTAGCAACAGTCCCACCTTATAGACCTCCACAAATATTTGATGCACAGAGGGGTCAGAGTATGGGGCCTCCTCCTAGGGGTCCCATTAGGACACATGGAGCACCTAGAGTCAGTAGGAGCTCGCCAGACAGAGACCTCAACAGTCCATAGTTGGATCATCAGGATCCACACCACATACCTCCAGAGTATCGACTGGACTTGCTACACATGGGAGAGGATCAGGCGGTTGTTTTGGTTGTGGTGTTGATGGACATTTTTGGAGAGATTGCCCTCAGAACCCTCTTAATAAGGGTAAGACACAGATCTCAGAGTGTACCATTGTAGACATAGGATGTAGTCATCAGATCTATGTAGTGGTCAAGAACCACTACGTTGAGCATCAGAGTATAGTTATTGAGACCACAGGTAGCATTGGTGGTATTTCTACCTCTATTTTGTTTGATTCTGGTTCTTCAGATTCTTTTATTGCACCATCTTTAGTCGAGCAATGCAGGTTGGTGGCAGTTAGGTAGGGTCTTAGTTGGGACATTGAGATGGCTTCGGGAGCCAAGATCTTAGTGGACTCCTTAGTCAAGGAGTGTGTAGTGGATTTGGGACCTTTCACCACTACCTTGGATCTTCGTATCCTTCCTTTGGGCTCTTATGGAGTCATATTGGGCATGGACTAGTTATCTGCACACAGAGCCAGGAGTGGATTGTTACCATAAGACTATATCTTATGTAGATGATCTAGTCGTTGAGTCAGTGATCTTAGGGGTTAGGAGACCTGTTTCCATTCGCACAATCTCCACTATGCAGCTCAAGCGGTGTGTGTGACAGAGTTGTCAGATGTTTTCTTGTCACAGTCAATGATAGATTTGAGGATGGGTCTAGTGGACCATGAGTAGATGATCATCCCATTTTGACAGAGTTTTCAGATGTCTTTCCAGGGGAGCTACCAAGGTTACCACCCCCACGTGAGATTTATTTTCATATAGATCTGGTTCCGGGAGCAGAGCCTATCTCATGAGCACCTTATCAGATGACCACACCAGAGCTCTGTGAGCTCAAGTTGCAGCTTGAGGGCCTTTTAGAGAAAGGCCTAATCCATCCTAGTGTATCCCCTTGGGGTGCACCGGTGATTTTTGTGAAGAAGAAGGATGGATCCTTGTGGTTGTGTATTGATTACCACCAGTTGAACAAGGTAACGATCAAGAATCGTTATCCCCTTCCATGCATAGATGATTTGTTTGATCAGATGAAGGGAGACACTATTTTCTCTAAGATTGATCTTAAGTCAGGCTACCATCAGCTGAGGATTACGGGAGGCTGATATTCATAAGATCGCACTTTCGTACGAGATATGGGAACTATGAGTTCACAGTGGTGCCTTTTGGTTTGATGAATGCCCCCACAATATTTATGAGTTTGATGAATGGGGTATTCAGGAATTTCTTAGATCACTTTGTGCTCATCTTCCTTGATGACATTTTGATTTACTCATGTACGCGTGAGGAGCATGAAGGGCACCTTCACCAGGTTCTTCAGTGTCTTCGTGAACAGTAGCTTTATAGGAACTTGGAGAAGTGTGGATTCTTTTAGACAGAGGTACAATATTTGGGTCACATCATTTCTGGGGAAGGTATCACAGTCGATCCTTCTAAGATTCGAGCTATTATGGATTGGATAGCACCCACTATTGTGATAGAGGTGCACAGATTACATGGGATTAGCAGGTTATTACAGGAGATTTCTTCAATATTTCTCTAGGATTACCCACCCCATCACTTCTCTTCAGTGGAAAGGGAAGAAGTTTGTTTGGATGGATAGATGTGAGCAGGCCTTTAGGACACTGAAGGAGTGCCTCACGAAAACACTCATTCTTGTAGTACTGGATCCATAGGGTGATTTTTTTATATGCACGGATGCTTCTTTGGTAGGACTTGGAGGCGTGTTGATGCAGGAGGGCAGAGTAGTGGCCTTTGAGTCTCGCAAACTCAAATATTATGAGCTTAATTATCTGACTCATGATCTTGAGCTTGCGGTAGTTGTGCATGCCTTGGTTCGATGGAGACACTTTCTTCTTGGTCAAAGATTCACACCAAGGACAGATCACTGAAGTCTCCACCATCTCTTCACGTAACCCAATCTCAACGCTCATCAGCGGCATTGGATGGAGTTTCTTTGTGAGTATGATATGGAGATAGATCATGTGAAGGGGAAAGGAGAATGTGGTTGTAGATGCTCTCAGCAGACGAAGACATGTGGTTATGGCCACTTCAATGGGCACAGATTTACGGAGCAGGATTCTACAACAGCTTCCTCTTGATAGCTTCTACATTACAGCGAGAGCAGAGATCGAGTCCCAGAGACCCCTTGAGGGTAAGTTTGATGGTTTCTCATTAGAGGCAGATGAAATTCTCAGGCACAGAGGTTAAATTTTTCTTCCCAGTGATGGAGGCTTGAGGCAGGACATCTTGACAAAGGCACATTGTGTACCCTATTCAGCCCATCCTGGGGTGAAGAAGATGCACACTACTTTAAGACAGTTGTATCATTGGAGAGGAGTTTGTAGAGACGTGGCTCTATTTGTGTCATGCTGTTTTAGAGTGCCCAGAAAGTGAAGGACCGAGCATTAGCATCCAACTAGCCTTCTCTTTCCTCATGCTATAGCAGAATGGAAGTGGGACGCCATTTCCATGGACTTCATTGTTGGGCTACCGATGTCGAGATATCACCACAACACCATCATGGTCACGGTGGATATATTGAAAAAAGTGGCTCACTTTTCTCTGGTGAAGACCACTTATATAACTAGTGTAGTGGCACGAGTTTATCTAGATGAGATCGTGTGGTTGCATGAGATTCTGTAGAAGATCATTTGTGACCGTGATCCTTTGTATACATCCCATTTTTGGACTACCATGCAACACACCCTCGGGGATGAAGATCAAGTTCAGCACAGAATATCACCCGAGATAGATGTTATCACCGAATCACAACACCCCTGGATGTTGATCAGATTTCTAGTTTGATCACTCTAAGCATCTAGTGTGATTGGATAACATGGGTACTATCTCCAAGTTGTGGGACTTGCTACTTGAGATAGACCTCCAGAGAAAGCTGGTTCTTGCTCCTAAACTACCTGCCACAATCTACTCTAATGTAGGACAAGCTAACTGTTCTAATCTAAATTTCCAAGGGACCAGGGAGAGAAAATGCATAAAATGAAAGCCTACACTAAAGCGGTGATACACCATAAAAGGAGGGTGTGAGAGTAGTCTCCAAATGTGTGAAATACATAGGGAAAGTGCACACTAGTAGAGGTGATGACAGTTCACCATAATCTAGCAAAATGCATTCACAACAATATTCCAAGCATACACAATGATAATGAATCCCTGCAAGAACATAATAAATGGACACAATATTCTTATAGAAAGATCAAGGGGCAAGAAGAATGCAAGAAAACACAGCAGGGGAAGATACATCCACAAACTGGTATTTTATTGCTTCATGATATGCACAGTTCAATCTATTACAAGATAAGGGCCTGGATCACCATGCAAGGAGTCCACTACAAGGGCCTGCAACACACTGGCTTCACAAAGCAATTTTGGAAGAGCTTTTCTACCCAAAAACTCTCTCTTTTACAATGAGCCCAACACTCCAATTTATAGAAAAATGAAAAGGAAAAGAGAAGGGAAAATGGAAATCCTGAAATCTATCCTTCAACCACCTATAAGAGGCATTAAATTGAGTGAAATGGTTATACATTACTTGCAAAAGGCTCCCCATATTGTCCCATGTGCTGCAGCAGAGAAAGAATGATGACCATGCCTCTTAATAGCACTCCCAGCTACCAAATAAAACACTGTTCTGAACCCGGCCACGTTTTCTTAAAAAATCAATTAATTTCTGATCAAATCTATAATTTATTGATTTTTTTGCATCGGGCTCGGAACCATGATTCCAACGGTACCAATTTTGTGCGATTTCGTTGAGAAATGCAAAAGTTATGGCCTTCTGAGTGCGGGCAGCTATTTTGGGTCTGGCAGGCGTTTTCTGTCATTTGACGGGAATGAGCATTGACTGACTGGAGCCGAATATGTTTCTTTTATTTAAATATATCTACCCTCATTAAAAATAATAAATCCAGAAAGGGAGTCGTGCTTGTTCCAGAAAGTCCAATTTTATGAAAATCGGAGCTCGGAGTCAAAAGTTATGGCCGTTTGAAATTCCACGGGTCAAACGTTGACTCTTCTTCTCTGCGTTCGGCCATTTCGACTTTTCACGTCCCTCGCGTCCCTTTGTCCCATTTGTCCCAGTGCTGCGTAGGACAAATCCTTCCGAACCGCCTGAAATGGGCTTCCATGTCCCTTTTCTGTCGGTGACACGTGGCGTGATCTGATTGGCTCTCGGCTCCTTCGGCTTTCTGCGTCCCGTGCGTCCCTTTGTCCCACTTGCTTCCGAACTATTTGTTCTCATTTCAGCCGATCTGGCTGGTTCACGTACTTTTGGCCCAACTGTCCCAGACTGTTTGGGACAAATTTTCCCGATTCGCCCGGTTCGGCTGGTTCGCGCCCTTTTGTCCCAACTCTCCCGGTACGAAAGTTCTCATTTCGGCCGATCCGGCCGGTTCGTGTACTTTGCGTACCTTCGTCCCAACTGTTATGGGCTGCCTTAAGTCTTTTCGGCCGACTTGCATCCTCCGCGTACTAACTGTCCAGATGTCCCAGACTGCCTGTTTCAACAGTTAGTCAAAATTTTTCATTTTTCGGCCAGTTCGGATTTTCATGTCCCGTGCGTCCCTTTGTTCCAAATGTCCCAAATGCTGCGCAGACCGCCTGGCGGCCTTTAGGCCAGTTCGCGCCCTTTTGTGCCAACTGTCCCGACTGTTGCGAGGACTAGGACTTAGCCATTTTTCATGATTTTTTCTGGCCCGAGCTTGTTTTTGCAATTTTTTACATTTTCTCAGAACTTGCTCTCTTCTTCTTGGACAGGGGAGTTAGAAAAAATATGAGGGGACCCTAGAAACATGACTTTTTGTCCGGACTCAATATAATTACTTTGGACTAAATAATTTGATGCATGTTATCAAAATTACCTTGAGGGGTGAATTTTGGATAACAATTTTGGCGACTCAGCGGGGTCATTTGCCAGCCAGATGAAGAACGACCAGCTGCTTGTAGTGATCCATTGGGCATGGAGTCTGTTTGATAACCTCTCAGCTGATCTGAAATTTGAAAACTTGTGTCCTTGAGCCATTGAATCATTCGTTGAGCTGGTTTTCCTATGGCTGTAAATTCTTTTCCAGGAGCTTGATGAACTGCAAACATGCACATACTAGAAGCAATAGGACATGTGCACAAGCACTTAGGGAAATAAAAACTACTCTAACAGCAGTACAATGTGCATAAGCACTTAGAGGAATGGAAAATCTAAATTAATATTTACAAGGGTGGAAATCTATCTTTCTAGTAGCAACGTTTGAGATGGATCCCATTGACCGGAATCTACAATTCTTCACCATCCAACTTAGCCAGTCGGAAAGCATTGCTACCTTTGCATTCGATGATCATGTACGGGCCACTCCAGATGGCATCAAATTTGGAATGCTTTCCTGGTTTTGCACGATCAGCATCCCATTTCAGTACCAAATCTCCCGTTTGCAATGTCCTGGCCTTAGCTTTCTTGTCAAAGCTCTTTTTGACCAATGCTTTATCTTTTTCTATGGTCTGCATTGCGTGCTCTCTTGTCTCTTCTAATTCCATCAGCTCTGCATACCTGATTTCCATAGGTTCAAACTCATCTAGTTCCAACTGTTTCATGAGTTCCAATGCTGGCAACTCGAGTGATATGGGTAGAACTGCTTCCTTCCCGTACACAAGCTTGTATGGAGAGCTTCCTGGAGATCTCTTGGGTGTGATCCTATCAGCCCATAGGATTGATTTGAGCTTTGCGTGCCAAGTTCTTTGGTTTTCATCAAGAGTCCTTCTGATGATTCTTAGTAGGTTCTTGTTCGTAGACTTGGCTTGGCCATTACCTTGAGGGTAATAGTTCGATGAAGTGCTGAGATACACACAATTCTTGACAGCCCATTCAGAGATCTTTGTGCCAAGGAATGCCAATGCATTGTCTGATATGATAGTGGCAGGGGCACCAAACCTCGTGACTATCCCTTCATAGAAATCTAAGATATTAGATTCATTTGCCTCCTTGAGTGCCACTGCTTGAGTCCACTTGGTGAAATAGTCTGTTGCTGTTAGTATCCACTTGTGGCCCTGACTTGAATTGGGATTGATAACCCCAATGAAGTCCAATCCCCATTGCATGAATGGCTGATTTACTGAAATTGGACGAAGGGGCAGTGCTGCTAACCTTTCTTTCCTCGTGAAGAATGCACATTTCCTGCATTTCTTGACCCATGAGTAGCAATCATTGAACACAGTAGGCCAGTAGTAACCAGCTTTCATGATTTTGAGAGCTGTCACTCGTGGAGCAAAGTGGCCTCCTGCTTCCCCGTCATGGAACTCATGTAGGATCTTCTCAACTTGACATGTTCCAATGCATCTTAATAGAACTCCATTGATGTCCTTCTTGAACAAAACTCCGTCAACAAGCACATATGGAATGGCTTGTAATCTAAAGTATCTCCTCCTTGCTTTGCTTACTTCTGGAGGGCACAAGCCTGTCTGGAGGTAATGCACCAAGTCTTGAGTCCAACATGGGATGGGTGCATCATCAGCTGGTTGTTCTTGATCATTCTGTAGTAGCAAGACAACATCCTCTTCACTTTTTGACTCGTCTGGTTGTTTGGAAGCGAGCTGCTCACACAAGCCTTTGCCACGAACTAGCTTGGTCACTTTGATTTCAATATCATATTCCATCACCCGAGTGATCCAACCTACTCTCTTCTCGTTTAAATCCTTGTTTATGAGGAAGTCCTTGACACCAGAAGTTGGATCTTATTGTTTGAGACCAAATGTCTGAACTTCTTCAAACTTCTGATGATGGCAAGGACATGCTTTTCGATGAAAGAATACTTCATTTTGTAATCTTCCAAGGTTTGACTGAAGAATGCTATGGGCTGTTCTGAACCTTCTCTATTCAGCTGTGTCAAAATAGCTGAGATTGTATCTGATCCTCCAAATGTATACAACATGAAGTCCTTTGAGAAATCTGGGTTGATAAGAGTTGGAGCTTGTGATATTGCATGCTTGATGTTTTCAAAACTCTCTTTGCCTTCTGCTGTCCATTTGAATGCCAGACTCTTCTTCAACATCATAGTTAGAGGCTTCACAAGAGTGGCAAAATTAGGCACAAATCTGCAGACAAAGTTTATCCTTCCTAAGAAGCTTTGGAGAGATTTCTTGTGGTGTGGCAATGGAAGTGTTCGGATGGCTTCAACCCTTTCAGGATCAATTATTATCCCTTCCCTAGAGACAATGTGGCCCAACAGTTTGCCTTCGTGTGCCAAGAATATACATTTCTTTGGATTCAACGACACTCCAAACCTTCTACACCTCTGAAACACTTGTCTGAGGTGAAGAAGATGGTCTGCTGTATTCTTTGAGAAGACAGTGATATCATCTAGGTATACCAGCACTATCTTGTTGATCAAGCCTTTGAACGCCATATCCATAGCTCGCTGAAATGTTGCTCCGGCATTTGACAGTCCAAATGGCATCTTCTTGTAAGCATATGTGCCCCATTTTGTAGTGAAGGCTGTATTGAATTGGTCTTTTTCCTTCACCATTATCTGATTATAGCCTGAATATCCATCTAGCAATGAAAACCTTTCTGAACTAGCTACAACCTGCAATATTTGTTTCATTGATGGAAGCGGATAATGATCTTTGAGTGATGCTCTATTTAGATCACGAAAGTCCACACACAATATTATTTCTCCATTTCTCTTTCTTACCGGCACCAAGTTTGCAACCCAACTTGAGTGTTTGATGGGGAAGATGATACTGGCCTCAATGAGCTTGCCTAACTCTTTTCTCATGAGAGGCTCGATATGAGGATTTACTAGCCTTTGCTTTTGCCTGACAGGCTTGGATTCTGGCTCCAACTCAATAGTATGTTGTGCCAACTTTGGATTGAAACCTCTTAAATCTTTGTAAGTCCAAGCAAAGATATCTGGGAATTCTTGACAAAGCTGAACAAAATCAGATTTCTCTTGTGGAGTACTTACTTTGCCAATTTGCAATGTCTTTCCTTCATCTACTAAGATAGGTTCTAAATCTTCACCCTTTACTTGAATGCTCACTTTCTCTTTCCGGAACTGATCATTCGGGTTGAAGATTGACTCCAAGGTTTATGAGGCCTTTTGGCAATTTGTTAGGTCCTAAGCTGCACCACTTGGTCGCCATACTGCTGCTCCAGCTTGTCTTGATTTCTCATGGAAAACTCAGCTTCTTCTTGCAGGAAATTAAACAATCTGCTGATCATTCTCGAAGACTTGCCAACTTGTGTTGTTATCTGGAACAGCTGGTCTCACAACCACTTTGATATGAGGCTGAGTTTTCTCACTTTTGATACTTTCTACAACATCAAACGCAGCCCCAATTGCTGCCATCCTATCAGCAGCTTCATTCTTTTTTCTTGGGATGGAAATGATGCTAAAAGCTTCAAAATCATCAATAAGATCCCATACCCGATTTTTGTAGTTCTTCAACAGATCATTTTTGGCAGCATTTTTTCCTTTGACTTGGTTTACGATCAGCTCACTATCACCAAATACCTGTAAATTCCTGATGCCATTTCTTCCTTGCCCAGTGCAGTCCCATGAATTAAGGCTTCATACTCAGCTGTTGTGTGTTTGAATAGGAAAACTGGAAACGGAAAGCTTAGTAATACCTTATTACCTTGTGGTGAAATGAGCATAGCTCCTCCTCCTGCACCTTGTTTACTCCTTGACCCATTAAAGAACAATTGCCATACTTCATTCATGTCTTTATGATCTGGCTTGGTGATGCTGGGGAGAGGTTGATTCTCTTCATGTAAACAATAGACTCCCAGCTCAAAATCTTCTATTTCTTGATAAGGATCAAAAGAATGCACCTTGCTTGCCCATTCATCAAGAGTCAAATCTGGGATGCTTCCAACCTTGGTGTCAGCTTCATCAGTGCTTGGATAATATTCTTGATCAAATGCTGAACAGTTGGTATTGATTTGGCTTGGAGTGTAAGGCTCAATGTGAAAGTTCGCAATAGGTTCAGACCTGATTGTGGCTTTGGTTCCATATCTTGTTCTGAACAACATGTGTGACCAATCCGCTGAAAGATAGCCTCCAATCTTAGCAGTGAAGTCTCTTGACAAGCATAATGCAAAGAGTGGTGGTAGGTCTATTACCGACACATCTTGTCACACTATTACATTGGGACATGCGTGCAGTGTGAGGCTCAATCCTTTGATTACTCCAACCATTGTCACTGCTATCCCGTCTAATTGCACTACACCCTTGGAGATGACTTCATATTGGAGTCCCTAGCTGATCAACTATCTGTTTTTGGCATGACTGAGTTGCTTGCTCCCGAATCGATCATGCAATTATGCACCAACTTATCTCCTATGATCAATGAAACATAAAATGGAGGGGGTTTAAACATTTTACCTTGCTGTCCTCCATGATTTCCTTCAGGCCTGGGCAGCATTTGTGAGTACCTTCTCTTGCATTTGGACCCGTTGATTCCAAGTTGACCAGTCCCTTCATGGCAGCTTTGTAGTAAATCTCTCTGTCCTGGGATAGATAGTGATTCCCACATGGATATGTTTACATTTGTCTTCTTCATCTGATCAATGATACTGTGAATGGAGACGAAGTATCCCTCTACTACCCCTTGGCCTGTACATTTATTCCTTGCACAATGGGCAGCAGCAGCTGGCGTCTGAGTTGGTTTAGGAGCTGGTTTGGATGCTCCTTGCATGTTTGGAACTATATTTTGTTTGCCAGTGGCTTGTGGAGTTGTAGAAGGTTGTGGATTACTTGAAGCCAATGGTTGTTCTTCACCCAAATTTCTCCTCTTTGACCTTGTGTTGGCCGCAACACTTTGAGAGGGTATTTGATTCATACCACAGAAATCTTCAGCCTGCCAATTGACAAGAGTAGTTTCGTTCAGAGATGTCCCTTGCTGAGGTGCCCCTTGCTGCTGGTCTTCTTCGTGGCTGGGCTCTTGTTACCCACCAATGGTTTGTACCATTAGAGCCTGATTTAATGCACCGTTAAAGCACATTGATTGGTTATGTGGCTGACTGCACGGGAAAAACCAATCATATTCTTGGGCCATGTTATTTTGGACTGGAACCAAAGCTCTGGATGCAGATGCAACATTGGGGTTATAGGGCTGAAATGGTCTTTTAGCGGGAGGCCTTGCTTGATTCTGATTTGCAACTGGATTGGCGGTCTTTGAGGTTGATATGGTTGCCTGTTAGGCTGAGCTTGAGGCTGATACGGTCTAGCACTTTGAGCTTACTATCTTTTGATAGTAACCAGCTCATTTCCCAAATTTTGCAATTGTTTCATGACCTCTTGGAGTTCGTTTGAAGCGTTGGAGGATGAGGTAGAAGTCTCATTTGAACTTTGATTTCTAGGGGTGGGAATAGGAGCCAAAGTGGGTGCTTGACTACTGCTTGGATTTTCTATGTTCAGATACAAGGGCATGGGAGGCCTAGGAGCCAGTTTACCAGCTTGAATAAGATAGTTTTCAGCCCTAATGGCAATGCTATAAGCAGCAGGTAAGGTTGTGCCTCCTATAGATTGAATTAACATAGAAATATCAGAGTTCAAAGCTTTAAGGTAATATAGAAAAGCACCTTCTGCTGTTGGCCTGACTGCCACTGGAATCCTATCCCAAGACCTTTGAAATCTAAAAGTTGAAGTTAGTCAGTTACTTGTTGGGGGCTCTCTTGATAGTTGTCAATTGTTCTAGAAGATACAAATTGTCTCCCTTATCCCCAAACTACTCATGGAGAACTATGCACAACTGATTCCAATTTGTGATAGAACCAGCTTCAAGGCTCCTGAACCATTGCAATGCCTTCCCTTTGAACGAAGACGCCAAAAATTTGACAGCCACATCCATTTCATTTATCTAATGGATTGCACAGACGTTAACAATGTCTTTGACATGATCACCAGGAGTGGTATGATTTTCTCCAGTGAAAAATGGAATATTCTTCAATGCTGCAATTGGAACTGGATTCTGTGCATTGAGGGCAAGTGGGCTGCTGCCAGTGAAATTGACAAATGGATTTAGTGGTTGCGCCATTCTGATTGGCCTGAGAACCCTTGTTGATGTGAAAAAAGGTCTACCAGGTGGAGGTGTAGACAAAGTTCTATTATGTGGAGACGCAGATCTTTGAGCTTTTCTTCCCCTTCTTTCTCTGCCTGGAGATAGATGTAGATAAACAAACAATCCTTCCTCCCTAGTTCTTGACCTGGTCTGTATTCTTCTCATAAATTTGTCAGGCTTGGACTACAGAAACCAGCGGATTATGCCACTTTTGGAGTCGCCAGATGTGCGATTTTAAAGCTCCTTCAAAGCTGGAACTTACAACAAGTGCACATCAATCTTGTTGCAATGAAATTAAAGACCTCTAAGTCCCACCGGGCGTGCCATAACTATTATCACCGAATCACAGCACCCCTGGATGTTGATTAGATTTCTAGTTTTAGCACTCTAAGCATCCAGTGTGATTGGATAACATGGGTACTATCTCCAAGTTGTGGGACTTGCTACTTGAGATAGACCTCCAGAGAAAGCTGGTTCTTGCTCCTAAACTACCTGCCACAATCTACTCTAATGCAGGACAAGCTAACTATTCTAATCTAAATTTCCAAGGGACCAGGGAGAGAGAATGCATAAAATGAAAGCCTACACTAAAGCGGTGATACACCATAAAAGGAGGGTGTGAGAGTAGTATCTAAATGTGTGAAATACAGAGGGAAAGTGCACACTAGAAGAGGTGATGACAATTCACCATAATCTAGCAAAATGCATTCACAACAATATTCCAAGCATACACAATGATAATGAATCCCTACAAGAACATAATAAATGGACACAATATTCTTATAGAAAGATCAAAGGGGCAAGAAGAATGCAAGAAAACACAGTAGGGGAAGATACATCCACAAACTGGTATTTTATTGCTTCATGATATGCACAGTTCAATCTATTACAAGATAAGGGCCTGGATCACCATGCAAGGAGTCCACTACAAGGGCCTGCAACACAATGGCTTCACAAAGCAATTTTGGCAAAGCTTTGCTACCCAAAAACTCTCTCTTTTACAATGAGCCCAACACTCCAATTTATAGAAAAATGAGAAGGAAAAGAGAAGGGAAAATGGAAATCCCGAAATCTATCCTTCAACCACCTATAAGAGGAATTAAATTGATTGAAATGGTTATACATTACTTGCAAAAGGATCCCCATACTATCCCATGTGCTGCAGCAGAGAAAGAATGATGACCATGCCTCTTAATAGCACTCCCAGCTACCAAATAAAACACTGTTCTGAAGCCGGCCACATTTTCTTAAAAAACTCAATCAATTTCTGTTCAAATCTAGAATTTCTTGATTTATGTGCATCGGACTCGGAACCACGATTCCAATGGTACCAATTTTGTGTGATTTCGTTGAGAAATGCAAAAGTTATGGCCTTCTGAGTGCGGGCAGCTATTTTGGGTCTAGCAGGCGTTTTCTGTCATTTGACGGGAATGAGCATTGACTGACTAGAGCCGAATATGTTTCTTTTATTTAAATATAGCTACCCTCATTAAAAATAATAAATCCAGATAGGACATCGTGCTCATTCTAGAAAGTCTAATTTCATGAAAATCAGAGCTCGGAGTCAAAAGTTATGGCCATTTGAAATTCCACGGGTCAAACGTTGACTTTTCTTCTCTGCCTTCGGCCATTTTGGCTTTTCGCGTCCCTCACGTCCCTTTGTCCCATTTGTCCCAGTGCTACATGGGACAAATCCTTTTGAACCACCCAAAATGGGCTTCCATGTCCCTTTTCTGCCGGTGACATATGCTTCTGGAATATTTGTTCTCATTTCGGCCGATCCGGCCAGTTCGCGTACTTTCGGCCCAACTGTCCCATACTGTTTGGGACAAATTTTCCCGATTCGCCCGGTTCGGCCGGTTCGTGTATTTCACATACCTTCAGCCCAACTGTTCCGGGCTGCCTTAAGTCTTTTCGGCCGACTTGCATCCTCCGCGTACTAACTGTCCAGATGTCCCAGACTTCCTGTTTCAATAGTTAGTCAATTGTTTTCATTTTTCGGCCAGTTCGGATTTCTGCGTCCCGCGCGTCCCTTTGTTCCAAATGTCCCAAATGCTGCACAGACCGCCTGGTGGCCTTTTGGCCGGTTCGCGCCCTTTTGTCAACTGGCCCGCCTAAGTGACCAAGACCTGTGGAGGAAGGAGCACATGAGAGAATTTCTCATTCCAGTCATCATTCGTCTTTGCATGATTGCCCTAATCTTCTGGATTCAGGCCTAATCAACAACAAACACTATAATTCAAAGCATTGGTTCATGCGCAAGCACCTGTAATCTATATCACACAATTTCTAGAGGTGGAACTCGTTGATGAAGTACCTCAAATATACCAGCCCAACTTGTGGAAGTAGTCACAACTTCTCAACCAAAAGTTGATGATGTTTCGGTTCTTTCACTGCCTACATTTGAAGAATCATCACAAATGGAGAAAATGGCGACAACATCTTTCTCACAACAAGAAGATCCAATTTCAGCAACACCCAAAGGTGATCCCCTTTCAGCGTGATGAAGATCAATTCCCAACGAACACGAGAACCATGTACAATGAGGTACTTGGAGAGGTTCCCACCTGGCTACATGATATCCTGATGAATTGAAAGAGGGTCATCAAGCCAATAGTGATAAACTTGGAAGCGATTGCGTAAATTCACTCCAAAAAAAAGACCAAATACTACGCTAAGGTGTGTGTCAACGAATTCATAAATCACTTCGATGATTTTTCAACACCACTCGTTCACAATGGGGAAAAGGAGATGGATTTCCAAGACTCTGAAGTCTCAAAATTCTGCTCGGGAGATCAACACTTTGGGATGGTGACAAAGAAAAAGGACATAACTCCAGGCAGTGAATCGCAATTTTGGCTCTTTGAGAGATCTTCTCAATGGCGAAAGACAGAAGCTGGATTCTGATAAACAAGGTGGCGTAACGACTACGGTCTCGTGACAAATGAATAATTCACCATGGAAAGGTACTTGAGCATGTGGAGAAATGTGTGAATATGAATACGAATGAAGACAAATCTTCTCACACCAGGATATTGCTCAGATAGAGGGGTGGATGAATTGCTCAAGTTTCAAGCTCAGCACTCTTGTCATTTGGAGGATTGCAGAGCACAGTCAATGAGTTCATTCCCGTACGATCGGGATAGGCAAAGTCACTTAAGTGCCTTATTTAATGATCATGTAAAACCCCTAACTACTTTGTAACCAACTTTTGGGTTATAAAAGGAAGTGAGGGGCTCATTTGTAAAGGCTGACTTTGAGAGAGGAAGAAGAAAATAGTTTTATATGCAAGCTTTACTTCAAAGAAAGAAAATTTGTGTTCTTTTGAGAAGATTTTTTTTGGAGTTAATGGGATACATATGAACTTTGTGTCCCATTTCATTGTCTCTTATAGCATTTGATGTTCTTATGTTCATTAGATGTTAGGTGTTTGAATTTTGCATACGACTATTATATTGGATCTTATTTTCAACATGCTAATAATCATGTTGTTCTAGTTCACATTGATCAAGATATAATTGTCTACTTGCTCATGTGTATTCCCCTTTACTCATGTTCTCATTTAGCTAACTGCAAACTCTGTTTTATTTGTGTTGGTTATTTATCTTTCTTCTCTATGCAATATTAGGATCAAAGTTTTTACCTAACTCTTGCATGTTATTCAGTTCATTCCATTCCACTCCTTTCCTTCATTCCATTCCATCTCCATCATTCACTTTTCTTTCCATTGATGTTCCAAAACTGCCCCCCCCCCCCCCACATAAAATTTTGAATGTATAGATGTAAATAACAGTTTTGGTTTTCAATAAAGGAAACCTCACCTTCATTGAGGAGGGACTTTATTCCCACACTGTTGCATGTCATTTGCATGTGTGCAAATCCATATGCTAACAGTTTTTGGTGACTCTATTGGGGATTCAAAATCGTTAACCAGTGCTTGGTTAAATCTTTATGACTATCCCCTCTGCACAAGCTCCAGTTCTTCAACTGAATCTTGTGCCCGACAAAGATTTCCAAGGAGACATTGCTGCCAACCTTTGAACAGTAGCTTGGGAAAACCGTGAAAGCTTGCAGCAATTTGTGGCTGTTGATAGAGCCATTGACAGAGAAATCTACATCAAAGACCTTAGAAGAAGAGCACCCGCACTTGTGGCCAGAAGACCTCCTAGACACGTGTTGATCGTTGTTCACCGACGCGGTCCTCTTCCACCAAGGTAATAAGTTGTATGACTATTACAGGTAACCCACCTATCTTGCAACCAAATCTTGTTTTTGCAGATACTCAAGAAGACATATCATCATATTTGAGGCAAGCTATTTGGGAAAAGTGCACAAGTAACCATCATTTTCATCTCGCCGCATCAGTACTAGATAACGAAGAAGAGAAAGCCGCGAGAGTTGCTAGAGTTATTCAGGCGCAAATAGCTCAAGAAAGAGAGCGAAGAGAAAAGGCTAGAGCCGGTCGAACATTCCAGTGATCCCTTCACCATAAATATTCCAAACTGGAAGGAAAGAGGTTTACACGAGGAGAAAAAGCTAAAGGTCGATCTGACCCCACTTTTGACTTTCAAGGAAAATTTGGTTTCAAGTTATCTCCTCCAAAGAAGAACACACCTCGTAGATCTGCAAGCCTTGCATCAAGTCCTGAAAGAGCAAGCAAGGAAGGAATCACTACAAGTCAAGCACTTGTCCTTGCTCACGTTGTTTTACCTTCGCATACCACCTTTCCTCAAATGGCAGCCAATGTACCATGGGGAAATGCCATAGGCCCATTGGCCTTACCTACTCGACATGAACTCCCACGAGGATCAAGAAAGATTCTTCCCAAGTTCGATGGAGATGGGAAGACATCACCAGATGACCATATTTCTGCCTTCTTTCACTGCATGTGCTGTTTTGTTGGTAGAATATGAAGATGTTGCTATTCATCCTCTTCGTTGAAACATTGCATGATGTTGCTACAGATTGGTTTCATCATCTGCCCAATGGATGTATCACAAATTGGAATGATATGAAAACTAAGTTTGAAAATCGATTCAAGACGGCAGAAGATGAACATGCTCTTCTTGCCCAACTATCTCAAGGAAAGAAAGAGCCAACAAAACCCATGAGGAATTTCGTGGCTAAATTCAACAAAATGGTGAACAAAGTTCCTGCCGGGATTCATCCAAACCTTGATGGACAAAAATGTTTCTTTATTAACGCACAACAACCAGAAGTGTGCTATCAGCTGAGAAGGGCTAGGGTGGCTACTTTGGAACTTGCTCAATCCTTGGCCATAGAAATTGAAGATGACTTAATCATGGCAGGAAAATTCAAGAAAAATTCCCTCAAAGGAAAGAGTCAAGAAACCCCCAACGCTTCAGAAGCTATACTCACTAAGTTGGCTAATGATGTGCTGGCTTTGAAAAAGCAAGTTGCTCAAAGTAGTAAACCTGCTCCTTACAAAGACATCCCAAGAAAAGGATACATTCCCAACAAAGCCAGGATTGCAGGTGCTCCAACAAGGCTTGCTATTGAAGCAGCTCCCGCAACTAATTCCAAGTGTGATGTCATTGAAGAAAGCGATGATGAGATTGAAGTCGTCGAGGTTGATGAGGAAGAGCCGGATTCTGAGACATCTGAACCTGAAGTTGAAGATCCTGAGGGGGAAAGTAATAATCATTTCTTTGAGTATCGTTCTGATGAGGAAGACGAAATACAAAGAAATTATAGAAGATATGAATAGTCAATCTTTCTCCGTTTTCACATGCTCTCAGAAAAAGGAGCAGGATACCACTAAGGTGGGAGATAAAGAGGTTTCCAAGGAAACTCCTAAAGAATCTAAGAAACTTCCAAAGAATCCAAGACAAATGAGACTCCTAAAGAGTCCAAGGTGACTGAGGTTTCAAAGGTCAAAACTATCTTAAAGAAAGGAGGGCCTTTGTTAGATCAATCAGTTGGTAAACCAACTATGAAGAAAGTTTCTTCTTCCACATCAGTATCAACCAAGCCCGAGGCCAAGGTCAAAAGTGTGCCATCATCAAGTTTGAAAGAACTTATATCTGAGACTTCAAGTACGATTACTTTACCTAAATTTGATATCATTGATCATATCAATAAAACAAAAATTTCCATGTCACAGGCAGAGTACTTGAAGTCCAACAAGGATCAGCTTGAGAAATTGGTCCAGTTTATCAAAGGCGACTCTACTGTTCATTCCTCCAAAGGAATTCTGAAAACTCCCAAAGATGGGAAAACTCAAAATATTGTGGTGGCCACTACACCTTCAAATGAAAAGATTGAACCTTTCTTTGTGTCCTTTCTGATCAATGGATGCAAATTAAGTAATTGCATTATAGATTCTGGAGCCTCGGATAATGTGATGCCTCAAAAGTAGCACATGCTCTTGGTTTGACTTGTACGAGAACATTCGGATCATGTTACTCCATGGAAACCAAGACAAGTTCCTCTAATTGGGTAGATTAAAGATGCCCAAATGGTTTTAGCCCAATTCCCTCAAAAGCGAGTTAAGGTAACTATTCTAGTTGTTGATATTCCCGCCTCATATGGAATGTTGTTGAGCAGGAAATTTTGTAGAGATTTGGGTGGTGAGATTCAAATGGACTGGTCTCATGCTATGATTCCTATCAATGGAGAAATGAAAAAGCTTATGCCGGAAGCTCAGGCAAAGTTCACGGTAACTAAAACTGAAGATCCTCATGCACAGATCCTTTTCCAAGGCTCAAGTATGGGTAATTATATGATGACTACAGAAGTTCATACCCCTGAGATCACTTGCCAAGATTCCAATGAGATCTGGACTCTTGAGTTCGATGGAAGTTGTTGCTCAACGGGCTCTGGTGCAGGAGTGGTGCTCATATCTCCAAATGGTAAAATATTTCCTTTTTCCTACAAACTCAAATTTTCAAATACTAATAACACTGCAGAGTACGAGGCATTAATCCTTGGCCTCCAAGTTGCAGAGGAGAAAGGGATCAAAAATTTGGAAGTCTTTGGAGATGCAGAATTGATCGTGAAACAGGTAAGAAATCAGTTCCAAGTAAAGAATGATCATTTGAGACACTACAGAAATAAAGTGTGGGACGCAATAGAAGTCTTTGATGCTTTTTCCATAAAATCTGTCCCTCGTGAAAAGAATGACAAAGCAGATTCTCTAGCAGTCTCAGCTTCATTAATGATTCCTCATTCAGAATTTGATCAAGTCAAATACACCATTGAAATGGTTTTTAGGCCAAGTGTTCCTGACAATGCAGAAAATTGGCAAGTATTTAATGATGATCAACAAATTATTGCCTTCTTGGAAAAGAGAGATAATTTTGAACAATTGTACTTTGAAGGAAGTGATTCAGCATTTCACGAATCAACTACCTCACCCATTCAGGAAGGAGTTGAGAACGAAGATCTTGGTGATGACATCATTCAAATCAAAGGAAATAAAATTCCAAAAGGATTGGTTTCACTTGAAGAACTTTTTGATAAACATGACAGGTTTATCAAAGAGAAAGAGCAGGCAGGACCTGCGAATTCTGCTAACTATGAGCAAGTTAATATTGGTACCAAGGATAAACCTCGCCTGATCAATATTGGTAAGTGTTTCTCACCTGAGGAGCGCAGGAAATTCATAAGTCTACTTACCAAATATTCTGATGTTTTGGCTTATTCATATGAAGACTTGAAGTCTTTCCAACCCAGGGAAATGGAGCATGCCATACCCTTGAAGCCTGGTGCAGTTCCATTCAGGCAGAAGCAAAGACAATATAATCCCAAGATTGCAGGGACAATATTTCATGAGGTTCAAAAGATGCTAGATGCACAAATAGTGTTTTCCTATTCGACATTCGACTTGGATAGCTAATATTGTACCGGTTCACAAGAAAAATGGAGAAATTAGGATTTGCGTGGATTTCTGCAATCTTAATCACGCTTCCTTCAAGCATTATCAAAATTGAAAATGGGTTGTTCCCCCGTATGTACATAGGTAATTAGGATTTTGGTTTGTTTGTTTCCCTGTTTTTCAGTCTCCTCTCTTGTGTCACCCCATTTTTGTGCCCCATCATTTTGTGATCATGTTCATGAATATTTTGGTCTGGGTACGTTGTTGCGTCCATGAAGTCCTTGTCCCCAATCAGAGCCAGCTGTTATCAGCCAATTTTGACTTCGCAAAATTGCATTTAAAAAATAATAAAAAATGAAAAATTTGAAAAGTGACTTTGACAGTGGTTCATTGCCCTCGTTGAGTGTTACTAAGTTTCGTGATTTTTGGGAGAAGAACTCTTCCCACCAGTTCTTAAATCATTAAAATTATATTAATCTCATATTTAATCGTTAATTAAAGTGCTTCTTGTTTGATAAAATTAATTTTTAAATCACTTAAGGGGGAAGTAACTTAAATCCCGCCATAAATCATGTTAAAAGTTCATTCAAAATTTTAATTGCCGGGGAAGTAAGCTTACATTGCCAACTTGTCCAATTTGGCTTCCCGAATTAATTCCCCTTTCCTGAGCAATCTTCTTGCTAGGTGGGATTTTCTCCACCAATTAAAATCATGGATTGGCTAAATTAAAAGAAATTCCCCCAAATTCCCACATGGGGAAATTGAACGGGGATTGCCAACTCCACTTTGGGAAGCCCGTTGGCAATTCCTGAACCCGTTATGCTTTCCCCATTTCCCCCTAGCAATTAACCCCACTACCTAGGGAAGAGGGAATTGGCTAATTAATCTCCAATTCCTCCATGGGGAAAAAGTTACTGGATTGGATTGCTCAACCCAGCCATTTCATGAAGCTTTGTTCTTATTTCCCCCTCACTGAAGGACATAATACAGAGGAAGTTGTCAATCCCCGTTTGCCACACACGCATTCATAGTCCAAAGAAGAAAAATTTCGCGAATTTTCCCAAACAAAGTCCACTACACAGGAAGAGGAGGAATTTAAATCAATTCCATGTAGCTTCATTTTCCAAGCAAAACCACGCCATTTGAATAGAGGAATGGAAAGATCCAGTTTTTAATATGATTTGGAAAACAGTCCAAGACAAGTTGGTTCGAGGAGACAAACATTCACCACGTGTTGGAAAGAGAAAAGCAGGCACGTAGAAGCCATTAACTAAGGAAGAACACATGAGAAAGGAGTTTCAGACACATTCAAAGAACAGTTTTGTCAGAAATGTAAAGAGCCATGCAGGATAGAGGAAGAATTCCACAGTTTTCAAAAGCCCACGTGGAACAAGAAAGGGACAGCAAATTGAAAATGGCCACTAGCATTGGTCAAGAATAATTCCAAAGTAGACAGCAGGAAAGAACAAGATTCAAGGACCATACGCATTGTGAAATAAAAAAGAGTGCCAAATTGCATTTAGGAGGGAAAATAAAAGAACAGCCAAGGGAATAGTTTCCACGCATTGGAAGAATCCCAAGGACATGCCTTAGGCAGAATAAAACCCAGCGCACGTGGGAGAAAATTTCCAAGCATTTAAAGAAGAACAGAAACTATTCCTTTGCTCCATGCATTTTAAGCAAAGGAGGCTGCGCAGTTGGAATATAAAAAAAGAAGTTTTTACATGTTCAAAAAAGTGAAAAGACAGGAAGGAAAAGATTTTTTTCAATGCATGGAAAAGCATAGGCATACTATCCAAAAGCATCACCAGTTGTTTACAGAAGCTAAGCTGAGCCAATAAAATAGGTCACATTTGGAAATCAAAGAAAGAAGTTGCCCAAGAAAGAAAAATAGCCCATCGCATGCACAGCCAGAAAAAGAAAAGTTTTCAAACAAGAAAATTAAAAAGACGCCAAAGTGTAAGAAAAAGTTTTAAAATCTCCAAAAAGTTTTCAAATCCTTTTTTATGTGAGCAGCCGGAAATAAGAACAGCACGTCCAAAGTTTTGAAAATAAAAATTTAGTAACACAAAACACTCCACGCCAGCAAGGAGGAAACACAGAATCCACTTTTGAAAGGGCAAAGACAATAAAGATCAAAACTCCACAGATTAAAGAAAAGGTAGTTGGAACCAAATCAAATTCAAAAAAAGGAGAAGGATCATTTTTTCGCATCGATCCAAGAGCAAATTGATTTCAAAGGAGGCAAATTTCCCATTCAAACAGATTAAATTGATTACGCAGTAAAATATTAAAATCGAGAGATTTTAATTAAAAAATATTTATCATTGTCGTCGCTCAGATTTGGAGAATCGAGCTTAGTCTCGATATGTTTGTATTGACATTTAAATTAAGAAAATTGTAATTCAGGATCAATTATTATTATTATTTTTAAAATAATAATAATAATAATATTAAATGCGAAAAAATATTTTTCTTGCATCAATGGGGTTTCGGAGACTGAGACCCAACCCCATTTGCATTGTTTGGCGTGCCTGAGTCACTTTTCTGTTAAATTCATAATGGCCAAAAAATCCAAATCTACAGGGAGATCGAGGAAGCCAGTGGAGAAATCTAACAAATCCACCCTAAAATATGAATTCCAAGGAATTATCCCTCCCAGTTCCATTAAGTCGGCATATGACAACATCACCGATACAAATCTGGGTCACATCAACGTGCAACAGTTTTGCGAGTGAGTGAAAACTGAAGGCAAAACCATTTTCTCAGATAGGCTTTACCATAGTGGCCTACCCCAAGCAGTAGCATTCCCTGTCTCGGTGTAGTGTCCTAGAATTGGTGATTGCTTGCGTGGAGCATTACAACCCTGAGAGACGAGGAATTTTCAAAGATAATCGCGAGCCTTTCCTCTTAATCACACCAGAACACATTGAGGAGTTTCTCGGAATACCCGACTTTCCCGAGAATGCAGATATCACTCACCAATCAGCGCAAGAGTTTTGGGATGAAGAACCCCTGAGATGGAGCAAAATGGTCAACAACAACTGGCTAGTAACCAAGAGACCTCGAATTGATAGGCTTCCCAAAGAACTGTACCGCATTGAGTTCGTGGAAGAAATCGGAGACATGATCACTCTCCTAAGTCGAGTTTTCGGTCTACCTTCTGCAAGGATTTTCCACCCATGGATGTACCAGTTTATCTGTATCATCCTAGCCAAGAAAGAGTTTGTGGATTGGGCCACCATCATCAGTAACACCATTCACAAGCAATTGATAGAAGTTAAGATGACTGGATGCTTCTACATGACTTCATATCTGACCTATGCAGTAGCACGAAGAAAGCTATTTTCGGGACTTGAAACGAGAGGGGTCATGGGGTCATCGAACAGTGTTTTTCACTATTACCCTCATCTCAGTTTCAAAAATAGTTCTCACCATTTTAGAAGAGTCAACGATGCATTCACCTTCCGCGTGATCCGGAACCTGAATCAGAATACTGAGGAAAGGTTTTCCAAAGAAGCCATGAGTGTCATTTCCCAATGGGGAACCTGGTTTATACAATTTTCATCTTTTTCCTACATTCACGTGAGTGGCTTTGCTGGTACCCCCCCGTGGAAACTCCCCCAAGTACGTCAGTGACAGATGGGCATTAATGGAGCTGGCACAACAGTTATTCCAAGTTCATTGCCTTCTTAGTGACAAGCACCATTCAGGAATCCATTTCCCAATCCAAATTCGGGGAATACCAATGCCTAAATCTATTCAGTGCACATCTCATGGAAAAAGAGTTCACTCTCATAACCATCCATCCATATGTGAAGAGAGCCCAGTTTGATATCAATGGATATATGCAAAATATTCTGGGAGCAAAGTACCAACATAATCCTACCATGGAGGATTTCTAGGCTGCTTGTTCGGATGAACATGAGGTAAGAAGACGGGAGTACTCTCACCTAACACTTGCTCAAATCAAGGCCTTCCACATCAAGAGTCCTCCTAATTCATTCATAGATGATGATGAAGATGTCGTCAATCCATCATATGATGCTGTTGCCTTTACCCCATTGCCTCGAATCGACTGGACTAAAAGAGATGAATTTTCTCTTGATGGCAAGAACCAACCAATTATTGAAAGAAGCATATCTTGGTATGACAGGGAACTTGCCAAATTGCAATCAATTCCAGATCACGTTTCAGGATCACAAAAATTGCCTATACGAGGGGGGTCTCCATTCGACCAAGGTTTCTTCTCAATCAACTTCATTACCATCCAATCATACACAACAGGCAAGAAAAGAGTGGTTTCCAAAATCCACTTCACCAAGTAACGTGTCACGAGGAGAGAAATCCCAAAGATCCAAACCCTGAAGAAGGAAAAGAGCGTGTGTCTGGATTTTCTACCTCAAGTAGAGATTCTTCTACCCACATCGTTAATAGTGCTCCGAAGCTAGGTAGCAAATGATCCTCAGCCATGCATTGAACAAGCATCCACTCAAGTGCAAGTAATTCAAATATCGAACACTTCAAGCATGTAGTTCATGAAGAGATTTCCCAAAATCTCCCAAATAATCAGGAAGTGGATATTGAGGTTGTGTCTCCTCAAATCGAGGTCGTAGATAGGATTCAAGAAGAATCTCATGATGTTGGAAATAATGAGAATATCGATTCAAGCTCCAGGATTCTGTATGCTGAAATAGTGAATGATACTCCTTCTTGGGTTGATTCAGAAGTAAAGAAAAGGAAGAGAGTTGTCAAGCCAATTGACATTGATTTTGATGCCCTTTTCAAACTTTCGAATGATGCCATTCCTAAGAAGCCTAAGGTGCTTTCTTGAATAATGGTGGATGATGATGGAAACAAATTTGTAGACCTTGCCATTCCACAAGTGGATAAGGAGGCACGATGCTATGACGGCTGCCGACTATGAAGTTTCCAGACTTGGGACTTGGAAGATCTACATTAGAAAGTGACATGGCGATGGCTCGAGACTCAATTGATATCATGCTAAAAAGATTGAGAAATACAAGTCTCAAAACTCTCAGCTCAAGGACTCGAGAAGAATCAATTGGTGGAGTATGTTCAACATTTGATAAATCCCATATCATCCACCTTCCCAGTACCAAATGCAGTGGCTACCCCAGATGAAGAGACTCTCAATTTGTCAAAGGAAATAAACACATTGGGCCATGTCACTAAAAGTTGGCTTTCAGAGATTCTCGTTTTAGGCCAGGGGATGATCAAGACCGCAGTTAAGCTTCATGAAGATATCAGTTTATATCTTGGATCCAATTCTTTCTTTCAAGGAAACTTTTGTTTCTGCTATATCAAATTTGGATGAGATATTGCCCAGTCTACAGGAGATGATAAGTATGGAATCTTCAATTTTAGCTATTGAAGGAATTCTTGAATTTGAACATTGAGGGACACATTTTCTTTGGTGTCTGCATCTCAAATCAAGAAAAATGCTTTCTCGAGGATTTTATGATCCATTATGACAACATATGCAATGAAGCCTTCACTTCACTCTCCTTGATTCACAGAATTCATGGCTGAGATTCCTTGTAACCTCGTAAATGAGCATAATCAAAGGTGTTCATCAGAAGTATGTGGAAGAACAATTTTCACAATTGTTTAAGGACATGTACACTCCTGCCAAAAATTTCTTCGTCAACTTTCCATGGAGCAGTGCATCAAATTGAAGAACTTGTTTGAGAATGCTCAATCATAAAATTGTTAATTTAAATGATATACCAAGTAGAATTCTTGAATTGCAGGTATTTTGTGAGGCTATTCTTCAGCCAAGTGAACCTCCAGAAGAAGAAAAGATGTTTGAAACATTGGGAAGGTTTAGATCCTTTCAACTAGCAAAAGCGGCAGATCCTAATTTCACCGGCAGATGCAGGGAGGTAATTTTCTTGGTATCTAACGAAGTGGGAGAGTCCATTTCTCATACGATTGAGATAGGAAGACCCCATTTCAATGGATAAGGCACTAGTTATTAATTGTATATTTTAAAAGGTGTTGTTATTTGGGAAACAATGGTTATTTTAAGTGATTTCTATTTTTAGGGTCACTTTTTAATAAAGTTGGTTGAAAAAGTCAAAGTCACTTAAGTGCCTCTATTTAATGTGCATTTAAAACCCTAACTACTTTGTAACCAACTTTTGGGTTATAAAAGGAGGTGAGGGGCTCATTTTGTAAGGGTGATTTTGAGAGAGGAGAAGAAAATACTTTTGTGCAAGCTTTGTTTCAGGAAGAAACTTTGTGTTCTTTTGTGAAAAACATTTTTGGAGTTAATGAAATAGGAGAACTTTGTGTCTCATTCATTGTCTCTTGTAACATTTGATGTTCTTATGTTCATTAGATGTTAGGTGTTTGAATCTTGCATGAAAATATTATCTTTGATCTTATTGTCAACATTATTAATCAGTTGTTCTAGTTCACAGTGATCAAGCTCTGATTATCTACTTGCTCATGTGTGTTCCCTTTTACACATTCTTGTTTGGCTAACTCAAACTCCATTTTATTTGTGTTAGTTATTCATCTTTCCTCTTCATGCAATATTAGGCTATGTTTTTACCTAACTCTTGCATGTTCTCTTCAGTTCATTCCATTTCACTTCTTTCCTTCATTCCATTCCATCTCCTTCATTCACTTTTCTTTCCATTAATGTTCCAAACCCCCCCCCACATACAATTTTTAATGTATAGATGTAAATACAGTTTTGGTTTTCAATAAAGGCAGCCTCACCTTCATTGAGGGAGGGACTTTGTTCCCACACTGTTGCATGTCATTTGTATGCGTGCAAATCCATATCCTAACAAACCTCTAATATGTGCTGAAAAAATTCATAGGGATGTTCTTTCCACTTGTTCTCCATTTTTCTCTTGATTACATTTTGGATTTTTAACATACTTAGTATGGCTACAATGCTTTTCCAAGATCATAATTAGATCCTACATCTATCACATATAGATACCAAGATAAATTAAAAAATATACATCATCATCATGGATAAAATGCTACGTACAAATGATTATGAATCCATTCATACAAAGTCAACATCACTATATAAGATCAAAAACATCATTATTTATAAACTATCTCATCAAAGTATCACAACATATAAGCCTCTATGAGCCTGTCAGTATAAATCAACAACACCAACATATATAAAATGTCTCATCTCACAACATATATCAAATGGTATTCTATGAGATTGTCTATATAAGATCAACAACATCATCATATATAAAATATTAAATATCTCATAAGTATCTCATACATGTAAAGGGCTTCCATAAGCCTACAATGTCACATCGTAAACTCTACACCTCCAAGAAAGGTACTATCACCAGATCCTCCTAGAGAAAAAGTGTCACCTACCATACCACCTCCAAATATTTTTGCACAATCACCACCTCCACCTCTCGGTGGTCACTGAGATGGATGACCTACACTCGCTGCACTATCTCCAGGTCTTACTGCTGACATGTCACCTCCCTAGCTTGCTACATGATTAATGTAAATAGTGGTATTTGGATAGTCCCTGATGATCATGTTCATATAATAATATTTCTTTGATCTTAGGGCCTCAAAATGAGTAGTATAAATCATGCCACGTGCTGAGGATACTGCTCTCCGATGAGCCATGACTGAAAACTCTGCACTAGATAATAGAGGCCTAGTAATCTCCAGGGCATTCCTCAATGTCTCTCTCTAACTCTTGTACCTATCTCTATCAGTAAAGATAAGTACAAGCTGGGCCTGTAGACTGTCACACTTTGTAATCAAGCTATCACGCTCAACAATGAGCACATCCCAAACACCAAAAATGTCATCTCGCTCAAGTTGAGTGACATCTCTCTCAGCAGTAACCACTGCCACTGTTGCAACTACACCATTAACCCCCTCAGATCTCTCCTCCTCTCCCTCAGGCTCCTACTCTCCTCCCTCTACCTGAGCACACACATGACAAACTACCTATGCAACTCTCTCCACTACCCTTGTCCTTTCAAAGGCTCTCAATGAATGAGCCCACCATGCTCTAAAATCTATCGTTACCCCCACATCATCAAGAGGAACCAAAGCACTATCCTCATTGCTGACAAGAAAAATTGTCGGGGAGAAATTGGTGGCTTTCTTATCAACTCTCTAGGAGTCTAAGTCCCTCTACTTAACCGGTGCAGATGTCGTATATGCATGTGCGAGTGAAAGTGAGTTTTATTTAGGTGGCCTTATGATGAGGGATCCAATAGGGGAAATCCACTGACCCTGCGACAAATTTAGCAATCTCTTGATAGGGAAGAATTTTTCTATAGAGAGGGAAAGGTGAGCGAGAAATGAGGTAGGAGAACTAATGCTGTAGGTAGAAAATTAGATTCATGTACACACACTAGTTAGAAAATTCACCACATGCACTAAATTAAGAGGAAATAACTCTGCAAGTAGCAATAAGACCAAATAGAATTTGATGAGCACAAAGTATCATGAAATTCCTTAGTTAAAGAAAGCTAGAAACTCCTTCTTAGTCAAAGTATCATGAGCACAAAGTATCAAACCAAAGTTGTACATAGTGGGGAAATGGTGGAAATTTGAGAATGAGGGGAATGGAAGAATTTGACTATCTCCTTTGTTCTCTCAATGCACTCTCGAGTTTACAAAAGCAATCACCAACCACTTGAAATGGGAATGGATTTAAAATTTATAGAATGAGAGGTGACTCATAATCTACCCCTCCAATGCATTTTCATATGTCATTGCACAACTTAAAACTTTTCAATTTCCTAGGAAAATTTTAAGTCCCCTTTCATAACTTAAGGGTGACTTATTACATTAGAAATATTCAGACATATGAAAAATTACAACCCTAACGCACAATTCAAACATTGAAGAGAGAGGAATTTGGGGTGAGAGAGAGAGAGGGATGAATCATGTGGATGAAGACTCTACTCATGTCGACTCCTGGAAAGCTCGATCAAATTAACCCCGATACCTTTGAATCCTTCATGGTTAGTGGTTTTTTTTATGCTACAGATGGGTCACTACGGGAAAGTTCTTTTTGCTGCAGGTGAGATACCACCCCTGAATGACACAGAGACACCACAAACTAAGTTTTTATAAACAATATTGAATGGAACCCTTGGCGAACACAAGTTTCTCTTATGAAGATCTCCTCTGAAGAGACCAAATGATTTGGAACAAATGCTACCCTGACACCCTGCGAGATTGCCACACTTCTTAGTTGATTTGGACATGATCTTGATGAGACATAATATTGAGCAGTATGACGATGTCGACTATGGATTCCACCTCACACATGAGTGTCGAAAGACACCGTTGAGATCCATGAAATTAACTTTACTTGTATAGTTCTCACCCCTACAAATATGAACTTCAATCTTCCTTGACACCCACTATGTTTAGAAGAGGCAACTATTTCTAGAAAGTGTCAAGAATTTTCCCTTACTAGGCTCCAATTGGTGATGTCAACTTGAATGTTCAACTCCTAGCATGCTCTCTCTGGGAAATCTACCTTTTGGAGTAACCATGCTATTTTTAGTAATTTCCCCTATGACAACTTACTATTTTTGGCAAGTACACAAATCAGCTAGACCTCATATGATTATGGTAGCTCAAATTACCCTTTCTTCCTACATTCCCCCCACCTTCTAGATTGATTTTCTACTTTTGGTAGGTGCTTGTGGGAAAACGTACTATTTTTAGTAAGTGCCAAAATTGGATCAAAATTCCATTTCTGATGAATTCTCAGCTACAATGCATCTTCAATGTCTCCATCTCCTTTGCAAGTTCTTTTATTGATGATTTTCCCAAAATAATAGTCCTCTATGTAGAAGACCTACTATTTTTAGAAAGTGGGATTTTGGAGGTCGGATTAATGTGGAATTCCCTTTTTGATGATTTTTTGTTTTGATCCTAACTCCATCTGGAGCTCCCAGAATCACCTTTGGAAGCTCAACAACTGTTTTGGCTTGTGCACTGCCTAGGCTTGTGAACCCTGATTTTGATCAAACTAATCCAAACTCCCCGAATATTCCCTAAATATTCCAAAATTACTTCCATGATGCTTCTAGGAATTCAATTCATGTCCATGTTGGATTTGGCTCCTCTGTTCCACTCTAGAGGGTTTCTCTAGTCTTAGGAAGGCCAGTGATAGCCCTTCCCACAGATGCCCAGAGATAGCATTTTTCAAGAACTCCTAAAACCACATAGGGGGGTTGATTTGACTTTCCTAAAACACCTTGGGGAATGAATTAACACAAATTGGGAGGTTACTAGACTAACTGGGAAGACCCGAGATGCCTCAGAAGGATAAAACATGAAAATTTTGCTACAAGGGTATCGTTGTCATGCTTGGAAATTGTCAATTTCCCTATTGCACATTTTCATGAAAACACTCATCAAAATATATAGCCCTTACTTGATTAGCAATGGCCGCAAGCCCTACCACAGCTACATGTGGGGTCTTTGTATCTCCATCCTCCCATTTGTAAGCAACCAGATCCTCGAGAATGTACTGAATCAAGCCAAACTGCTGCCTGATCCTACTAAATCTCATCAGCCTATCCTCCTTGGCTCTCCTACCCTGTACCTAGATATCCTTCTGTAAGCTCTGTAAATCATTTGGGAACTCCAGCCAATAATGGATTCCAACATATGCTCACTAGATCATATCTCCCACCTACAATCTAGATATCAAATCTCAGTAATGAGTAGGCCCCTTGGCCTTCCTGGCCCTCCCAAGACTAGCAATCCTTATAAAACTTGGGTGCCTCATGTTAATGGCACTTGACAACCTCATTGGGTGAGAAATAACAATCTTCTCGTGGGCCCACCACTGTAATAAAAAACCAACATCAATGCCATATTGCTTGTGGGCTGTCCAAGCCCACAAATCTCTTTATGTATGCGCTAGTAGAGTAGGGGCCCACTCAAATATGGTATGATGTGCCATCATCTCTCCTACCACTCCTATCATCATCTAAGGAAATTTTCCTCTTCCTGAGTCAGGAAGTGCAAAACAAGAAATTCCCATCATCATCATGGTCATCTAAGGACAACCATCTCTCTCAACATTGTACAAAGCTTGATAATCAAAGGCTCCCGATGAATACCGTACATCTTGAGAGTCATCTCCATACAACCTTTGCATGGTATCATCCCTCTCTGTATCCGAAATGTAATAAATGGGTTGACCCCTCTCTGGAAATCTCGTAATCCGATGAACATCCTCTAAGGTGATGCTCATCTCTCTAGTAGGCAAACAAAACATGTTGGTGGAGGGACTCCACCTCTCTAACAGGGCAGGAATAAGACTACGACACATGTGAATCCACTTAAAATACCTCCTCCCCCAAAAACCCACTTCCTCTAAGTGCTCCCAATCATCATTGGTCAAATCCTCCTTGACCTCATCTAACATCGAAGGGACACATTATCTAATGGTAAGTTTCACATCCACCTGTAAAACACAAATACATAGAAGAAAACATTAGAATCATCATAATGATATAATCAATAAACAAAGTCATTATGTAAGCTAAAAAAGTTAGCAAAATCCTAAAAAAATCATAAAATTTTCAATAAAAATTTTAATTTCTAGTGATTCACATGAATCACTGATGATCTACATGAATAAAAAACAATTCACATAAATCACCCATGATTCACTAAATCATCGATGATTCTTGTTAGACAGTTACACGACCCTGAAGCGATGTCTAGAATTCTTAATTCTAAAAAATTACAAGGAAAACTCAACAAGATTAAGGTTAAAAATTTACCTCTTCTTGTATAGGCTTCCTCTTCCTCCCCACAATCTCCATTACTCCTAATCAGGCAATATATCTTCATCTCAGACAATCTTTTTTCAAATAGCCTTAATACACAATAATAACCAAAAAACATGAAATGATGGGTTAGCGATTAACTCCAATCACCAGCAATTTCCTTCTTAATGGATTCTCATCCACATTTTCTGATAAAAACACAATGTGTATCAGTTACTGCACAAATGTGCCATGTTTTCAAAGGAATTTAGCCTTCAAAACTCTCAAACAAACCAACACATTAAGAATTTAGGAATTACCATACGTTCAAGGGTGATGAGCCATTTGGCCCCCATCATTTGGTATTTCCCCACTTCTTAAGGCACTGCTTGGTGAGGATCATAGATTCGCAGGCATTGATCCCTTTGGCCATCTTGACAATTGATTCCACAACATTTCATCTTGCACCCTTCCTGATTGGGGAAACCCCTTTTGAAACAAAAAAAAATGGTGCTCGTTGTATTGCGCTATAATGAATCCACCCATGATGACACAACCAATCTATTTTTTTTTCGTCTAGCAATTTTTCAAAAAAAAATTCTAGAAAAAAAAGGGGGAAATGTAGACACCAAAAATCTATGCCCCCCTTGAGATCAAACATACTCATGACCAAAGACAACACATTTGTGACACCCCACTATACCGTCCCTTTTTAATTAATTTATTTACGACCCGTCATATCTCTAAAGATCTAAAATGGTTATTTAATTAAAATAATTAAATTACCTATTATCCCCTCACACCTCACCCTCACACCTTGTTCAATTAACTCAGAAAACTCACTAAACTACCTAAACCACTTCCTAAAAAGTACTAAAATATTTCCTAACTAACTAAACCTTCTAGCTAGCCAAATCCTTAAAAAAACAAGTTCTCCCATCCTAACAAACTTAGCTCGTGCTTTTTCAACCATCAGCCATCCTCATCACTTCTGAATGCATCATTCTGAATTGAAAATGGAAGGAAATCATGTGACTTTCTAACAAAACTATTTTTTTTGGAATCGTTGGCGATCTATATATAGTTGTTTGCAGACCTCATTTGGGGGATGAAATTATTAAGCTTTATAGGTTTAGGTTGTTCCAATCCTTATTTATCAGGTATCCAGATACTTCACAACAACACTACCTAATGTTACGCTGCTCAGCAGACATCAGATTCATCATTGGACTGATTTTTTTAATCCTCCAACTATCTTCTTCCGTTCTTCAGTCTACCAACACAACTTGCAATGTAAATAGCTCATTTCTATTTAGTTTAAATATCAGAAAAAGATATATTTTTGCTTGTATGACATTTATATGTTGGATAACAATTTGTTTCATTAAATTAATGACTTGAATCATTAGCTTAGGGTATTTTTCTAAAAATTCTTATATTTTAAAGTAATTGCTAGCGATTACCCCAATCACTAGAAATTTCTTTGAATCGCTAGTGATTCTTGTGCTTTCATGATTTTTCATGATTTTCTACTAGATCTAATCAAAAAAATTGTTTTTCCTTGTTATCTACTAATCCTTTGTCTAGCATGATGTCTTCAGATGGCATTAAAATGTTCTAACTTGCCAACAACTAATTCCTTTCCTGATGTCCGCCATCCACTGTACTAGGAGCAATACGAATTGCTCCACGATCTTGAACTTTGTGTAATCCAGGAAACTCCATTTGATCTCTTGGAAGGAATTTTTGTTTTGATACATCTGGGAAGCCACTAATGCCTTTTGGGAGGCATACGATGAAACACTAAGGATCTAGGAGGATCTCATCTAGTACGAACAGTAATACAAGACCGTTCTCAAACATCTGGAGGAGGATTACCATACTACCTCTAATTCTAATTATGCTAACCACATTAACATCTCCAGTTCAAAGTCTACTTTCACCCGCTAATACGAAGCCTAAGAAGAAGATTAAGACTTATTCGCTGAGAATTACATTTATGTCCCTGACTGAAGAAAAGGACGAAACCACTGATTCTGTTGAATTTCATTCTCTCGTTTATGAAAATATCTATATAAACCATGAGTCTGACTTATGGATGTAATCATAATCCACATTAGTTATATAAGTATCCAGTCATATAAGTGATAATCACATGCTTATCTAACACCTTGGTATACACAATCATATGTAATAGATAAATCTCAAATGTTTTCTTGTCATCAATAGTGTCTTGATATAATTTGTAGCTTTGTGTATAGGAATTTGTTTGTAGGTAAGAAATACTTCCAATATCTTGTTCCAAAACAGTGCGCAAAATAAAACATAATCCACATCCGCGGTGTTGTCCACTCAAAATTCCCCTGCTTTTAAGAAGTTGAAAATTAAAATTTTTGAGGTTAAGTGTCTTCTCTGTTATCCTGCTAATGTGAAAAATCGAGAAATTGGAAAAATCTACGTTTTTTGGGTCATTTCGTGTGTTTTTCGGTCCTGTCAGACATTTTTGTCCCGCGTGTCCCAGGTTATTCGGGCTCTCTGTTCCCTGATCGGCCGGTTTACCCGAAGTCTGTTCTTTTCAGGCCTGTCGGAACTTTTCGTCCCAAATGTCCCAAGTTCGCTCGGACCCGTTGTTCCCTTTTCAGCCAATTCAGCCAAGTCGCATATTCCACGTACTTTCGTCCCACGTGTCCCAGGTTCATTCGGGCTCTCTGTTCCCCGATCAGCCGATCTACCTGAAGTCATTTCTTTTCGGGCCCGTCGGAACTTTTTGTCCCAAGTGTCCCATGTTTGCCCGGACCCGTTATTCCCATTTTAGATGATTCAGCCGAGTTGCGTACTCCACGTACTTTCATCCTGCATGTCCCAAAAGCATTTGTGCATCTTCTCCCTGCATCGCCCGAATCGGCCGAACCGCATACTTCGCGCTTTCACGTCCCTCGTGTCTCAAATGAACCAAGTGCCATTCGTGCTAATTTTTCCCACTCTACCCAAATATTTTTCTTTTCAATTTGGTAGATATGTATTTAATGCACATTTATTGCCTTTCTCTCTCCTAAACGACTATATAATGAAACTGTACCCTATGCATTTTCACACAGTGCTTTCATGCTATCTATTGCTCGAACCCTTGTAACCAAAATTCCTGCACGCGTATCCATTCCCCCTGCAATTCCATCCCAAGTCTAGCTTGCAGCTTTTCTCTTCAAGTTACTATCAACATGAAGATTAAATTCCAGGGGCCGGAACAAGTTTTACCACTCGAGTCTTTCGTTCTCGATATCGGGGATAGTGAAGTTTACCACCTTGATTTTGGGGATTTTTGGGCAAGGTTGACAGATGCAAACCCTTCAGCTATGGCACAAATGATTCATGACAGTGGTTTCACGTTCACCGGTGGTTTCCCAATTTCAGTACAATGTGCAGACACAGTACTCACTTGCGGAGCTCATTTTAGTCCTGACTCAAGAGAAGTAACGAACATGCATGGAGAACTCATTGCCAAGATAGATGCCACCACCATTAGCACTACCCTAAGGATTCCTGAGATGGATAGTTCCATAGTAATCTCTCAGAATCAAGCACATGCCCTTTCAATCAAGACAGTGAGAAATACAAAGTAAGGGTGGTGAAGTCGTGGCTTAAAAACCTTAAAAAGGGGGCATCCCGTCTATCCAAGACTCTTTTCTGTGCGATTTCAATGAAGAATTGTCAGATTTCATAATCCTACTAGCTCAGGTTATGGGCTTACCCTCTACCATTGAGTTCCATTTTTGGATGTGCCCACTTATCAACATGGTGTGCGAGGGAACTCAGAATATCAATTGGGTAGAGATCATCAGTATGAACCTAGTAGAGCAGCTGTCTAATGTACAGCAAACAAATAAATTCTATATGACTTCATACTTGATGTATACCCTAGCAACATCAAGGCAATGGTTTGGTTTATCATACATCGATGCTCACAAGGATGACCCCGTGTATGCCTACTGCCTGCAGTTCACCCTGGAAACCAGACATAGAAGACTATTGGGCTGACTGTGCTAATGATTTTGAAGCCAGAAGGAGGCATTATGGCAGGTTTTCCCTACAATTAATTCAAGAACTTGGCTTATATCAAGTTCCTGAAGGGCTCCAAGATTATAATTCTGACCTGTACTCATATGAGTATGAAAATGTGGTCAAGCACACTCCATTGGAGGACTTGGATTGGTTCAAAAAGGAGAAGGATGATTTGGCTGAAATCCTGGCTCCAGTCTTAATCAGGACCAAGATCTGATTTGATAGGAAAGTTCGTGAGCACAGGAGGAACTCAAGGGAATCCTCCTCCAAGGATGCTTCAACACCAAGGAAGGAAGCATCGCCACCTAGATCAGAAGCACCTGTGCAAACCCCTCCAGCCTCGTCAACTCAAGGACCTGCAGTCTCTACTACTTCCTCATCCACCCAGGGGTATCAGAAGAAATTCAAAGAAGTTAAGAAGGAGCCAGTGGAAAAAGACTCCCTGAGGAAGCATGCAGAATTGCCTTCAGGACAAGAGAACATTATTGTTTTCAGTGAAAGTGAAGAAAGTGAAGTGCCAACTCCTGAAAGTGCCCCTAAAGCCCCAATGGTTAAGGATAAAGAAGTTCAGAGCACTGAACTTCCAAGCACTGTTGATTCCTCTGCACCAGAATCCCCAAGCGCTCCACTCATATCTCAACTTGAGGCAATAGCAGTGCAAACCTTGGGCACCATGAGTTCTCTGTCTCTTGGCCCTCTTGCCCCACCTCCTTCCTCCTCTTCCTCTTTTGCATGGGTGCAACCTCTTGTTGACAGTAGGAAGAGAAAGTCTTCCTCCCGGACCTCAGGATCAAATTTGGATGATGTGGCGGCCTTGTTAGGCACTACTCCTCCTCTTGCCAAAAAATCCAGAATTACCTCCAGGATAGTGTCTGACGCTCAGGGCCAACAATTCATGGAGATAGCCAAGCCTAACGCAGATAATCCAGAGAAAGATTTGCAAGCGTCTGATCTGGAACTCTCGAGGATTCCAATGGGAGATTCTACCCCTGAAGGAGAAATCCACAATCTTCAGGAAACAGTCACCAGAGTCATTGGGAGGGTAGAGAAAGGGCAACAAACTATTGAGCAGTTGGAGCAACAAGCTCAGATTCTTACAAGTTTCATCAAGTCCCTGCTGTCCAAAGATAAAGTTTTGGATCCTACCCCATTGACTACCCTTCCACCACCTATAATTCTGAGCCAGGATGAAGTGCAGAGTATCAAGGACATGCACAAGTATTATGTATATGGAAGAGCTATGGCAGCCATGGTGGATGATATGCTGGTTGCAGGATTAAAATTCATTGATGGAGCCTTCAAACTCCACGGGAAGGTGAGTAATTTGCAACAGAAGCTCTCCTCCACCATTGGGAACATTGATAAAGAACTTAAACTTTGGGGCAGTTGCATAGTAGACCTCCAGCTAATGGGACAAACAGATGAAAATATTCTGATGGTAAGCAAAGTATTCGAGGATGCCAAGGATAATTTGTCAAATTCCTGGGTCTACAGTGTGGAATGGAAGATCAAGGTGTTGGAAGAGGCTTTGGGAGAATTAAAGAATAGCTGGCAGAAGGGTGAGGCCTTCAAAACACTAGTTGTATCTACTTTCAAAGATATACATTTCCATCTTCAGGATGAGACTTCTGCTGTGCCTCTCTCCTTACAAGAAATCAAATCTCAATTCAAAGCTTTTGTCAAAGGGGATCTATTTAAGGAAAGCTCCATTTCCAAATAAAAAATGAAGGAAATCTGCTCTCTTCAATCTTCCATTGAAGAAGCAAATAAAGATTATCATACTCATGTCGAGTTTGATAAGGAAATGGAGAAGTGACTTGGATTTTGGACTCAGTCTACCGCCAACACATTAGTCCCACGTGGTAGAGACATAGCCGAGGCATTGAAGAGATTCAGACAGCAGATCTTAAAGTCAGTGGGTCCCTCCCAGTCATAAGCACCTGTCTTCTTCTCCTAATTCTTCTCTTCTCTTCCCCTTCTTTCTCTCGGATTTGTTGTAATTAGTTGGGGTATTGCGATTAGCAACCCTTTAACTAATCATGAGTTAAAATAAGTAGTTACCGAGAGTAACTAATTTGTAAACTATATAATGACCTCTCCTCACCATTTTGAAAGGGGAAGAACTTGGCTTATTGCTTAAAGTGTAAATAAATCTTGAAGAAATCAATACAGAAGGACTTTTCATTCTTTGTCTATCTGATTTCCTTTATCCCTAAGCTATTCATTTAATCTTGTTAGATCATTTGTCTGTATTATGCTGGGAAGCTTTGTATTCTCGCGGATGTTATTTACAGAACTTTGTGTCTTTTTAAATTCCATATTATTAATGTGATACAAATGATCGTATTCCAATTCGCTGTACCCTCGCATGCGTACGGAATTACTTTGTCATCTATAATTCTAAATGCTGCCTTTCTGCTCGTTCTCGCATTTCCATTCCTCAGTCCTTTTGTAATTGATGATCCTTATTGAAAACACTTTCATGATATCCAAGTTCCACAAGAAAATCACACTTTGTATCTGTGTAAATAGGTTCATTTCTAAATAAGGGAACCTCTCCCATTAAAGAGGAGGGACTTCTTGTCCCCTGACTGTTTCTCTTCTTGAAGTCCTATTCGACGACCAACAGTTTTTGGTGACTCCGCTGGGGAATCAAATTCTAGTTCTATAATCATTTATCGATCATATTTTTATCTGGTGACTCCATGTTTTACTCGAGGGAGAAGGGCCCTTGGTTTTGAAGATTCTTAGTTTCATCTTTTGGAACAGCAGGGTTTTCCTTTTTCTTTAGCAAGAAGAAATAGAAAGGCTCATTCAACAAGCACTCCTCCTATCAAAAATAAAATCCCTACGGGTGATATTCCTTCTGAGAAAATCAGTCCTAATCTTCGAGCTCTGATTCTTGCCGGTGTTTCAGTTCCTCTTCAAGCCATTTTTCCAAGAATGGCGGGTACCATTTCCCTGGGGTCATTGTGTCGGGTCTCTTGCCCTTCCTCATCCTTTGCATGAGTTACCTAGAGGTAATCGAAAGAACTTTCCTAAATTTAGGGGTGATGGCAAAGTACATCCTGATGAACACATCGTAGCCTTCATAGTTGCGTGCGGAGTTCTGGGAGTTGAACATGAAGACGTCTCCATAAGGCTTTTTGTTGAGAATTTACAAGATAATGCTACTGATTGGTTCTATCACCTTCTGGCCAGAGCTATCACCAGCTGGGACACAATGAGAACTAGGTTTGAAAACCGTTTCAAACCGGCAGAAGACGTGCATGCTTTGCTAGTCCAAATTTCTCAGATAAAGAAGGAATCACAAGAGCCCATGAGATAATTTGTGGCTCAATTCAACAGGTTGATTAAAAAAATTCCACCAAATACTCACCCTGTAGACCAAATCCAAAAATGCTTCTTCCTAAATGCCCAATTGCCCAAAGTTAGTTATGCACTGAGAAGGGCTAATCTCGCAACATTGGCCGAGGATCAAACTCTTGTTGTTAGTGTTGAAGATGATTTAATCATGTCAGGGAAGTTGAGGAGAGACCCTTCTAAATCTAAGTCTTCTTCTTCCTCCTCTTCTACTCCTAATACTGATCCATTGGTACAATAACTTGCAAATGATCTCATCACCATTAAAAAGCAATTGGCTCAACATAATCCCTATGCAGATGTTCCAAGGAGAAATTTTCATCCTAGAAATTGTTTGCCTGCTGCTCAAACAAGGCTAGCGCTTGAAGGACCTCCTATTAAAGTTCATGTCAATGTAACCTGTGAAGTTGAAGAACCAGAGGATGAGGAGGTTAATGAAGAATTTGAGGAATTTGTTGAAGAGGTTGATGATGAAATAGATGAACTTGAGGGATCTCGAGTTAATTTCTTCACCACTGAAGGCATTGATGAAGGAGATGATTATGATGAAGTAGTAGCAAACATGAATAGCGAATCATACACTGTCATGACTCGAGAGCCACAAATCAGAGGGAGAAAGTGATGTAGCCCACCAAAAAATCTAAGGAGCAGCCGACAACTATCCCTGTAATTGCAAAAAGAGGATCCCCTATCCCCATTTCATCTACACCAAAGGTGAGTCCTGTCAATTTTGCTACTAAAGTTACTTCATTTTCCCCTAAAATTGATAAACCTAGGATCTCAGGCGATGAAAACCCATCCACTTCTGGGTCTTTCGATATTATTGATCACCTAAAAAAGACTAAGGTTCAAATCTCAGAGGCTAAATATTATCAAACCCATCCCAAGGCTTTTGCTAAAATGATTCACTTTGTCAATTCTCATTCTAAAACTACCTCTAAAGGCCTTTTACCCACTCCTTCTTTTACACCACAGCCTAATCTGGTAGCCGTTGTCACCTCACCCCATGACAAAATCAAACCATTTTATGTAACACTCCTTATAGCCGGCCATAGGCTCAGTAATTGTGTCATAGACTCAGGGGCATTAGACAATGTAATGCCTGCCAAAGTAGCTCATGCCTTAGGCCTAACTCTCACACGTACTTATGGATCTTGTTATTCCATGGAGAGTAAGGAAGTGCCCTTGGTCAGAAGAATTAAGGATGCACAAGTGGCTTTTCCTTCTTTACCTGAGAAGAAAGTTTTGGCTACTATCCTAGTAGCAGATATTCCTCCTTCATATGGGATGCTACTAAGTAGAAACTTCTGTAAGGATGTGGGTGGAGAAATTCAAATGGATTGGTCACATGCCCTCATACCTGTTAATGGGAAAATGAAGAAGTTGACTGCCTGAGAAGTAGTCTGAGTATATTGTACAAAAAACTGATGATCCCAAAGCACAAATACTCTATGAGGATATAGGGCATGGACAACTACATGATTATGTCTCCAGGAGAAATCCAACCACCCAAAGTGTCACCTAAAGATCCTAATGGTGTTTGGATGTTAGAGTTTGATGGAAGTTGTTCTTCAGCTGGTTCTGGAGCTGGTGTCATATTGGTGTCGCCTGAAGGAAGCTTTCATCCTTTCTCATTCAAGTTGCAATTTGAAAATACCAATAATACAGCAGAGTATGAAGCTCTCATTCTTGGACTCCAGGTGGCAAAAGAACAAGGTGTGAAGAATCTTCTAGCTCGTGGGGATGCAGAGTTGATTGTCAAGCAAGTTAGGAACCTCTTCCAGGTAAAGAATAGAAGGTTGAAACATTACAGGAATCAGGTTTGGGACTCCATTGAATTTCTCGATGCTTTCTCCATCGAAGCAATGCCTAGGGAAAAAAATACCAGAGCTGATTCACTAGCAGTCTCAGGGTCACTGCTTATACCTCATCCTGACTTTTCTCAAGATAAGTTCACCATTGAGATGATCCATAGACCCAGTGTACCTGATAATACAAGTAACTGGCAAGTTTTCAATGAATGATCAACACTTGCTTTCTTTCTTAGAACTCAAGGATAATTTTGAACAGTTGTACTTTGAAGGGAAGTGATAATTTACCTCGTGAAAGTGTGCCCTTTGACAAAGAAGCCACCCAAGAAGAAGAAGCGGATCAGGATGGATGTATCAAACTCAAAGGAAACAAGATTCCAAAAGGATTGGTGAGTTTAGAAGAACTGTTTGACAAACATGACAGGTATGTAAAGTTTAAAGCTTCTACTGGACCTCAACAATCAGCTGAATATGAAAAAATTAATATTGGGAGTTCTACTGATCCTAAACTCTGTGAACATTGGAAAATGTTGCACACCAGAAGAAAAGAAGAAGGTAATTAATCTTTTAAAGAAGTATAAAGATGTCCTTGCTTATTCCTATGAAGACTTAAAAGCCTTTCAACCAAAGGAGATGCAGCATTTTATACCTCTCAAACCTGGATTAAGCCTTTTAAACAAAAGTAGAGGCAATACAATCCTAAAATAGCTGACACCATTTTTCAGGAAATACAGAAAGTTATTAAAGGCTAAAATCATTTTTCCTATCCATCATTCAACATGGATTGCCAATATTGTGCCTGTTAGAAAGAAAAATGGTGAGATCCGCATCTGTGTCGATTTTAGGAACCTGAATCAAGCTTCTTTAAAAGACAACTATCCTTTACCTATGATGGATCAGGTCTTGCAAGCAGTAACGGGATCCGAAATGTTGTCTATGCTTGATGGCTTCTCAGGATATAACCAGGTAGAAGTTAATACCGCAGATCAACACAAAACAGCTTTCACTACTCCTTGGGGTACCTTTGCTTACAAAAGGATGCCTTTTGGGCTCATTAATGTTGGTGCTACTTTTCAGAGAGCTATGGATCTGGCCTTTGGAAGTTTGAAGGGAAAGTATATTGTCATATACCTTGATGACTTGACTGTATTTTCTAAAACAAGGGCAGATCATTTTCAGCATCTAGAAACAGTTTTGCTAAGATGTAGAGAACATGGGATCTCTTTGAATCCTAAGAAATCTATTTTTTGTGTCACGGAGGGGAAATTATTAGGGCACGTTGTCTCCAAAGATGGTATAAAAATCGATCCTGAGTGAGTTCAAGCTATTCAGCAAATTCCTCTTCCAACCAGCAAAAAGGGCGTGCACTCTTTCTTTGGTAAGATCAACTTTTTGAGAAGGTTCATCCCTGATTTTGCAGAGCTAACTTTGAATATCTCCCAAATGATGAAAGGAAAACAAACATTTGGTTGGTCTCCTGAAGGGAAAGAAGCCTTTGAAGGTATTAAAAGGGCCATTACTAAAACTCCTGTTTTAGCATGTCCAGATTTCAGCAAAGATTTCATTATCTATTGTTACGCCACGGATAACACCTTGGCTGTTGTTTTGACTCAGGAAGATTCTAATGAGCACGAACTCCCAATTGCATTTATGAGCTATATTATAAAATATCATGAGTTAAAATACACCATAATGGAAAAACATGCTTTTGCAGTGGTTAAAGCTGTCAAGCAGTTTCGTTTTTACATTCTTAACTCTCATTCCACGGTGTTGGTACCAGATACAACTGTTAAGTCAATTCTCACACAGCAGTAATTTGGATCCAAGAGAGGGAACTGGGTGGCCAAGGTCCAAGAATATGACATTGACATCAAACTGACCAAGCTCATCCGTGGAAAAGGCCAGTGTGAACTCATCGCTGAAGGAGCTAGACATGAGTTACTGGAGGATAAAGATGATCTTCCTACCATTTTGTTTCTTGGCTCAATTGATGAATGGTATGCCGATATCGCTCACTTTCTCACCTATGGGGAATGCCCCTCTCATTTGACTACCAAAGAAAAGAGAGCTGTTAAACTAAGGTCAGCCCAATATGTTTTGTGGGAAAATGCCTTGTTTAAGTGTGGCTTGGATGGGAGATTTTTAAAATGTGTGGACAAAGAACAACAAAAGAAGCTACTTTCCGCTTTTCATGATCAGGCATGTGGAGGGCACTACTCATCAACTGTTTACTGCTCACAAGATTCTTCGTGGAGGATATTACTGGCCTACCTTGTTAAGGGATGCATCAAAGTGGGTTGATAAATGTGAGGCATGTCAGACTTTCATGGGTAGACCCAAGTTGGCCTTCTTGCCTCTTAAACCAGTTGTGATCGAGGAACCTTTTCAACAATGGGGTTTAGATTTCATTGGAACACTTAATCCCTCTTCTAGTGCTGGTCATACCCATGTATTAACCGCCACAGATTATTTCACCAAATGGGTAGAAGCCATTCCAATGAAGAGTACTACTTCAGAAGTAGTATGCAGTTTTATCAAAGAAAACATCTTGGTAAGGTATGGTGTACCAAACAAAATTGTGACAGATAATGCATCAAATTTTTCTTCAACTGAGATGATGGATTTTTGCTATGGATATGGCATCTCTCTGGCTCACTCCTCAGATTACTATCCTCAGGGAAATGGACAAGCAGAATCCACAAATAAAAATCTGGTGGCCATAATAAGGAAATTAGTCAATGAGTCCCAGATGGAATTGGCACAAGAAACTCTATGATGCTCTTTGGGCAGATAGGATCACACCTAAGAGAGCCATTGGGATGTCTCCTTTTCAGGTAGTATAAGGAGTGGAGGCCCAATTGCCAGTCACTGTGGAGCTTCCAGCCCTGCATTTAATGAAGGCCATTGAAGATACCAGTTTCAATGATTCTTTGGATAAGAGGATCATGTATCTCCACAAATTGAATGAGGATAGATTGAAAGTTGCTGATAGGATATCTTCCCATCAACAGAAAGTAAAGGTCCTATTTGATAAAAAGGCTAGGTTCAAAGATTTCAAAATTGGAGACATCGTTTTACTATGGGATAAAAGGCATGAACCTCGTGGCAGCCATGGAAAGTTTGATTCCCTTTGGCTCGAACCTTTCAAGATCAGGCACTTTGCTGGTGAGAATTATTTTTACCTTGATTATATGGATGGTTCTTCTCTCCCACTTCCTTATAGTGGGCGAGTACCTAAAATTGTTTAAGTCATAGGTGATTAGGAAGTCCTTTTGTACATTTTGTATAGCGTTTTGTTTTTCCTTCCTTCTCTCTGTTTTGGTGTGTTGTCCTTTGTATTGGTTTTCTTTTGACTCCGTGGCCCAATGGATAAGGTACTGGTCTGCTTCCCCAGTTTGTCTAAATTCTTGCCTTGTCTCATTCTTTGAATCTATGCCAAGTCATCCCCAGAAGGAGCCAGCTGTTGTCCACTCAAAATTCCCCTGCTTTTAAGAAGTTGAAAATTAAAAATTTTGAGGTTAAGTGTCTTCTCTGTTATCCTGGTAATGTGAAAAGTCAAGAAATTGGAAAAATCTACGTTTTTTGGGTCATTTCGTGTGTTTTTTCGGGCCTGTCAGACATTTTTGTCCCACGTGTCCCAGGTTCATTCGGGATCTCTGTTCCCCGATCGGCCGGTTTACCCGAAGTCTGTTCTTTTCAGGCCCGTCGGAACTTTTCGGTCCCAAATGTCCCAAGTTCGCTTGGACCCGTTGTTCCCTTTTCAACCGATTCGGCCGAGTCGCATATCCACGTACTTTCATCCCGCGTGTCCCAGGTTCATTCGGGCTCTCTGTTCCCCGATCGGTCGATCTACCCGAAGTCAGTTCTTTTCGGGCTCGTCAGAACTTTTTGTCCCAAGTGTCCCAAGTTTACCTGGACCTGTTATTCCCTTTTAAGCCGATTCGACCCGAGTCGCGTACTTCGCGTTCTTTCATCCCACATGTCCCAAAAGCATTTGTGTGTCTTCTCCCCACATCACCTGAATTGGCTGAACAGCGTACTTCGCACTTCCGCTTCCCTCGTGTCGCAAATGAACCAAGTGCCATTCGTGCTAATTTTTCCCGCTCTACCCGAATATCTTGCTTTTCAATTTGGTAGATATGTATTTAATGCGCATTTATTACCTTTCTCTCTCCTAAACGGCTATATAATGAAACTGTCCCCTATGCGTTTTTGCACACTGCTTTCATGCTATCTATTGCTCGAACCCTTGCAACCAAAATTCCTGCGCACGTATCCATTCCCCCTGCAATTCCATCCCAAGTCCAGCTTGCAGCTTTTGCTCTCTGAGTTACTATCAACATGAAGATCAAATTCCAGGGGTAGGAACAAATTTCACCACTCGAGTCTGCCATTCCCGATATCGGGGACAGTGAAGTTTGCCACCTTGATTTTGGGGATTTTTGGGAAAGGATGATAGATGCAAACCCTTCAGCTATGGCACAGATGATTCATGATAGTGGCTTGGCGTTCGCCGGTGGCTTCCCAATTTCAGTACAATGTGCAGACACAGTACTCTCTTGCGGAGCTCATTTCAGTCATGACTCAAGCGAACTAACAAACGTGCATGGAGAACTCATTGCCAAGTTAGATGCCACCGCCATTAGCACTACCCTAAGGATTCCTGAGATGGATAGTTCCGTAGTAATCTCTCAGAATCAAGCACAGGCCCTTTTCGATCAAGACAGTGATAACTATAAGGCGTAAGGGTGGCGAAGTCCTGGCTGAAAAACCCTAAGAAAGGGGGCATCTCATCTATCCAAGACTCTTTTCCATGCAGATTTCAATGAATAATTGTCGGATTTTATAATCCTACTAGCTCGGGTCATGGGCTTACCCTCTACCAATGAGTTCCATTTTTGGATGTGCCCACTTATCAACATGGTGTGCGAGGGAACTCAGAATATCAATTGGGTAGAGATCATCAGTATGAACCTAGTAGAGCAGTTGTCTAATGTACAACAAACAAAGAAATTCTATATGACTTCATACTTGATGTATACCCTATCAGCATCAAGGCAATGGTTTGGTTTATCATACATCGATGCTCACAAGGATGACCCCGTGTATGCCTACTGCCCGCAGTTCACCCTAGAAACCAGCAATCACAATTTCAGGAGGGTGAATGATGCTTTCACCATGTACATTGTTAGGCTCCTGGAAAGTGACACGGTGAGGAGATTTTCTGATGAAGCTATGAGCCTGATAGTGCATTACGGTGCCTATTTCATCCAATTTAGGAAATTTTCCTATATAAGGCTTGCAGGCTATGAGAGCACTCCTCTCAAGCTTCCTATGTTCTGCAATGAAAAAATGGCCCTAATAGAAGTATGCAGGTAGCTGGATAAATTGCACAGAACCTACAGAGATAAGAAAATTACTGGCTTGCACTTCCCTATCATCTTGGGAAACTACACCTGCAAAACAGCCCTGGATGCACAAAATATAGAAAGAGCCCTAGCTCCCATTACTGTCCATTTCTTCAGGCCAAGAACTTGTTTTGACTTGAAGAATTTTTATTGAGAAGAACATCAAGATAACCTATCATCATAGGGCAGACACAGAGGACTATTGGGCTGACTGTGCTAATGATTTTGAAGCCAGAAGGAGGCATTATGGAAGGTTTTCCCTACAATTAATTCAAGAACTTGGCTTGTATCAAGTTCCTAAAGGGCTCCAAGATGATAATTCTGACCTGTACTCATATGAGTATGACAATGTGGTCAAGCACACTCCCTTAGAGGACTTGGATTGGTTCAAAAAGGAGAAGGATGATTTGGCTGAAATCCTGGCTCCAGTCTTAGTCAGGACCAAGATCTGGTTTGATAGAAAAGTTCGTGAGCACAGGAGGCACTCAGGGGAATCCTCCTCCAAGGATGCTTCAACACCAAGGAAGGAAGCATCGCCACTCAGATCAGAAGTACCTACACAAACCCCTCCAGCCTTGTCAACTCAAGGACCTACAATCTCTACTTCTTCCTCATCCACCCAGGTGTATCAGAAGAAATTCAAAGAAGTTAAGAAGGAGCCAGTGGAAAAAGACTCCCTGAGGAAGCATGCAGAATTTCCTTCAAGACCAGAGAACATTATTGTTCTCAGTGAAAGTGAAGAAAGTGAAGTGCCAACTCCTGCAAGTGCCCCTGAAGCCCCAATGGATAAGGATAAAGAAGTCCAGAGCACTGAACTTCCAAGCACTGTTGATTCCTCTGCACCATAAGCCCCAAGCGCTCCACTCATATCTCAACTCGAGGCAACAGTAGTGCAAACCTTGGGCACCATGAGTTCTCTATCTCTTGGTCCTCTTGCCCCACCTCCTTCCTCGTCTTCCTCTTTTGCATGGGTGTAACCTCTTGTTGACAGTAGGAAGAGAAAGTCTTCCTCCCGGATCTCAGGACCAAATTTGGATGCTGTGGCGGCCTTGTTAGGCACTACTCCTCCTTCTCGCACCAAAAAATCCAGAATTACCTCCAGGATAGTGTCTGAAGCTCAGGGCCAGCAATTCCTGGAGATAGCCAAGCCTAAGGCAGATAAGCCAGAGTAATATTTGCAAGCGTCTGATCTTGAGCTCTCAAGGATTCCCATGGGAGAATCTACCCCTGAAGGTGAGATCCATAATCTTTAGGAAACAGTCACCAGAGTCATTGGGAGGGTAGAGAAAGGGCAGCAAACTATTGAGCAGTTGGAGGAACAAGCTCAGATTCTTACAAGTTTTATCAAGTCCCTGTTGTCCAAAGATAAAGTTTTGGATCCTACCCCATTGACTACCATTCCACCACCTATAATTCTGAGCCAGGATGAAGTGTAGAGTATCAAGGACATGCACAAGTATTCTATATATGGAAGAGCTATGGAGGCCATGGTGGATGATATGCTTGTTGCAGGATTAAAATTCATTAATGAAGCCTTCAAAATCCATGGGAAGGTGAGTAATTTGCAACAGAAGCTCTCCTCCACCATTGGGAACATTGATAAAGAACTTAAAATTTGGGGCAGTTGCATAGTAGACCTCCGGCTAATGGGACAAACAGATGAAAATATTCTGATGGCAAGCAAAGTCTTCGAGGATGCCAAGGATAATTTTTCAAAGTCCTGGGTCTACAGTGTGGAATGTAATATCAAGGTGTTGGAAGAGGCTTTGGGAGAATTAAAGAATAGCGGGCAGAAGGGTGAGGCGTTCAAAACACTAGTTGTATCTACTTTCAAAGATATACATTGCCATCTTCAGGATGATACTTCTGGTGTTCCTCTCTCCTTACAAGAAATGAAAGCTCAATTCAAAGCTTTTGTCAAAGGGGATCTATTCAAGGAAAGCTCCATTTCCAAGGAAAAAATGAAGGAAATCTAGTCTCTTCAATCTGCCATTGAAGAAGCAAATAAAGATTATCATACTCATGTCAAGTTCGATAAGGAAGTGGAGAAGTGCCTTGGATTTTGGAATCATTCTACCACCAACACATCATTCCCACGTGGCAGAGACATAGCCGAGGCATTGAAGAGATTCAGACAACGGATCTTAAAGTCAGTGGGTCCATCCCAGTCATAAGCACTTGTCTTCTTCTCCTAATTCTTCTCTTCTCTTCCCCTTCTTTCTCTCGGATTTGTTGTAATTAGTTGGGGTATTGCGATTAGCAACCCTTTAACTAATCATTAGTTAAAAGAAGTAGTTACCAATAGTAATTGATTTGTAATCTATATAATGACCTCTCCTCGCCATTTTGAAAGGGGAAGAACTTTTCATTCTTTTTCTATCTGATTTCCTTTATCCCTAAGCTATTCATTTAATCTTGTTAGATCATTTGTTTTTATTATGCTGGGAAGCTTTGTATTCTCGCGGATGTTATTTACAAAAATTTGTGTCTTTTTAAATTCCATCTTATTAATGTGATACAAATGATCTTATTCCAATTCGTTGTACCCTCGCATGCGTAAGGAATTACTCTATCATCTATAATTCTAAATGGTTCCTTTCTACTCATTCTCGCATTTGCATTCCTCAATCCTTTTGTAATTGATGATCCTTATTAAAAACACTTTCATGATATCCAAGTTCCACAAGAAAATCACACTTATTATATGTGTAAATAGGTTCGTTTCTGAATAAGGGAACCTCTCCCATTAAAGAGGAGGGACTTCTTGTCCCCTGACTGTTGCTCTTCTTGAATTCCTATTCGATGACCAACACACGGGTATCCTAAAAACCCCACCATATCAAGGTCGAGTTCGGTTTTTACCTCTTGAAATTGTCAGGACAACCAAGGTAAAATCCATGTAAGAAATATAGCAAGGACATTCCACGTCAATTTTATCCCATCATTATTAATGAGGCCAATGTTCACTTCACTAGCACTCATTAATTGATGGCTTTGGCAAGTGTGAAATACTACACTTGGATTTTTGAAGAAAATTTATCTCATTCGATTTTATTATACCCCCACCTTGAGTTTTGAGTGCCTTTATCATTTAAAATAGGGTAACAAAGAGGAATTAGATTTCTCCACTGATATTACTAGGATCCTTCGCTATCGTTTTGCTATCAAGATGTCGATTTACCGTTGTATACGACTCAGTTATACTACATCATTTTCTACTTTGAAAATCAGGGGAGCTACTCGCAGAGTTGAGCCAATTTTTTGATCCGTAGTGGAAAGATTGTGTGGAACTCTAGGAAACCATCAACATTAGGGGTTTTACATATTTCATCCAAAGAATTAAAGGATATGATCAACACATCTCCCTTCAGTTCATGGAAAATTAGAAGAACATGAATGTCAATTTCAGAGGAAGGGATTTTAGTATCACTGAGCATTTCATTTCATTCATCATGGGTCTAAGCATTGATGGAAACAAGTTTTTCATAAATAAATTTGATAAAGAGGCTAAAGAAAAATTGTTGCTCGATGACAGAGAATGCTTGGAAACAAAAAAAGGGCATTATTTGTGTTACTATCCTGTGACCTTTCGATGAAGTATCTTGAATAACGGTGCACTACATCACTCTTGAGGGAAACTTTTCTACTATTCCACTTCATAATTTGGTGCTCCTTAACCATTTCAAGTGTGAAATCAAGGTAAGACCACCATACTTATTTTTCCCTCTCTTTAGAAGTATGTCTTGGAGGTCCAAAGTCATAGGAGGGTTGTTCCATTACAACAAGGGGTTATTCTTCTGATTCACCAGTACATTATAGTTGTAGTGGCTATTAACCCTGACCCTCCTCTTTTTCCCCCGCCTCCTCAGAAACCCCGTATCCACTCGAAAAAACCCCTCATCTGTGATTTTACTCCTAAACCACCCCCAAAACAAATACTGATAAGTTTCAAAAAATATAAAGAGCCTCTGGTTGAAGATAGTCCCACTGTCAATAGCCCCAGTGGCCCTTGTGATTTAATCCCCCCCTGTTATAGAAAAATTCAACTTGCAAGCTGTTACCCTAAAAATATTGAAGACAATGTTGACTACCTCCTCAAGTCCGCCACCAAGAATGCTGACACAGATCTTAAAGATGAGGTTAACACTCTCATCACCCAGCTCAGAGTTATGTAAGAAAAGTACAATAATCATATGGCCATCCAAAAAGCAATTTTGGATCTTCTCCAAGTACACATTCATCAAATCTATGAAATCAGTGGAATTCCAACCTCTACTTGGAAAAATGGAAGGATCACCAAGAAATTCACCTCTTCTAATTGGGATCCTAATACTGTCACAACATTGATTCTCTAAAGGTCACTCTGGATTGCACTTAAGGTCTATAAATAAAAGGAATGATAAACAGATCATACCAAGCCAAGAACACAGATGCTAATCAAACACCACGATCAATAAGATGAAAGAAATTCGCTAGAATAACTTTACACAAAACCTTTGCAAACAAATGAGTAACAATATCATATATTATTATGGAACTCCATGAAATACAATGAGAATGGGCCTTTCTTATATAGATAAGGAATAACAATCTAAGAACCAGTCAAGGTCATAGATCAAGCCATAAATCATGGAAAGAACTAGTCATCAAAGAACTAGTGAATACCATAGATTTATGAGAGAACTAGACATCAAGGATCTAGTCAATACCATAGATCTAGGAAAGAACTAGTCAATACCATAGGTCAAGGAAAGAACTATACCTAACAACTAGATAATATCTCCTAATATCTAAATAAATAAAAATAAATATCCACACACATAAGTGGGTGAGGATAAATACAATAAAGGTAAATAATATACCTAGGTGAACATGAGCTAAGGTAAATACCTACTCTAACACCCCCCCTCAAGTGAAGCTAGGGCCCAAAATAGAAGTGACATATCCACAGTATGAGTCCCGGTAACTAGGCCTGATGAGGTACTCATGTACAATATATCTATGAAGAAATCTCAAACCAAAAGAAGGAAAGAGTCCTGCTATAAGGAAAGAGAAAGAAGAAGAAGAAGGAAGAAGTTCTCACGAACACCCCCCAAGAACAACTTCCGAAACACCAAGCATTCCATGCAACTCAAGGTAGCGAGGTGATTTAAAAGGCTTCGTAAATATATCTGCAACCTGCTGCTGAGTTGGAAGGTACTCCAAGCAAAGAACTCCATCCTGAATGTGCTGCCGAATGAAGTGGATGTGTATCTCGATATGCTTGGTCCACTGGTGTTCAACTGGGTTACGAGAAATGTGAATTGCACTTTGGTTGTCACACCAAAGTACATTCGGTGAATCCTGTAGGAATCCAAACTCTGTCAATAACTGGCGAAGGAAAAGAATTTGCTGACTCTCTCTAACTGCTGCCCTGTACTCTGCTTCTGAAGATGAAAGTGCAATAGCCTGTTTCTTTTTGTATGCCCAAACAACTGGAGAAGAACCAAGACAAAAAATATAGCCAGAAGTGGAACTCCTGTCATCAATAGAACTTGCCCAATCTGAATCTGTATACCCAACTAACTGAGTAGAGTCCCTAGTGTAGTGTAGGCCAAAGTGGGAAGTGCCATGCAAATAGCGCAAAATCCGTTTAGTAGCTTGCCAGTGACTACTATGAGAAGAATGTGCAAACTGAGATACAAGTCCTATTGCAAATGAAATATCAGGGCGAGTATGGGTCAAGTACATGAGAATCCCAACCAATTGTCTATACAATGTAGGATCACAAAGTGGTGTGGTACATGTGGATGTAAGAGTAACTCCAGACTGAAAAGGAGATGGACTTTGCTTGTAATCGGCCATATCAAAGCACCTAAGAAGATCATGGGTGTACTTTTGCTAACTCAAATGAATCCCTAAATCTGTCTAAGAAATCTGCAAACCAAGGAAATAATGTAATAGCCCAAGATCTGTCATGTCAAACTGTGTAGAAAGATCCCTCTGAATAGTCTGAATGTGGGAAGAAGACCTGCCAGTAAGTAACAGATCATCAACATACAAGACATATCACAATATCCTCACTGACATGCTGGAGATACACTGTATGATTAGAGTGGCAACGAACAAAACCAGTAGATAGAAGAAAATAATCCATCTTCTCATACCAATCCTGGGGGGCTTGTTTGATACCATAGAGAGACCTTCGGAGCCGACAAACAAGAGAAGAATCCTGAACAAATCCAGCTGGTTGCTCCATATATATTTCCTCTTCTAGATCTCCATGTCAGAAGGCACTCTTCACATCCATCTGGTATATGGGCCACCCCTGTGATGCAGCAATAGTAAGTACAAGGCATATAAAATCCATCTTGGCAATGGGTGCAAAAGTCTCAGAGTAATCAATACCTTCGACTTGTGAAAAACCCTTTGCAACAAGATGAGCCTTATACTTGTCAATGGACCCATTAGCTACGTATTTGGTTCAGTATACCCAGTTACACCTAACCATCTTTCTTCCTTTAGGAAGAGATACCAAATCCCAAGTATGATTCTGTTGTAAATATCTCCCCCCCAGGTCGATATAGATAAACAGGAGAATATAGAAATCAAAGAAGCTCAAATCCCTGACATTCAAAAGGCACAAAAAAGTGGTGCACATAAATGAGTGTCGACAGGGTAAAGGATGCACCCTTGGCGCACGGAAATGGCGCATGGCAATGAGTGTCAACAGGGTAAAGGATGCGCCCTTGGCACACGGAAATGGAGCAGAAATTAGTTTCGACAAGGTAAAGGATGCGCCCTTGGCGCACGGAAATGGCACATGACAATGAGTGTCGACAGGGTAAAGGATGCGCCCTTGGCGCACGGAAATGGCGCATGACAATGAGTGTCGACAGGGTAAAGGATGCACCCTTGGCGCATGGAAATGGCGCATGAAAATGAGTGTCGACAGGGTAAAGGATGTGCCCTTGGCGCACGGAAATGGCGTAGAAATGAGTGTCGACAGGGTAAAGGATGCGCCCTTGGCGCACGGAAATGGCGCATGACACGGAGTGTCGACACAGAAAGAGTTACGCTTTGGCACACAGAAGTGGCGCACGACATGGAGTGTCGACACAGGAAAAATTGTGCCTTGGCGCATGTAAGAGGATGTCAACACACACATGGATGCGCCAAGGCGCACCTTCAGGAGGCGCAACATTCTGAGCGCTGATAGGAAGCAGACCCTGGCGCAGATATTCAGATGGCCATAACTTTTGACTGGGAGCTCAGATTCATGCAAGGTTGGACTTTTTGGAAATCTTAAGAGGTCCTCTATCTAACTACAACTGGATATATTTAATTGGGTGAGAAAAAATTCTAAAAAATGCAAATTACAGTTTGCCACTTTTGGGTTCGCTGGGGTTCTCACCTACCCTCATTATGAGATAAAATAAATGCAGTCTGGAGGTGGTTGGGGTAGATTTCAAATTCCTCTCTTCTCCCTCTCTCATTCTTCCTATAAATTATAAGGAGGGGCTTCTTTCAAGGGGTTAGACATTACAAGTTGTTCATCTTTTCTGCTCTGTCCTCCCTTCTTTTCTTCCCCAGGGTTGAAAATGGAGTTTGAACCTCCTCCCCTATTCTGCAATGGCATTTTTTGCCTTTTACTATTGAAATGATGTTCTGTGCAAACTTTTGAAGCAAAAAAAATGTGTTTCATGATGCATCTGTCCATCCTTTCTCGTTTTTCACTTGTTTTCTTCTTGCCTCTCTCCATTGCAGGTATTTGTGCTTGTTTTTATACTCATTATAGGTTTGGAGCTGTGTTCATGGAGTTTTGGGACATTTTCTGTGTGAAATCTATCCTTGGGCCTGTGATGCATCTGTCCATCCTTCCCATTGCTCACCTCTCCTTGTTCCATGGCAGTTTTGATAGATGTTCAACATTCTCCTTCTCTGGTGTATCACCGTTTTAGTGTAGGCCTTTGTTGTTTTTCCCTTTTCTCTCTCTCTCTGTCTCCTTGGCATGGTTAGATTAGGTTTAGATTAGCTTTCCTGCACTGGAATAGCTTGTGGAAGGTAGTTTAGGAGTAGGAACCAGCCTTCTCTGGAGATTCCTCTCTCTTGTTTCACAAGTCCCACGCTTGGAGAGAGGTTTCCATGTTGTGCAATCACACTGGATGCTAGAGTGATCAAACTAGAAATCTGATGTGCGTCCAGGGGGTGCGGTGATTTTGCATCAACAGATTCTTCATCAAAGAAGAATATGCATCTATCATCACATCATCCCACTCCTATATCCCATGAGTCTTTGAAAAAGACTATGGATCCTCATAAACTTCCTGACATAAGAGTCTTGAACTTGTAGAATGTGCGTGATGATGCCTAGTGGGTGGAAGATCCTCTATGAAAGGTACTACCTCAGAAACTGTAGTACGAGCCCACTTAGGCATAGTGACAACATTAGTGGGAATAGGATCCTCAACGACATCTATAACCTCCTCATCAATCTCCTCAAAGAAAAGATCCTCAAGATGAGATGAAGAAGAAGAAGGAATGGAAGAAGATGAAGAATAATTAGGAGTGAAACGCTCATCAAACTAGACATGTGTTCGAAAAAGAACATCATGTGTATCAGGATCTAAAAGATGATAAGCTCTCATGTCCTCACAATACCCTACAAAGATCAAGGGTTTACTCTTCTTATCCAAAGCTTTCCTTTTCTTCTTTAGCACAAAGGCCCAAACATGGCTCCCAAAGACTCGAAAAAATGAGACATCTGGCTTAGTGTTGGACCAAGCTTCCTCTGGAGTCAAATGCTCAAGTGCTTTGTGTGGTGTGTTATTCTGAATATAGTTAGCACAATTAATTGCTTCTGCCCAATAGATAGGAGGTATATCTATAGAATGCATCATACAGTTAGCCATTTCCTTCAAAGTTCTATTCTTCCTTTTTGCTAATCCATTCTATTGTGGAGCATGAGGAACAAAATGCTGGTGAATAATGCCTTGAGTTTCTAAAAATTTAGAAAACTCATTACTAAAGTACTCCCCCCCATTATCAGTGTGAAGGTTCTTTATGCTACTAGAAGATTGTTTCTCGACCAAAGCCTTAAAGACTTTAAAGTGTGAAAAAAAGATCAACTTTGTACTTGAGAAAATAAACCCAAGTACGCCTTGAGAAATTATCAATAAATGTAAGTGCATACTTAGCTCCATTGAAAGATGGGGTAGGAAAAACCATCAAGTCACTATGCACAAGCTCAAGTGGTGAAGAAGCTCTCTTAGACAAATTCTTAGGAAAACGATCTTAGTGTTGTTTCCCTAATGCACAACCATGAAAAACTCCCTCAAGACAAGAAACTCTAGGAAGACCATCTACCATACCATGAGTGCTCAACTCCTTCAAATATCTATAATTGAGATGTCCAAATATTTCATGCCAAAACTTACTTTTTGAATCTAAATGAGAAACCAATCCTGTCCCTATAAAAGAAGTGTCATCAAAACCTTCAAAGTGATATAGTCTTGAACTATGATCAACAATACCCTGAGCAATAAGTAAAAAAGGATCCAACAAATTTCTTACTTCTGCCCCATGTGGTGTAAAAGTCACTATTTTCCCTTGACAAGAATGACAAATTTGATATACAGAAAGAAAATTTGTAGTGATGTTAGGAATAGATAGTGCATCTTGGATATTTCCACCATCAAGTTGTATATCACCTTTTCCCTCAACAGAAAGAAAGGAAGAATCTCCAACCTCAATTTTGGAAGTAGAACTCAAACCTAGAGAAACAAAAGACACTTTGGAAGAAGTCATGTGATGAGAAGCACCAGAATCTATAACCCAATTGTCTACAAGTGGTGACTGAGATCTTCCAACAACATTAAGTGCTTTGTCATGTTGATTAGAAGGAGGTGGAGTTGAGATAGAAATTTTGTGTTTCTTGATTGCATCCTTTAAGGCTTGCATTCGCTTATAACACATATTTTCTTCATGATTACTACCCCCACAAAAAGAGCATGAACGACTAGAATTATTATTGGATTTAGAAGACTCCTTGGCTTTTGGTGTGATGGCAAATTGTGTAGCTCTGATACCAGCCAGTTAAGCGCGCCAGCCCCAGAGTAGTTTTGGGATGGGTGACCTCCTGGGAAATTCCTGGTGTCACTTCCTCTTAATATGTCATTGGGCATGATTAGGTGTATACCTGGATCCATCATGCGGGAGGGTGTTGGCATAGCAGCTGTTTAACACGATGAGATCCCTCTCCACCACAAGCTCAAGCTTTTGGTGTGATGGAAAATCGTGTAGCTCTGATACCATAAAAGGAATGATAAACAAATCGTACCAAGCCAAGAACACAGATGCTAATCAATCAAACACCACGATCAATAAGATGAAAGCAATTCGCTAGAATAAATTTACACAAAACCTTTGCAAACAAATGAGCAGCAATATCATATATTATTATGGAACTCCATGAAATACAATGAGAATGGGCCTTGCTTATATAGGCAAGGAATAACAATCGAAGAACCAGTCAAGGTCGTAGAGCAAGCCATAAATCATGGAAAGAACTAGTCATCAAAGAACTAGTCAATACCATAGATTTATGAGAGAACTAGACATCAAAGATCTAGTCAATACCATAGATCTAGGAAAGAACTAGTCAATACCATAGATCAAGGAAAGAACTATACCTAACAACTAGATAATATCTCCTAATATCTAAATAAATAAAAAGAAATATCCACACACATAAGTGGGTGAGGATAAATACAATAAAGGTAAATAATATACCTAGGTGAACATGAGCTAAGGTAAATACCTACTCTAACAATAAAAAGTTTGTTAATTAGTGCTTTTGGCTCTTTATTCTAAGTGTAACTTTTTTGGTCCGGTTGTTGGGCTGCAATTTTGCTGTAGTTTGTTTATCGTTGGGATTTATGTAGGTAGATAACCTCTGCCTTTGTTTTTCTTTTCTTTTATCTTTTTTTTGGGGTGTAGCCCCCATAGATTAAAAAAACCACCATGTTACTTCCTATTTATTTTTGTTGTTGAGCCTTTTTGGTGTACTTCTGGGTAAGGTCCCTCCAAAACCTTTTATCCTTAATAAATAAAAAACAAACCTCATTTTATTTTTTCCTTATGTGCTTTTTCAAATACTAAAATTGGATTGTGCATGCATAAACAAAATTTTATTGTTTTATTAGACAATTCCTAAAAATAAAAATTAAACTTGAATGCATGCACAAAGACAATCAACTATTTGCTAAAATTAGTGGGAAACATTATTGATTTCCAACACTGTCCCTTAATTTTGAACTCCAAAATTTTATTATTTTGGAGTTGCGTATGCATTTCCAAATCTGACATATGCTTGATCACAAACTCTCAAACAACTTCTCAAATATGAAAAAAATTATTTTCCCAAAGCCTTTGTAAAGATATAAACAAACCAATTTTCAAATTTGTAAAAATCTAGATATGTCTCTTTGTTATTAACCAACTCCTTGATGAAATGATACCTCGTGTCTATATGTTTGTTTCTCTATTAAAAACATGATTTTTGGACAATGTTATTGCTTAGATGTCACAAAAAATCTATGTAGCTTCTTCCTAATTCTACGTCAAATATTTCAGTATTCTCCTCATCCAAATAGCCTGACATGTTTCTCCCGTGGTTGTTATATACTTTGCTTTTGCTGACGATAGTGTGAATATGGGTTGCTTTTTTTATTCCCACGAAACTACTCTTGTTCTAAAGTGAAAAACATAATCGGATGTCCTTTTTCCTGTCATCTATATTGCCGACACTGTCACTATTTATATATCCTATGAGTTTGAATTCATTTGATATTGAATACAAGATTTCATGATTCTTAGTTCCACATACATACCTAAAAAATCCTTTTTCCATCTTTCCAATGTGAATATTTAGGATATTCCATGAACCTTGAGATGAGCTCACACAATACATAATACTAGGCCTTGTGGCCATCAAATACATGAGACTTCCGACTAGTATTTTGAACAATGTTGGATCCAAAAATGATCTATTATCTTCTTTTCTTAACTTCAGACCTACTGTAATTGATGTTGGTCCAGACTTGAAATTTAACATGTTAAATATTTTCAAGACATCATTATCATACTTTGCGGGTGAGATGAAAATTCCATCTTCTGATTTTTGAACTTCAATGTGCAAAAAGTAGTGCTTGAGAGCTAGATCTTGTTCATTTATCTTGATGTATAAGGTAGGCTCACTACTGCACATACTAAAGCCATTCTGAATCAAATAATAATTAATACTATTGTACCATACTCTATCTACTTTCTTTAGTTAATAAAGTGATTTTCTCAATATGTACACCTTTCCTTCACGACCTTCAATCTCTTAACCTTATGGCTAATTCAGATAGACTTATTCTTTAAGAAATCCATTCAAGAAATGTTGATTTTACATCCATTTAATATATAGGCAATCTTGAGTTGCAATTACTAATATATTGTCCTTACTGTGTCCAAAAGTGTTACTACCAACAAATGTTTCATTGTAATATACTCCATATTGTTGTGTAAAACCTCTTGCAACCAATTTGGCTTTATGCTTCTGCACTTTTCCATCTACACTATACTTGGTCTTGTAGACCCATTTCACTCGTGTCACATCCTTTCCTTCAGAAATATCTATCAACTCTCATGTATCTCTCTATGGCGTCTATCTCATCATCCATGTAATGAGCTCAAATTTCTTCATTCAATGCTTCTTCAAAATACACTGGATCTGTAGCTTGAGAAAATAATGCAAAAACTTAAAAAGAGTTAGTTGTATCAACATTATAAATCTCATTAAGACTCCTTTTTTTCACTGCAATGGACTTATTTGAATTGAACTACTTTCTGAAGGAGTTTCTTTTGGTGTTCTTTTTGGTGCCTATTCCATATTTGAAGTTGAATGTAATATTGTAGACCTTCTAGTTGTGGAAGGAGGTCTGTTTGTGCTATAACTTGAGCTAAATGTCCAAGAGTGAAAGAAGGTATAATACCTTATGATGTTTTCTCTTAATCTGCATATCTTCTCGGGAAATAGTTTCTACTATACTTGTTATTTTTCTATAATTCCATCCCATGCCTAATTTTCAACAAACTACACATCTCTATTGATAATGACTTTTCTTGTGACTGGATTGAGTAACTTGTAGGATTTCATATTCTCTGAATATCCACCAAAAATACACCTTTCTCCTTCTTTGTCTAAATCATTCCTTATCTCATCAATCACATGTGTATATGCCACACAACCGAAGATTCTAAAATGAGAAACACTGTGTTTTCTATGATTCCAAGCCTATTGAGGAACCATGTTTCGAATAATTTTTTTTGGACACCTATTTAAAATGTATAAAACAGTTGTTAATACTTCTATCAAATACTCATTTGGTAGATGTTTTTATTTCATCATAGTTCTGGCCATCTCCATTATGGTTATATTAATCCTCTCTACCACACCGTTCTACTATGGTGTGTACCTGGCAGTAAATTTCTTGTGGATACCATGATATTTGCAAAAAATTAAAAATGCATTGGAAACATACTCACCTCCTCTTTATGTCCTTAGAACTTTGATGTAGTATCCACTTTGCTACTTCAGTAAAGCTTTGAATTGCTGAAATATATCAAATGCATGTGATTTATGTCTCAAAAAGTACAACCATGTCTTCCTGGTATAGTCATCTATGAGTGCCAAAAAATATGAACAACCTCCTATCGAAGGTGTTTTAATTTTTCCACATAAATCCAAATGAAAAATCTCCACATAAATCCAAATGAAAAATCTCAAGTGCTGCTTGTGCTCTTACTGATTTGCCAACTGCAAAGGTCTCTCTATGTTGCTTTCCTAAAATACATTCTTCACAAAATATCTCTGGTTTCTAAATTAAAGGAAAAAAAAATTACCATATTTTCATGCGTAACAAATTCAAACCTCCAAAATTTAAATGTCCAAACCTGAGATGCCACAACCATGACTCATATTTCATAGCTGACTGAAAGGCCGATTCAATCTCTTTTGATATAGAGTGAGCTCCAAACTTATTTCTAATATGAGCTCTAGATTTAGCTTTGGACTGGGATACAATATGAGCTCTAGAATTATTTTTAGTATGTGCTCTAGATTGCGCTCTGGATTGAGTAAAATCTACCTTAAAGGAAGCTCTAGAATGCTCAAACAACACTTGATATTACTTTCTTTGTAAACCTAGTTTCAATCTCAGAGGAAACATTATATTTCTTTTCATTTGCACTTTAGCCATCAACTGAGTACTTGGATCTTTATCCATGATCACACATTCATTGTCTTCAATATATATTCTATATCCCTTTTGTACCAATTAACTAATGCTTATAATATTATGAGCTTCAAACTTGCAAAATAATAGACATCACACATTATCTTTTACTCCGCCCTTTCAGTTAGAATGTTGATTGTTCCCTTGTATTGTACATACACTGTATTATTATTCCTAAGAGTACCATCAATCTTCACTAACTCATCCAGAATGGAAAATAAGTCCAAGTTACCTGACATGTGATTACTATAACCAGAATCCAAATACCAAACGTAACAGGGACTCTTGAGATAGATTACATAAAATATGTGATAAAGAAAGCATTGCTTCAACAATATTTGTGCATGCAATAAATAATGGATCTTGGAGTAGAGATCCCAACCTGAACTTGATTCTGTCTTGTTATGATCATATTGATTTTTTTCTACATTCATAAGGATAGTGCCCATATTTCTTTTATTAATGACATTGCACATGAAACTTATCCTTTTGTTCTTGACTATGTCCTCTTTCACTTGAGTTTAATGGACCACTACTGCATCCTCTTGATGAAATTTCTTCCTTTTCCTCTTGGAATGAACCTTCCTCTTCCTCTTCCATGAATTCTTGAAGTTTGAGAAGAAAAATTTTATTCTAAAGATGCATGTGATCTATTCAACCTCTATTCATGATTTGTTAGTGATGCATGCAACTCATCAATTGAAATATGAATCAAATATTTAGTTTCTTCTATGACTACAACCAAATGATCAAAATTTTAAGGTAGACTCCTAAGCATATTTTCACTTATTCTTCTATTGTCCAATTTTTTCTCCATGAGATTTAATTTGATTTACTAGGCCACCAACATAAGTAAAAAACAAATCTACGAAGTTTGATTCTTTCATAGAAATATTCTCAAAATCTCTTCTAAGTAATTGGAGTTTGGCAATTTTAAATTTCACCTTACCTTGAAACACAACCTAAAGAGTGTCCTATGCTTATTTTGCTTGAGTGGTTATTGCCACTTTAGGAAGAATATTTTCATGCGTGGCTTGATGAATATAAGAGAGAGTTTTTCCATCTTTCTTTCTAAATATCCTTCTTTTCCCGTGAGAGTGTATTATACGCAGCTGGATCTGGAGGTTCTATGTAACGGATCTCAACAACTTCCCACACTTTTTGAGATCTAAATAGCACCTTCATGGTTAAAGACCAATACTCGTAATTATTTCCTATAAAATGGGGTGTGTGTGCATACTTGATAAAGATGTTCTAGATGCAAAAGCCATATTTGACTGTTAATTTTAAAAACTGGTTGAAAAATCAACACTATGATACCAATTTGTAGAATTTTAGAAAATTAAAAACAACAAATACAAAAATAATAAAACTGAAAAAAAAAAATTAATCTAAACTTCATCAAGTGGGATTTTTTTTTGGTTGCAATGCATCACTGGTCCATCACACAACTATGAAAACCATCTTTCCCTAATCTGAGGTCTTTTGTACTTTAGTATTTTTGAATATAAAATAGTATCACGACGAGTATAAAAATAAATATTTTTTTTATTATCGGTAAGTCAGGGTTAAGGGCACCCTACTCCGTACAAAGGATGGAGAAAAAGATAAGACAATGAGGAACAAATGAGGATGCCTCTTCCAGTGGCACAAAGAGTCCAAACCAACAACAAGAAAACTAACAAAAACATAAAACCAACACCTATCTCAAAATTTTGACCCCTTCCCTTTGGATCGTAACTACATCTTAATGGGATAGATAGTCCCTTTCTTTTTCCTACTCACAACATTCGAATCCTCTTCCGTATTTGTATTTTCATTTTCATTAATATGGATTGGGATCACAACTTTGATCTACACCTTGAGATTTTGGGACCTTGATAAAGAATCCACATCATTATTTCTATCTTCTCGCACTTCCTCCTTTTCTAGATCAGCCAAATTATTAGATTCGGAGTCTAAATCACAATTAGATGGATCATTCACAACCAGGTGTGTAAAATTAAGATTCTTCCACCACAAGCTTCTGCCTTTAACATTTTTTCTTACCATGTGACAATCTGAAGCTAGATGGTCAAGAGAAAAGAAAGATCTACACCTAAAGGGAAACCATTCATAATTTAGATTTTGTAACCAAGTTCTATCCTCCACTTTGAGTTCAATAGTGGTAGGGAAATCAACATAAGTATCCATATCAACCAAGATTCTAGCATACGTTGTGTGCTCAAAATCATCAGTTTTTGGGTCAATAGCCAAAAAATTTCCCTAAAGTGTTACCAATAACAGTTAAGAAACCTTTCAACCAAAATTGGAGGGGTAAATAAGGTAAGCCAAATCCATACCAGCTTAACTTGGAAACTATCAGACACCTAGTTGAACATAGAGAACCATAATTTCATCAATAACATATGGGATTCAAAATGGGGTGTTTTGTACGGATGTTTATGCAGTCGGGCGTCTGCATATATAGACACCTAGCTACATGTGCAACTGAGTGGTTGCATATGCAGACACTCGTCTGTTAGTCGAATAAGTTTATGAGAAAAGGCTAGTAAGGAAGTAATCAACTGCACCAATTACAGACGGGCGTTTACAAAAAATCTACATATGGGTCGGTCGTACACAAAATAATGCAGACATGGCATTTTATGGAGGTCTATGCAGTCAAGAGTCTGCATATGTAACATATACAGACACTTGACTACATGTGTAAGTGGAGCATCTACATATACAAGATGCTCGACTACATGTGCAACCGAGCACATGCAACTAGGTGTCTATATATGTAGGCACCCGACTGTACATGTTGTCAAGCGTCTGTATATGTAGATTCCTAGTTATGCATGTAGTTGGGAGTCTACATATATAGCCACTCGGATGCACATGCAACTAAGCATCTGTATATGTAGACGTCTAGCTATACATGCGGTTGGGTGTCTACATATATACATATAGAGAGTTGGGTGCCGGGAAAAAACTTAATTTTCTCATCATATATACATAACAAAAACTATAGGTGAATTTTTTAAAAATATTATTTCAATAAGTTTTTAATTATTATTTCTAAGTTAGTGTTATTTATTGAGAATATAACATAATTTGTGAGGTGAATGATTGAGAGTGAAAATTTTACTTTCAAAAATCATTCACCTCCCAAATTAGGATATATTATCAATAACATTGACTTAGAAATAATAATTAAAAACTTATTGAAATAACATTTTTCATATATATGACACGTGTGTCAAATAATCGAGGTAAATATTAGTTTGGAAGAAATGTAATTTACCATGTATAATATGATATGTGGTCTTGATTACACCAATAGGATTACAATGGAACAAACAACCCACAATTATGTGTAAGAGAGCATCATTAACAGTTTAGTATTTTTTTCATACATTTTTACAATGTTATGCAGGACGTGTCCCCTAGATTTTGGTGACATCCTGGACGTCCCGAACATTTCGGGGACTTGGGGACTTGGATGGGACGCCCCAATTTTTTTAAATCTTTCAAAAAAAATTCTGATGTTTTTACTTTGAAAAAGATGTTATTTTTACCAAAAGCATCACATTATAATCTTGAAAGTACCTAAAATACATTAAATATAGTTTAAATCCCTAAATGTCATTGAAAAGTTAAAATATTAATTTTTATGTATTATTTTAATCAAAGTCTCCCCCCTACCGTCCCAAAAATTTTGGATTTTTTTTTTCGTCCCGAAAACCCCGTCCCTCTGTACCCTCGTTCCCCTGTCTCCGAGGCCTAGGTAACTATGCATTTTTAATTCTCACAACCATGAAATGAATATAAACCAACCATGTCTAAGTTTCCTTGCTACAATTTGATTTGAAATGTGGGAGATTTGTCTCTAGAGTCGTCGGTAAAATAACGCAACATGATGAAATGAATGAATTCTCATTAGGGATAATGTTATATGTTTATTGATGGTGTTTAGACAAAACTTGAAATGGAATATTACCTAGCAAATGAGAACTTACAAATGCAAAACACACAATAAAGAGACATAAAAAAAGTTAGTTTGATGCATCCATTATTTAGAGCGAAAATATGTCATATATATGTAGAGGAGAGAAATACAAAGTAATATGAATATGCATCACATGATTTTATTTCCTAAGGATTATAAATTCCCCAAAACATCAATTGTAAATACCTACACCATAAAAATATTAGTTTGTTATTCACTGTAAATTTAGCATAAAAGCACAATATCATGGGATCTACTACACAATTCCCCTATGGGATACCAAATATTGCTACTCACTCTTTTACAAATGAGGACATTGATACTCAATTTCTTTCTAGCACACAAATTACACATGGTTGACCATCCTAATACTCAAACTATTTATATCTTAGTACCTATCGTGTAACATGAAGTTCATAGATTAAACATCATCTTACCAAATTATATATTTTGTGTGAGGATAGAATAACTCTCAACAATTTTTATATGTTCCATTCACAAGTAATCGTATCCAAACATTTAGATTAGACTATTCTAAGGAAAACATGTTTGTTGCAGATATCTAGTTTAAAGAATAATAGTCACCACTTCTCTAAATGGAATAACATGGACCCTAGAAAATAACCGCATATCTTAAGTATGCTTACTCAAGTTTAATAAATGCTAGTAGTAAAAGTAAATCCGATGTTACTAGTGTCTCATACACATGATGGCCGATACAAAGATAATGTCCAATACATTAGCTCCTTGTAAGACATTATACACCTTACCAAACGTAACCTCTGTCACATAGAACAATCAAATATATTTATTGTTAGAAGGCATGGATTGAAAACAAAAATCATGTCATGTAGGGCTTGGAATACAAGAGAGCAATTGAAAATCCATGTCAAACTTATATGATGTATTGAAATTCATGTCAAACTTGGCATGTATTGAAATTCATGTCAAACATATATGATGTACTGCTAGTGTGTATATCCCTTAATTTTTTATTTACATGTTTGATTTTCAAAGCTTTTTGAAAAATAATTCAAGAAGATAATTTCATGTTATTGAATACTTCAAAGATGGTTTTGCGGCTTCAAAATTATATGAAGAAGAAAAGACTAGCCATGAGAGCCAACGGAATTGAATGTAGAAGGAAACATCTATGTAAACCTTTCCCAACCGATCTACAAATATCATTTCTAGAGCAATCTAGTCTTCAATGGATGAGTTCATATTTAGAAAATATTCGTGCCATCAATTGAAGGAAAGTGAAATAAGAAGCATTGGATATAGTGGTGAGGATATGAAGAATCAATTAGTTTTTGTAACACTTTTTTCGTACATATGTGTTTTATATATTTTTTAGAAATATATTAATACTATCTTAAAAGATTTGAAATAATGAAGGTGATGTAAACATTTGACAATGTGGTTCAAAGGAAAATGAAAGCGGCTTCTACTCAGTTGAATTTTCAAGATCATTACCTAAGGGGAAAGAGCTATATATGCAACCTCAACATTGTTATCAGGTATTACTTTGTATAATTTTTATTTTGTACATCTTCTCCTTTTTCATGCCCATAATTTCTATGTCTGGGTCTCATTTTTAAACTATGTTTTATATAGGTATTCTTCTATCTTGATACAGAGAAAAGGTGATTGACAATTCATATTATATTATGAGCTAAGGATGAGACATGTTATTGATGACAATAGTGTTGTAACACAAGTACATTGGGGGAAACAACTGATGTTGTGGAAAGAGATTATGAACATGACTCTAGTGATGATGATGACCCCAATAATGAAGAAGATCACCATATTAATCAAGTCAATGATTAAGGCAAAGCTCATTTTGAAGAAGAAGAAGATGATGATGATGATGATGAAAGTGATGGTGACAAACATCACAAAACTATAAATAATGGAGATGATGATGAAATGAATATCCCAACAAGTAGATATTTGGACAATGAATGGATTGTTCCCATAATTATATATATATATATATATTATATATATATATATATATATATATAATATATATATATATATATATATATATAAGAAGAAGAAAGGAACATTAGCTGTGACTATAAATCCAAGTTATATAACCAATGAGGAGTTGGTAGAAATACATGAAGATGAAAATAAATAGCTGAAATATTCATTAACATATTTCTTGTGCTATTTCATTAATTCAATTTTGTCCTTGTGTTATAACATTTTGTTACATATTTTTTCTTTTGATTTGTTGAGATAGAATATGTTTGTCTATTTATGAAATTTGAATTCAACTCAATTAATTTATAATTAATGTAATTGACTTTTAAAAGTCTACCCAAAATCAAGGCATATCACTAATGTTGGTATATATGAAGTGAGATGTAGATGATTTCTTATTTTGATCAATGTCAAATAGGCAATAATTTGATGTATGAAACTTACTCTATCAACATATTTAAGTGGCACTCAACTTGGTTCGCTTATCATTGCATGAAATAGTTTATAATTAATGTTGGTTTCATTAGTCAAATTTGACCATTGACCTTGTTTATCAAAGATTTTTTGTATGGAGTGTCATCCTATTAATTTTTTTAATTCAAAAATATTTTAATGTTCTTGGTAAAAATAATAGTATTTTAATATATAATTATATAAAATTGTTTAAAAAACATATATAATAAGTAAATTATATATTTAAATTACATAGTTATATACCCTTTCTCTGGGTGGCTATAAACTGTCCCACACCTCTTTTGGTATTGTCGAAAAGCCCATGGTGCTTGGGGTTGGATTCATTCCTTCTTCCAACATTTTTCACCGCGAGTGCTTCACATGGCAATTATGTTTTTACTGTGAGACAATCTCCAAATGCCACATAAGTTTACCCAGATTTGGCATGCTTTCACAAGAGAAATTACTACACTGCTAAATCACACTTATAGATGTACTGCAGATTTGAGATGCTTTCACCGAGAAATTACTGCAGATAAGTTTACTGCAGATTTGACATGCTTTCACTGAGAAAATTACTGTAGATAAGTATTATTGCACTGATAAATCACACATATATATGTCACTGAGAAAAAATTACCGACAAAAAAAAGTTCTTACTGCAATTATGGGTTCTTTTTAAATGGTCGCAACTTATATATTGATACAACAGTTTTTAAGACAGATTAATCAAATATTAAAGTTAATGAACAGTTCTGGTACCAATTCTTAGTGTAGTGTCTTTTAAATTAGAGAATTAAAGTTGGCACCCAGCCATACAATGAAATGTTGTACGATAATCTAAACAACTCGTTGTTCCAAAATTCCTGGTGAATTAATTCAAATGGCTGCTAATCAGTTTCATGAAGCGCTTTGTCAATGTTCTGAGTGTCTCGAGTAGACAATGTTATTATTTGGATCTTGTTCTCTGCTTTGATAAAGTTTTCTGGAATTAAAGTGAGAACCCATTGAGCATACCATACACTTTTATCTTTTCCAGACTCTTCAAATTCCAATAACTCTCTGACAACATCTGCAATGCCTCACACTCCATTATTGCTAATATTTTAAGTGAAGGCATTGCTCCTTCCATCCACTACTGGCACCTCCTCTAGCTTCTCCAGGTTAACCATGAAAATACCTCCAGCTTAGGAAATGCTCCCCTCTCGCCAAATTCCTTTGGTAATCTTCTCTATATTAGAGCAACCAACTATCTCAAGTTGTTTAAGACTCACAACCTTGTGTAAGGCAAGGTAGTCGTTTCAACATGCCACAGTTGTGCAATCTAATATAGCTCAGATGTTGAAATGCATAAAATGAATCTTCTATTTGGAGTAATTGAAGGCATGTTAACCAGAGTCTCCTCAATTTTGACAAGGAAATACATGTCATGGGGCAGGCTTTCCATGTTTGTGATATGCAACCACATACTATCTATCTGCTTCATGCTTCCCAACATTCCTGGAAACAATTATATTCACCATTGTTTTCAAGTGCCAACCTTTTCAGTTGTTTGAGGGTGGCCATATCGTTAATATTTGAGAGTAGCTCTCTTTTGTGTTTATTTTTTCCCTTTCTTTATCCATGCATTTGGACAGTTAAAAACTCTCAGGTATTCAAGAGATGTAAGCTGTGAGATCTGCATAAGCTATGGACTGCAGATGTTTACAATATCCAATGTCCAAGAAGTCTGAGGGAAGTTAACTTAGAAATGCTAGATGAAAGCTCAAGTAATATCCGAGTTATTAAGATCAAGGATTTGAAGCTTTTTAAGAGCATTAATTGAATTGGGGAGTACTCTTGATGGGCGTAAATGATAACCTGAGGAAAAATAAAAACTTCAAACATCCTATGCTTTTAGGCAAGGACTGGAGGGTAGTACCTTGACAAATCCAAGCACCCTGAGATGAGATCATTCTCCCAATCACCTGTTGGGGAATTTCTTTCAAATAAGGATTAGTCCACATTAACCAGTAGCAGATATGAGAAGATCCGAACGTGTTTGGTAACATTAGTCAGGGTATTACCCATCAATGAAATTCTGATGTGTGTCAAATAATCAACAACTGGAAACTCTTGTAAATGTCCGCTCAGCACGAAATAAACATTTCTGTTCTTTCTCAGCAATTTGTTGTGCTAAATCGAGCAATGAATCATGTACCCTGAAATAGCACGACCACTTCCATCTGATTCCTTAAGGAGTGGCTCAATAAGGCAGCGTTCGGCTAACAAATTGACGAATCTCCGTGTTGTTTGGAAAGGATCTTCTCCGGTGACAAACCCTTCTCCAATCCATAACATGGCTCATAGTGTACGAGTAAAAATGACTTGATCTTCTGGGATGGAAGAGAGATAAACAAAGCATAATTGCAACGAAATGTGCAAAGTTGGCCAAAGCATCATAGCTCAATCTGAGCCTACCATACAACTTCTCTGTAACATCACCGTATTTCTGTGCATTCTGCAAACTCTTCAATGCATATTCCCATTCCTTTGAGTAGGGTGACGCCCGCCATCGCCTGGCCTATCACTTTGAGATCTAAGGGAAGGCCTCCACACTCACTGCACACACATTCCATTGCTGTCTCACTATTCAATGCTCATGAGCAGAACTTCATCACTGTGTGGGAAAGCATGGAAACATAACAACCTCCAGCTGTCATCCTCTGTCAGCAGCTCCACTTGGACGGTGGATGCATCTGGAACTCCCAATTGTTTGAGCATGCTTGTTGCTTCTGGAAGTAGCGATGACGATGTTGGAATTGTGATGTGGAGAAATGAGAGGCACACACAACTCAGTTAACAAAGAGTTTGCGCTTGTTTCCCAAACATCATCTAGAAAACAAAGCGAACTTATTTTCACTCAACCTTCGACTTAGCCAAATTTTTACGTCCTCTCCCTCTTTGCTCTCCAATCTTGTCATTTATTTGAAGAGCAATTTGTTTGACAAGATTATTTCTGAGAGCACTGAAGGAGGGAGTTTTTGAAATAGTAAGCCAAAAGCATCAAACTATCACTGGAAAAAAAGAGTCTGCACCGGGCTGCTGTTGAAAACCTTTTTGAAGAGTAGTGTTTTGCCCGATCCGCCCATGCCAGCAAGGCCGATCCGGGACAATTTTTTGTGCATCGTAGATTGTATCAACTCCTCAATCCTCTTGGAGGCATAATCTTGTTCCATAATCAGAGGCTCGTCAATATACTTCATCTTCGGCGGGGCTGAAGAAGTGGATGGAAAACATTCCGCAGATGTTGACATGATCCGAAGCTTGAGAGAATCAATCCTTTCTGTGATCTGGTGCAGTCCCTGCCGATTAACCACATCTTGCTGGAGCTGGTGGAGAAAAGCAATGGAAGGAGTGGAGTTTAGATGTTCCTCCATTACAGAAATGAGACGAGTGATCTTTCTGCTCATTCGATAACGAGAAATCAGGTGATAGGAAGATGGCACAGTGCAGTGTTGTGCCAAATCATATGCTTCCTCGAGAAAATCATTCAATTCGATCAACCATCGATTCAGGGAAGAGGACAGAGGATGGTGAGAGGAAGCATTGATTTTTCCAGAGTTCAAAGCCTTCCGATATTCCTGCATTTCGATGTTGATGGAGTGAAATCTCTCAACCAGAAGTTTGAGGGCATCCAGCTCTTTCCGGCAGCGGACAGCAATGTTGATGTGATCAACAATCTGTTTTATTGCCAGCTGAATGGCATAACCAATCGTTCCAGAGATTAAACCATGATCAGCCATTATTGAAACACAGCCTGTTTTCTACTGGGAACAATGTGTTTTGTGCTGCAAACGCAAACTGTGTTGGAATGTTAATCGAGGCCAATAATAACATCAAAACAAATAAGAGGATTTCAATTTTTGCCATTAAATTTTTTTTGTTTATTTGTGGTCGAAACTTCAAGAAAGGTTACAATGGACGACGACAGCATGGGCACGTCCGATCTTCCGCCGTACACGTGTCACTGCCTGGTATCAGGGACTTTTCTGCACAGTGCGATGAAGGCGTAGTTGTCGAAACGCGCGTGATTTGACGGTGAGGGTAACGAAATAGAATATATACACGGCAAAAGTATAAGACAGCGAAAGGAGGTTGACATCTTGTTTAGACGTGGCAGAAGTTTTGTGGAAAGACCTGTTCTTGCTAGGAATTCTTCTCACCAGAAGTTTCTTGACGTGACAAGTCAACCAGCGTGGAGTTGAAGTTCTGGCTTGTAATTGGCGTTGTTTAAGCGTGGAGTTGAAGTTCTGGCGTGTAATTGTTTCTTGACGTGACAAGTCAACCAGCGTGGAGTTTTGGTGATACACCCCGCACATGAGGAGAAATGAACAGTTCCGAAGGGCGCCTCAAGCTGTTCTCTCCCGGGTTAAAATTTGGGGTTTGTGCACATGTATTCGCAGTGCCCTCCCTGCTCTCTCTGACTGACATGACACTTTTATAATTTTTACAATATTATAATACTCAAATGTTTTATCAAACATGAAACACTGTACTGTTTCGTCTGAGTTGGCAGCCTGTGAAATATTCAAGGGTTATATCAAAAATTAATTCTGTACGATTTCCTTTGACTTGTTGTCGCCCCTCTTGCCAGCCTTCGTAGCAGCAGGTACAGCTGCGGTAGTGCGCATTTTTGGTCTGAGGGTGCCCAGATGCGCGCATTTTCTATTGTTTTCCCCTCATGTGCGGGGATCTCAACTACATTAAAAGAAGGGCATGAATGCCGAATATGACTCCTTAATTTAGAATCAGACATGGGAACAGGGATCAAATTTGAAGGGTTGGTCTGAATTTTATTTTGAAGGGCAAGTATTGGACCAGCCCTTCGATGATGAAAAGTAGCACGAATATTTTACACTTTATATGACAAGAATAAATCAAATACGCACGTCATAAAAATTAAGAATAATTTTTTTTAACGATATATTTTTTCTTTTCAAAATCACCAGTTGATAAGCATCTTAAATAAAAAGGGAAAATTCAGTAATCCAAACACAATGACCCCTATATCATAATGATGTAAATTAAGCCACATTTAAACCGGGAAAATAATCAAATTTTGATGTAAATAAAGCCCAAATTTGTAATATTATAATTTCCTAAAAATCATCATAACTAAAATAAGCATTAAATAAAATTAATAAATAAATACATAAACAAACAATTGAAATGAGATAAGAAGACACACAAATCACTAAACACGTCAATACAATCAAACTACACTAGGATCTCTTATCAAAATCATTAAGAAAACTTGTAAATAGTAAATAAATAACTTTAACTTCTATTTGGAGTTTAGTCCTAAAAATAAAACCAATTTGGATTCTTACCTCTTCAATAAAAAAAACCATTCATATTTTAAACACTAAAATAACACACATGTAAATTTTAACTAGTAAAATGCATTGACTTGAATACATCTTCTAAATAAATTAAAGAAAATGTCCATCTATACATTGAAACATCCACACTAACTATGTCACCAATATATACATCTAAATATTCTTAGTTGATTTCCAATCCAAGAGTTTCACCTCATGTAGAGTATGCATTCAAATATACTACATAGAAATGATGTTTTACCAAATTAGAATACTCCATTCAACACACACACCCTTTGTAATCCTCCCTAAATCTATTCACAAGCCTCTTCCTCAACTACTCAGGTATAGAGTTTAGCAAAATTGTCTTAGAGCACAACAACGAATATAAAATTCTTGTTGGCCTCCACATCACTAATATTAAACAATAGTTAGAGAGAAGATACCAATGATGAATTGGAGGGTTTTTTTCAATGGATGAAGAAGATTATCTCTATGTATTCTCCTCCTCTAAAACAATCTCCTCTCATCTTCTCTGCATTCTTCCATATTGAATGGGTCCAATTAACCTTTGCATTAGGAAGCAACTCGACACTTAGCTCGGTTCTTATTTGCAAGGGTCATAATGGGTGAGCTCCTTACGCGCCTCAACTTTTTTTCTTTAAAACAAGCCCCATCTACATTTTCCCCTATATCCTTCTCCATTTCATACAAATAGAGCTAATCCAATCATCTTGGCCCATAGTTTGTCTACATGTCGAGCTCAAATTGATATAGGAAATCTGGATCAAAACCATTGTGAGCTCATCCCACCCTTTGGAACCAACATGGCTCCAATAGAGCCTTCTTGGCACCCTACATTATGAGTCACAAATTGAAGTCACTCTTTGAGATTAATTCAACACTTTTCTCCACACTTTTCCCCACCTCAGATATCCATCTCATCCCATATCCAAACTAGTGGCCAGTCTACATAGTGGATCTATTCCAAATCATGTTGTGCAGTCTCCCAAGTGCACAAATATTTGTGTGCAAGTTGATCGTAGCTTTGTTTTATGTTTCTCAAGGTGGCTCCTGCAACATAAAAATAGAAAAAGTAGAAAGTGGTAGATATTTCATTTGAATGAATCCCAAGAAAAGGCCAGAACATAAACAGTAATAATAAATATTTGTTTTTTTTATGTATTTTTGCTCAAGTATTTGTGTAGTTGACATCAAAAACTTGCTAGTAACTTGGAATTTGAGCTTAATAGTATTATAGTGGTAGTATATTTGTTATATTATTTTTTTTGGTAATTTCAAGTATTACGACTTATCTAATGTATCTACGAGTCATACGCAGAGTCTGGAAAGTTGGAGCTGACTGTTGTTTGTAAAATTAATTAAAAATATTTCTTAAGACATAATAATTTTACACAAATTTTTGACAAGCATTTTTTCACCATAGCCCTTCTTTTGACAGTTGTAAAAGTAACTTGCCCTTTTGTATTGTCAAATAATTTTTACATTTTGATTTTTTTTTGACACGTAATTTTTTACTTGCCCTTTTCTGACGGGTTTGAGGCCTTGGGAAGGGCTGACGGGCTCAATTTTGAACCCTGCATGGGAACTTGTTGATCTGCCTGCATGAAAGAAATCTATTGGCTGCAAATGGATTTTGAAAAAAAAATGCAAGGTAGGTAGATCTATTGACAAGTACAAAGCACGACTAGTTACAAAGGGATATGCTCAACAAAATGGAATTGACTACGAGGAGACCTTTACACCCACTACAAAATCAAAACCATAAGAGTTTTCTGTGCACTAGCAACAAAAAAAAAAGATGGAAACTTCAGCAGATGGACGTAAAAAGTGCTTTCTTCAATGGTGATCTCAAAGAAGAAGAATATATAACCCATCCAGAAGGATTTGTTGACGAGCAACATCCTAACAAGGAATGTCGTCTAATTAAGTCTACTTATGGACTTAAACAAGCACCCAAGGCATGGTACATTAAAATAGACAATCACTTATTGAAACATAGATTCATGCGCAACCCCTCAGATTCAAATTTTTATAAGATAGGCACATAGATTGTCATTTTTAATTTGTATATGGATGATCTTGTGATCACAAGGAGCTCAGATAATCTCGTCGAATATGTTAAGAATGATATGAAGAAATTCTTTAACATTACAAATTTGTGGCTACTTTAGTACTGTCTTAGCTTGGAGATATGGTAAAAGAAGCATCACATTTTTATCTCATAGAAAAAATATGCCAAGAAACTCCTTGAAAAGTATTGAATTTGTGTTCACTCCAATGGAGAAAGGTTTGTAACTTTCTAGATTCCAGGACTCACCTCAAGTTTGTTGGGAGTCTCATTTACGTGACTTATACCAGACCAAACCTATGCTTTGCTATCAACTATCTTTCTAGATTCATGCAGGAGCCAAAGAAATGTCACTGGATAGTAGTGAAACATGTTCTTAGATGTGTTCGAGGTCCAATTGATTATGGTTTGGAATATTAGAACTCTCAGTTCTTCTTGCAGGGATATACCAACTCGGACTATGCCAGATTTGTTGATGATAGGAAATCAACTACATGACATGTTTTTCATCTCAGATCTAGACTTATCTCGTGGATTAACAAGAATCAAATTGTTGTTTCTCTCTCATCCACTAAGGCAGAGTATTGTGTCGCACGAGGAGTTGTGTGCAAAGCAATTTGGTTACGTCACATTTTGGTTGATATGGACATTCCTAAAGAAAAGCCACCTATCATTCATTATGACAATCAATGTGTGTTGAAGCTTGTAAAGAATCCAGTGTTCCATGAAAGAACAAAGAATATTAAGGTTGATTTTCATTACATTCGAGAACAAGTCTTGAACCACCACATCTAGCTCCAACACTGCCCCACAAATTATCAAGTAGATAATATACTCACCAAGTCTCTTGACAAGGTGAAATTTGAGTTGTTTCAAGGGTAATGATGAATGAGAAGGAAAAAGTGTTTGATGATCTTATTCAATGCAGGAGAACAAAATGTATACAAGGAGAATAGACAATTAATCAGTTAGATTGTGCAGGTCGGTTTAGTCACTGAATGCCATGTCGAATGTCCTTCGTGTAACCAACAGGTTGGTGTAACAATGACAGACAAAAGACAATGTAATACAAACAAAGTTTACACTAACATATAACACGGGGGTGGGGGGGTATTTTGCTATGTCCATTCTTACATTATTCCCCTCAAGAAATGTCTTGTTCAAACAGAAAAAAACTAAATAAGTCCAAATACATGAATACGATTTCCACTTAATTAAGTATATTGACAATAAATTTAGAAACCATAATAGATTTGTTTTTTTTTTCTAAATATTATGATTTGTCATCATACTTAGTCAACATCAATAGTGTTTGTGAAGATAAATATTGGAGACAACTTTCTAATAAATATCGAGAACATGTGCTGCCAAACTATATACATTCCTAATAGGAGGTTAACAAAAGAACTCATATGTTTTGGTTCAAACCTTCTTGGTTGAACAAGATCATTTTAAATCAAATGTATGAATGAGACTAAAAAAATAATAATGTATCTTTGGTTTCCTATCTTTATTCTTCACACTTAATTCCAAAACACCAAATAGCCTAATCCACACCAAAAAATTTGACGAAAAATGTTGGTTGATCCTATTCATAACCATTAATAGAGAATAGAAGATATTATTACTATTACTAAAACAAATATTTCATCTCTTTATATGAATCATAGATTCACACTACTACATATAGTACAAATAATGTCATGAATTGTGTCGATTTTGTGTCATTTTGTTTGTGCATTTGGTAATTGGTTTCCAATGTACAAATGACACCAATATGTGGTATAAATGTGGTGCAATTTTTGCACCATATACACACAAAAAAATTGCTTCACATTTCCTATTTCTTATAAATACTAAATTATGTCACATCTTATTTCTCCTTATTTAAAAATTCTTCCTATATGAAATCAAAACATCTTTACACACATCAGGGAAAATTTTAAGACCCCTTACCAAAATCCAACTTGGTTTTTTTTGGAAAATTTGTTATAATGGATTTCATGTTGATGGCGAACAAGACCAAAATGTATATAGTGATAGTGGGTGAATAATTCTTCAGGAGAAGGCACATCAGAAAGTAATTAGCCACACCAACTGCAGACGAGTGTCTGTAAAAAACTCTACAGACGAGTCAGTTGTATGGAAAATGATGCAGATGGGGCATTTGTATGAAGGTCTATGCAGTTGGGTGTCTGCCTATGCAGACACTCAATTGTACATGTTGGCATGCGTCTGTATATGCAGATGCCTGGTTGTGCATGCAATTGGGCATCTACATATACAAACCATGCAGTTGGGCGTCTGTATATGTAGACGTCTAGTTATACATGCGGTTAGGTGTCTACATATATACATACATGCAACCAATAGTCTGTATATGTAGATGTCTGGCTGTACATGGAGTTGGGTGTCTACATATATACATATATAGAGTTGGGTGCTAGGACCAAACTTAATTTTCTCATCATATATACATAACAAAACTATACGAGAATTTTTAAACATGTTATTTCAATAAGTTTTTAATTAATATTTCTAAGTATTATTGAGAATATATAATAATTTTTAAGGTGAATGATTGGGAGTCCTCTAAAGTAAAATTTTCACTCCCAATCATTCACCTCACAAATTATTATATATTCTCAATAACACTGACTTAGAAATAATAATTAAAAACTTATTGAAATAAATTTTTTAATATATAACATGCGGGTCAAATAATCTAGGTAAATCTTAGTTGGGAAGAAATGTAATGTACCATGTATAATATGATGTGTGGTCTTAATCACACCAATAGGATTATAATGGAATAAACAACACGCAATTATGTGTAAGAGTGCATCATTTATGGTTTATCATTTTTTCATACATTTTTATTTCTCACAACCATGAAATGAATATAAACCATCCATGTCTAAGTTTCCTAGCTATAATTTGATTTGCAATGTGGGAGATTTGTCTCTAAAGTTGTCGGTAAAATAGTGCAACATGATGAAATGAATGAATTCTCATTAGGGAGAATGTTATATGTTTATTGACAGTGTTTAGACAAAACTTGAAACGGAATATTACCTACCAAATGCAAAACACACAATAAATAGACATAAAAATGTCAGTTTGATGCATCCATTATTTAGAGCAAAAATATGCCATATATATGTAGAGTAGAGAAATACAAAATAATATGAATATGTATCACATGCCTTTGTTTCCTAAGGATTATAGCTTCCCCAAAATATCAATTGTAAATACCTACATTGGGGTAAGTGCAACAAGTTGGTGGACATAAAAACCTGAAATTTAGGTACCGTGATCGCGTAATTCTTTTTTATAGGTTCGGTGATTTCCGAACCTAAAACCACGATCACGGTCCTCGAAGAAAAAAAAAACAGACCCGCGACTCCTCATTTCCCCCCATTTTTCCTTTCCAACTACGATTTCTCCTAGACCTTTGGCACTTGCGCTTTGAATACACCCTAAAAATTTCTCTTTGGACTTCTCGATCGTGATAGTTTCAACCATGCCACCAAGACAAAGAGGTAAGCCCTCAATTTTGATCAATTTGTTTGCATTTTAGGTTTTTTTTTGTGATTTTCACGGGTTTTTCAATTTTTTGTTTATGTATACATTTTTTTAGTTTTGTTAGTTGCTCGGAAAGCTTGTAATCCTACAAACCATCAAAATATTCCTCAAAACCCTCCAAACAATCCTCAAAACCCTCCAAACATTCCTCAAAACTCTCCTCCAAACATAGATCCGCCTCCTGTGGCTCCTTCTGTCCCCACAGAACCAATAGGAACACAAGATGATATCATTGGAAGAATCCGACAAAATAAATAACTCTAATGGAAAGAGCACAAAAAAACAAGCACTTTTACAAAAAACGGCACTCAAAACTGAGTTACTGATCAAAAGTTAGAAGGTTTTTAATAGTTTGCTCTGTTATTTATTTTAGGTGCCACTAAAACAAAGTACAATGTTGTTGCCTTCACCACACAGATAAAATTAAAGGGGGCTGATGTTAAGCACCTACTACTAGGAATCACAAGTTTTAAGCCCTCATATGACCATACCATATGACCAAGGGCTAAGGATCCAATGGAAGCCTTTGTTTTCCATAAAAATGCACGCAGCAACAAAATATGACCAAATCCCAAATATATGAATACATAAATAATTTATTTGCAAAATAAAACTTACAGACGGATGCTAACAGCAATCTTCAGCTCTGATACCATGAAAGGAACAATAACCAGATCGTACCAAGCCAAGAACACATATGCTAATCAAACACTACGATCTATAAGATGAAAGTAATTCACCAGAATAACTTTACATAAACCTTTGCAAACAAATGAGAAGCAATATCATATATTATTATGGAACTCAATGTAATACATTGGGAATGGGCCTTGCTTAAATAGGCAAGGAATAACAATCTAAGAACCAGTCAAGGTCATAGATCAAGCCATAAATCAAGGAAATAACTAGTCATCAAAGAACTAGTCAAGACCATAGATTTAGGAGAGAACTAGACATCAAGGATCTAGTCAATACCATAGATCAAGGAAAGAACTAGTCAATGTCATAGATCAAGGAAAGAACTATACCTAACAACTAGATAATATCTCCTAATATCTAAATAAGATAAAAGAAATATCCACACACATAAGTGGGTGAGGATAAATATAATAAAGGTAAATAAAGTACCTAGGTAAACATGAGCTAAGGTAAATACCTACTATAATAGGAAGAATCCGATAAAATAAAATTGTCATTGAGAACATTATTCAGACTATAAGACAAAATCATGCAACAAATCCGCCACGTATGACTTTAGCCAACACATTGCAAACATTGATTGCCGAAGTTGACTTCGTAACCAACCAAATAGACGAATGAATTAATACCTTTAGAGTTGATTGTAGGCGGTGGTATGCAGATAAATTATCCCATCCAGACGTAAAAGACATTTTGTTTGGAAAAGACCATATTTGTGCATTATTTATTGACCCAAGAATCAATGCCCCCCACAACTACTTGCAAATGGTTCCTAATCCATTGGTGCCACGATGACCGAATCAAGAACAATTTTTGAGACGGATGGTGGATGGTTTTTGATTATCCACCATGTAACAACAATGAGGTTTCTCTCTATTTTTTGAAGAAATTATATTGCGAGTTTGTGCTTAATGAGGTCCCAAATTATTTTGACTTTTCTGATTTTTATGGGCGGGGAGGTGGCTCTACACAAAGTAGACCTCATGCACGCATAGGTCAACCAAGGACCCCCCATGCCCTAAAACCCCCATTTCCTTCAGTTATCCCTCCTACAGTGAAGGAGGTTGTGGAAATTGACACACTATATGCATTGAGGGAGCTCACTGACACTCTGACCCAACATAGTGAGCAGATTGCATCTGGTGATGTTGGTGGAGGTGCCAGTTCTAGTGCACCACACCACTGTGGATCATGTGGTGCCATATGCACTGCGGGCGATACATCATTTGTTGGATCACATGATTTCTTTTCTCTAGATGAGATGATGGTGGATGTTTTTTGAACTGGTGCAAAGGATCTTGGTCTTTCACAGGTAAATGTCAAATAAATATTTAATATATATATATATATATATACAATAGTTTAATTCATGTTTGAGATTTTAATATATATGTATTTGATTGTACGTCATGTACATACATGTAAAAACTATTTTTTTATTTTATTTTAAATAGCAAGAGTCGGTGAAGGAAACATTCGGCGTCGATATGCTAGCTACTACAATTGGGCATGTTACAAACGTAAGTTTCAAGTTGTTATTAAATTTCAAATTTCATTTGATTGTGCACTTTTATTATTATAATGTTTCACTTGTACATGTACATATTAATATATGTTTGTCTTTTATACGCAGAAGTCTGGTGGGTCATCATCTGCTATGGGAACTGAGGCTACTGACACGCATCACGTGACTTTTACGCAGGTTAGTTTCACTTCACACTTTGTTTCTAATTGTGGAAGTTCACGTGGATTATGCTTTGGCTCTATTATGTGGTAGTCATGTAGATTAATATTGATTTGTACATATTTTTTATATCTAGCTTATGACTGCCAGAGAGACTCCTCCATATATGCAGACTGTGGAGGCTGCTGTAGATATTACCATAACATCTGTAGATCCACTAATTGAGGTACAATTTTTTTAATTTGTTAAATTTATTTAGGAATTATTTATTATTACTTAAATCTATAATATTGAATTTTGTACATGAAATATTTAATTTCAAATTTAATTATTTATATGTAGCTTACCCCTCGTGAGTCTACTGTTGTCCCTGCCACATGTCAACGAAAAATTGATAGGGACCATGAAATTGCGGTAAGATTTCACATGCATTTTAACCAAATTCTAAGTTTCTAAATTTTGAATGTATTTAAAAAATCTAGGTGTTAAAAACTTGTTGTTTATGAATGTGCATGTTAGGTTGCAGGCCTGCTTAGAGACACCTATGACCACACGGATGAAATCCGTAGTGGCATCTCCCTCCACTACATCCCCAGGTCATGGACATGCACCTACTTATTGCAGGGCGAAGAGAGGGAAGATGTTTCATGATTAGATTCATAGGACATGGATGTACATAGATATATATATGGGTCAGTTGGTCCTAGTTCATAATTATTCATAGGACATTATATATATAGCCTTATGTGACCGCATGTGGTCCTATATGTATGACACACTTAGTTCGAGATGTACACATGTTATGAACTTATATTTTCAGAGACATGCATCTAGCACACTTAGTTTGATACATTATATATCCATGTGTTGGTTTTCATAACAATATTACTTCTATGTTTGATTCGATTTCATTGCACATGATATCCTTCTATGTATGTATATTCTATGTATATTAGTTCTATATGTATGTTTGATTTAAAATTAAAAAACTATGGTGCAACATTGCATGGTACAATTGTTAAGAAATTAAGGGAAGAATGTGTATTCCTCCATCAACATGGGAAACTTATCATTTTCCTCTTAAGTCATGAAAAATATTTCATATCTTGAATCTTGAAATAAAATGTCTTCCCTTGGGTCATTTGGTTTTTGAAATGTGTATTTAATTTAATTTAATTTATCAGAAGGATATTATTCATTTTACCATTGATGAGTATGGTGGTGTATGACCAATCCATCTTTATATCTCCACCAATATCGTGATAGAAACATTGTCTCAACAATATAACATACATAGCTAGCATGTCTTCCACAAGTATCTCCATCTTGATTTTCTTGTCAGGGAAGTTTGCAAATTCTACTTCAGAATCTTTCACCTAGCCAAAAAGAGGTAATTATTTTATTTTCATGTAGTAACAATGGGCAATAGCAGGGCTGATAGTAATACCAATAGAGTTAAAAAAATTTATAAGCATGACATTGTCATAGGCACCGAAGTCAATAATGTAATTATTCAATTTATACCCATTGACCAACAAGGAAAGATAGAAAGGTTATTATTTCTTAGAAGAGGAGGATTTTAAGGAAAGAAGGTTCTAGGAATGAGTGGTTCTAGGAGTGGGAAGTGATTCTTTAGTGTTGGTAGGATTCTTGGAACATGTATTTTTACTAATTCCTTTGATAAACTAGACGTGTAGCGCCCACTTCCCTTTGACAGCTTTTGATAATGATCACGACACTATTGACTATATCATGGACATTATTATAGTTTTGATTTGGTATGATGTTAGATGTTCGATCACCGGATTATTGGTGACTTTGATTCTTATATGATGCATGATGATTATTAGAGACATTTTTATATATTGATGTTGATATACTGTTTGACATGGTTATATTAAAGAGGTTGTTCAGACTTGTGATATTTGGATATTTTGAGTAGACCTAGAAAATGAGAATTGAATTAAAATTGATGATGATATAGTTGTGGATGAAATTGTAAGTGATATTGTTGATTGTCTTGATGATTGTTGTGATTCACATATATATTGATGATCTTGAAATTATATTTATATTCATTTGGATGTTCTGATATGGCCACGAGGCCAAAGGAGGTATTTGTATTTTGCAGGTTTAAAATATCACAACAAACCTCGGGGGATTGGAGACCAACCACTTGGAATTCTAGATGAATTCAACAAGGTCACCATGACAACTGTATTTGTTTGTGTGTGTTCAATTGTGTTGTTAGGGATTCCCATGGGGGGAATCACCTTCAAATGTGACCAAGGGATTTTATGTATTTATTTTATTTGGTCCCTTTGTTAATGTTTGCATGTGTTTATTTTGTGGTGCATTGACCCTTTCATTATTTACTAAATGGTGTGTTAATTAATGTGAGTAATCATGTTGTTAAGTTAATTAATTAAAATATGTCATAAGAAAGTAATTAATAGAGTTGTTGGCCTTGAATTAAAAGTGTTGTAAGAAATATGTAAGTAATGTGTAAGAGATATGTAAGTTGATTTTGGAGTAAAACACTTCATCTTCTTTGAAATTCGAATTTGTCCTTGGAGGCTGATTTTGGAGGCTTGTGGGACAAGTTAAACTTGTCCCATGCCTCTTAAATTTATTTACCAACCTTACCTATGGTTGGAGAGTTAAATTTAGACCTTTTTTATGCATTTTTGTAAGTCAATTTGCATGTTTTTATTGCACTTTTCTTACATGTTTTAATTTCAGTCCTTATGGGGTGTGGGCTTGATTGAGTGTGTAAGTAAAACTGTCATATTATTCACCCACCTATTGATTATGCATTGGAGAATGAATTGAATTTTTTTGTTGGGGTTGAGGATGTGTGATGTGGCATCCTACATGGATCCACCTCATCCTCTTCTCTTCCCTCTTCTATTTATTAAAATTCCTTAGCTTGTTTTTGGGTTGCTTCACTTTTATCACTTCATTTTGGGAGACTTCCTTTTGGTTTTGAGAGCTCTTGATTTTGGAGAAGTTGGGAAGATTGTTGAATACTTGTGTTGGGTTGATATTTGGATTGTTTGCATTGGAAGGAGCTTGCTGTTTTGAACTTGGAACAAACTCCATTATGGAGAGGTAAGAGCTTAGCTCTTGGAAATGCTCTTCTTTTCAATTTTATGAATATGTAAATGTTTGTATGTTTGTTATTATTTGTGGGCTGGTTGGGTAGATGGCTTAGGAATGGTGTAGGAGAAGACTATGGGGTACTCTTGAGGGAGGCATAAGTGTTTTTGGGAGGTATAAGTGTGGAGGGAGTTGGGATTTGGGTTCCACCTTGTAAAAAGAAATAGCTTGCATTTATTTACTCATTATGGGGTGCCATAAGAGGTTGGGGAGGCATAAGGAAATGTGAGGAATAAGGGGTACTTGGGGGAGGCATAAGGGTATGTCAGGGATTTGAAATGATATGTATTTTGGTGGTTTGTTCTCAGGTGGTGATACCCATTTCCCCTTTGGGAGGTATAAGTAGCATCCCCCATATTTTCTTGCTCCTTTGGCTTGCATGATGAAGCCTGAGTTTTGGTTTTGTTATGTCTTAATGCTGGTTACAAACTACATTCTATTTTGGACTGTGCTTTTAATGTGAAGTTTGCATGTGTGTTTTTGGTGGAAGCCTGTTGTTTGCCATGATTTGAAACACATATTCTATTGCATTGTGGTTGGGGCTCAGGGGCCAATGAAGAAGGATGTACTTCTCCTTTCATTGGATGTCTTGGTTGGGTGGAGAGCGTTTCCTTTCCCCTGCCTTTGTTGTGATCAAATTGAAATAAATGATGGATCTTGCATGTTGTCTATTCTGGAGCAAAGGAAAAAGACAATTTTGACAGTCCCTTGTGAGAGTTATTTTTGTAAACCTTTTCCCCACTTCAAGTGGATGACAATGTAATATGTTTTGTGATGAAGAGTTTCTCTATTTTAGAAATGAAATGGTTATATTTGAAATGTGAAAGTGATGCACTCTGTTCTCTGTTTTTGAATGAATGAAATGAAAGATCATATCTTTGTAAGTTGTATTTGATCATTGTAAATGATGAAGTTGTAAAATAAATCATTCCAACTTAATAGAAGTTGTATCTATTTCCAAAAATGGTTACTGTTGTATTGAAATCTATTGTTGAAATGTATTTGAAATCCTCGAAAGTTTGGAAGGTGTGATCAAGAAAACATATTGCACTCTGTGTGTTTGAAAAACCCGTTGATTTTTTTTTGGAAATTACATGTATTATTTCTTTTCCATGTTCTTCGTTTGAAGTAAATAATAACATTGTAGATTTGAGTTGGATTAGAATGAGTTCATATTTTTAAGTTTGGTAAATGCAATTGGATTAATTCGAATTTGAAGTTATGAACTTTGTTAGAAAATTATCAACTGGTAATTATTTTATTCAAAATGTACAGAATGACCCTTACAACAATGAAAAATAAAATGAAACATTAAATTGAACTTAGTATGGTTAAAACGACCCCAAACAAACTAAAACACTTAAGAAAATTTTAAAGAACCTTTTAAATTGAGCAATGGCAAAACTGCAGTCAATTTTTTTTGCTGTCAAATTGAGAAATTTCGAATTGATCTTCAACCAAAAAATTAACCTTTGCTATCCATCCTAAATTACTATAAGAAAAACCCTCCATGTTTTTTTGGCATGTTGAGAAAGGAAGGAGGATCGAATTGAACAAAATTTATAAGTCAAAAATTACCAGTCTTCATTTTATAAGCTTGCAAAGCGTTTGTCTCAAAATTGACCCTAAAAAAATTATCCAAATTAAATTCTTAAGGTATTTGTGCAAAGAGGACGTCGAGAGATTTTTGAAAAGTCCTCATTTGTCAAAAATCTAGTTCCCTAGCAAAATTTATGGCCTTCTGAAGTTCACAGAAAAAGTGAAGCTTCATGCGCGTGCATCTTGTGTGACAAGAGTTTGCACGCACGTTCCTTGCATGCCCAACACTTCTTTAAAGCCCAATTCTTGCGTGCACCCTTATTGAGAAAAGTCCTCTTGAGCTCTCGTCATTGCATGCCCACGAGAAAACGAACCTCTTGAGCGCCCGACTTGTGCACCAGTGACCAAATAACTCTCACTGTGCCCATCTTTTGTGCCCATGAAGAAAAGGAGTTGCTTCTATGCCCCTCTCTTTTATGCCTAGGAGAAAGTTTCTCCCGCACCTCTCTTTTGCGCCTAGGAGGAAAAGTTTTTCCACACCCTTCTTCCACGCCAGGGAAATCTCCTCTGCATGCCCCACAAGCAAGAAGATAATTTATCTATGCTAAGGACGACTTTCACTCTCCTAGTGTTGTGTAGGATGTTTTGATAACTGTTGTAATGAACTCTGGAATTTTGTTGGGAACACTTATAAAAAAAGAAAAAAGAAATTATTCCTTAACTTTTCCTAACTAAACCTAGGTTGTTCTTGGTCTCGAGTGGGGAGTTTTTAGGTGGTGTTACTCTTGGTATCAGAGCTGTGGGTTCAAAATATTGGACCCTTGGGAACACTAGAAGACTTGAGACATGAACTTTAAAGCTAGTACAATATTAAACCTAGCACACTTTCAAATCTAGAAGACAAATTTGTTTTAAATTGCATATTTAGTGAACATGGAAAACCAAATAAAACCTAGAAAATAGAACTAACTCTTGCCAAGTGGTCTGTGTAGGAGGCACGGACAAGATGCATGGGGTCATTTCACATAGACCTAGGCTATACCTCCTCCAGATCATGCTGTAATAGCTATCTTACCATAGATTTTATAGACACTCCAGGATGTTAATGCCGCTCTACGCGGAGGAACGGTAGGAGCATGTTTAGTCGGACATGATAGGGTGACATCCATTGAGGCTCATGCATCTCCTCAGCATAGCGAGGAGCATAGAGGAGAGAACTCCCACGTGGAGTCAGTTAGAGTAGAGTTTTCGTAGAGGGGAAAGGGAGACCAAGTTTCAGGACACAGAGATAGGTCTCAGAGCCCTAGGCTTAGAGATGAGCATGCAGGGAGACCTAGGGGTCATCAGACTACAGCTTCAGACCACAGTAGGGAGATCCTGAAGCTACGGACCATCACATTATTCTATGTGACGTAGGTGGATTTCAGGTAGAGGCCTAGTTGGTGAGCTTGAGTGGATGCTTCAAGCTCTGCCCTTGTTCTAGCAACACGAAAGCTCGTGTTGTGATCCATCTATTGAGAGATGAAGAAGGTGTCTGGTGGAGGACAGAGGAGCAGAAGCTCCATGTTGATTCTGAGACAATTACCTAGGAGCTCTTTGAGGAGTGTTTCAGGAGCAAATATTTGTCACGGAGGTTCATACAACAGAGGATAGATGAGTTTCATGACCTCAATAGGCATCTCTTACAGTAGTAGAGTATGAGAGTAGATTTCTAGATCTACTCCAGTATGTTGATTACATGCAGGATGAGTAGGTACGGATCCACATGATTCATCCAGGGCCTGAATCTAGACATTAGAGGTGCAGTACAGATCCATTGTCCATAGACATTAGCTGAGGCCATTGAGAAGGCCTATATAGTAGAGGAGAAGTGGGGGAAAGAACCAACAGGCTAGAGACCGAGTTCGGAGCCGCATCCAGCAAATGCAGGACAATATATCGAGGGGGTCAGTACCTCCTCCTCATGGTGGATAGGGCTTCAACACAGTCATCTTTTAGACCACAACAATAATAGTCCCACCTTATAGACCTCCATAAATATTTGATGCACAGAGGGGTCAGAGTATGGGGCCTCCTCCTAGGGGTCCCATTAGGACACAGGGAGCACCTAGAGCTCAGTCAGCAGGAGCTCACCAGCAGAGACCTCACCCGTCTGTCCATAGCCAGATCATCAGGATCCACACCACATACCTCCAGAGTACCGACCAGACTTGCTACACATGGGAGAGGATCAGGTGGTTGTTCTGGTTGCGGTGTTGATGGACATTTTTGGAGAGATTGCCCTTAGAACCCTCTTAACAAGGGTAAGACACAGATCTCAGAGCCTACCGTTGGTAGACATGGGATGCAGTCATCGGATCTATATAGTGGTTGAGAACCACTAGGCTGAGCATCAGAGTATAGTTATTGAGACCACAGGTAGCATTGGTGGTATTCCTACCTCTATTTTGTTTGATTCTGGTTCTTCAGATTCTTTTATTGCACCATCTTTAGTCGAGCGATGCAGGTTGGTGGCAGTTAGGCAGGGTCTTAGTTGGGACATTGAGATGGCTTTGGGAGCCAAGATCTTAGTGGACTCTTTAGTCAAGGAGTGTGTAGTGGATTTGGGACCTTTCACCACTACCTCGGATCTTCGTATCCTTCCTTTGGGCTCTTATGGAGTCATATTGGGCATGGATTGGTTGTCTGCACACAGGGCCAGGATGGATTGTTACCATAAGACTATATCTTATGCAGATGATCTAGTAGTTGAGTCAGTGATCTTAGGGGTTAGGAGATCTGTTTCCATTCGTACAATCTCCGCTATGCAGCTCAAGCAGTGTGTGTGACAAGGTTGTCAGATGTTTGATTTCATAGTCAGTGATAGATATGAGGATGGGTCTAGTGGACCATCACTAGATGATCATCCCTTTTTGAGATAGAGTTTTCAGATGTCTTTCCAGGGGAGCTACCAGGGTTACCACACCCACGTGAGATTGATTTTCATATAGATCTAGTTCGGGAGTAGAGCCTATCTCACGAGAACCTTATCGGATGACCACACCAGAGCTCTGTGAGCTCAAGTTGCAGCTTGAGGGCCTTCTGTAGAAAGGCCTAATCCATCCTAGTGTATCCCCTTGGGGTGCACCGATGATTTTTGTGAAGAAGAAGGATGGATCCTTGTGGTTGTGTATTGATTACCTCCTGCTGAATAAGGTAATGATCAAGAATCATTATCCCCTTCCACGCATAGATGATTTGTTTGATCAGATGAAGGGAGACACTGTTTCTCTAAGATTGATCTTAAGTCAGGCTACCATCAGCTGAGGATTACGGAGGTGAATATTCATAAGACCACCTTTCGTATGAGATATGGGCACTATGAGTTCATAGTGGTGCCTTTTGGTTTGATGAATGCCCCCACAATATTTATGAGTTTGATGAATGGGGTATTCAGGAATTTCTTAGATCACTTCATGCTCATCTTCCTTGATGACATTTTGATTTACTCACGTACGCGTCAGGAGCATGAAGGGCACCTTCACTAGTTTTTCAGTGTCTTTGTGAGTAAGTAGCTTTACGGGAACTTGGAGAAGTGTGCATTATTTCAGACAGAGGTACAATATTTGGGTCACATCATTTCTGGGGAAGGTATCACAGTCGATCCTTCTAAGATTCAAGCTATTATGGATTGGCTAGCACCCACTACTGTGACAGAGGTGCACAGATTGCATGGGATTAGCAGGTTATTACAGGAGATTTGTTTAGGACTTCTCTAGGATTACCCACCCCATCACTTCTCTTCAGTGGAAAGGGAAGAAGTTTGTTTGGATCAGATAGATGTGAGCAGGCCTTCAGGACACTGAAGGAGTGCCTCACGACAACACCCATTCTTGTAGTGCCGGATCCACAGGGTGATTTTTTTGTATGCACAGATGCTTCTTTGGATAGGACTTGGGGGTGTGTTGATGCAGGAGGGCAGAGTAGTGGCCTTTGAGTCTCGCAAACTCAAGGATTATGAGCTTAATTATCCGACTCATGATCTTGAGCTTGCAGTAGTTGTGCATGCACTTGGTTCGATGGAGACACTTTCTTCTTGGTCAGAGATTCACACTCAGGATAGATCACTTGAGGTCTTCGCCACCTCTTCACATAACCCAATCTCAACGCTCGTCAGCGGCATTGGATGGAGTTGCTTTGTGAGTATGATATGGAGATAGAGCATGTGAAGGGGAAGGAGAACGTGGTTGCAGATGCTCTCAGCAGATGAAGACATGTGGTTATGGCCACTTTAGTGGGCATAGATTTACGGAGTAGGATTCTACAGCAGCTTCCTCTTGATAGCTTCTACATTGCAGCGAGAGTAGAGATCGAGTCCTCAGAAACCCCTTGAGGGGAAGTTTGATGGTTTCTCATTAGAGGAAGATGGAATTCTCAGGCACAGAGGTCAGATTTATGTTCCCAGTGACGGAGGCTTGAGGTAGGACATCTTGACAGAGGCACATCGTGCACCCTATTCAGCCCATCCTAGGGTGAAGAAGATGCACGCTACTTTGAGACAGTTGTATCATTGGAGAGGAGTTCGTAGAGACATGGCTTTGTTTGTGTCATGCTGTTTAGAGTGCCAGAAAGTGAAGGCCGAGCATCAGCATCCAACTATCCTTCTCTTTCCTCATGCTATACCAGAGTGGAAGTGGGACACCATTTCCATGGACTTCATTGTTGGGCTACCGATGTCGAGATATCACCACGACACCATCATGGTCACGGTGGATAAATTGACAAAAGTGGCTCACTTTTCTCTGGTGAAGACCACTTATACAGCTAGTGTAGTGGCATGAGTTTATCTGGATGAGATCGTTAGGTTGCACGGGATTCTGCAGAAGATCATTTATGACCGTGATCCTTTGTATACTTCCCATTTTTGGACTACCATGCAACACACCCTCGGGATGAAGATCAACTTCAGCACAACATATCACCCTGAGATAGATGGACAAACTGGAGCGGGTGAATCAAATTTTAGAGGATATTCTCAGGATGTATGTTATGGATCATCAGTCGAGATGGAAGGAGTACCTGTACTTGGTGGAGTTTTCCTATAATAATAGTTTTCAGAGTTTTATAGGCATGGCACCTTTTTAGGATTTGTATGGCAGAGAGTGCAGGACACCTCTTAGCTGGGACAGGTTAGAGGATAGGGATTTCTCTTAGACAGCTTTGTTACAGGACATGGAGCAGCAGGTGGTTTTGATCAGACAGAGACTGCAGGAGGCACAAGATAGGTAGAAGAAGTATGCAGATCAACATAGGACTGACCATAGTTTTGATGTGGGCATGAAGGTTTTCCTTCATGTCATACCACATAAGAGCCCTATCCATTATGGAAAAGGTTCTAAGTTAGCTCCTAGATTCATTGGTCCTTTTGAGATCTTGGAGTGTATCGGCCCTTTGGCCTACCATCTAGCATTTCCACCTAGCTTGTCTCACATACATGATGTGTTTTATGTTTCATTCCTTAGGAGATATGTTACAGATCCTTCTCATGTGCTAGATTGGACCTCATTGTAGGTGTAGGATCAGGGGCAGGTGATGGTGGAGCCCGTTCACATTATAGATCACAGAACCCTAGGCCTTCGAGGTAGGGAGATTGATCAAGTGTGAGTGCAATGGGACATATATGATGAGACTGCATCTACTTGGGAGGATGCTACATTGTTACGAGTTCAGTTTCCCCATCTGTTCCAGTGACTTCCAGGAGGAAGTCAAGTCTAAGGGGAGGGGGATGTAGTGCCCACTTCCCTTTGACACCTTTTGATACTGATCACGACACTGATCATGACACTATTGAAAATATCATGGACATTATTATAGTTTTGATTTGGTATGATGTTAGATGTTCGATCATGGATTATTGGTTACTTTGATTCTTATATGATGCATGGTGATTATTAGAGACATTTTAGATATTGATGTTGATATACTGTTTGACATGGTTATATTATAGATGTTGTTCGGACTTGTGATATTTGGATATTTTGTAGTAGACCTAGAAAATGAGAATTGAATTAAAATTGATGATGATATAGTTGTGGATGAAATTGTAAGTGATACTGCTGATTTTCTTGATGATTGTTATGATTCACATATATATTGATGATCTTGAAATTATATTTATATTCATTTGGATGTTCTGATATGGCCACGAGGCCAAAGGAGATATTTGTATTTTGCAGGTTTAAAATATCACAACAAACATCGGGGGATTGAAGACCAACCACTTTGGAATTCTACATGAATTCAACAAGGTCACCATGGCAACTTTATTTGTTTCTGTGTGTTTGATTGTGTTAGGGATTCCCATGGGGGGGATCACCTTTAAATGTGACCAAGGTATTTTTTGTATTTTTTTTATTTTGTCCCTTTGTTAATGTTTGTTTGTGTTTATTTTTTGGTGCATTGACCCTTTCATTATTTATTAAATGGTGTGTTAATTATTGTGATTAATCATATTGTTAAAAGTTAATTAATTAAAATATGTCATAAGAAAGTAATTAATAGAGTTGTTGGCCTTGAATTAAAATGTTGTAAGTAATGTGTAAGTAATGTGTAAGAGATATGTAAGTTGATTTTGGAGTATAAAACACTTCACCTTCTTGGAAATTCGAATTTGTCTTTGGGGATGATTTTGGAGGCTTGTGGTACAAGTTAAAATTTTCCCACACCTCTTAAATTTATTTACCAACCTTACCTATGGTTGGAGAGTTAATTTTATACCTTCTTTATCCATTTTTGTAAGTTAAGTTGCATGTTTTGATTTCACTTTCTTCATGTTTTTAATTTCAGTCCTTATGGGGTGTGGGCTTGATTGGAGTGTGTAAGTAAAACTTTCATATTATTCACCCACCTATTGATTATGCATTGGAGAATGAAGTTAACATTTGTGTTGGGGTTGATGATGTGTGATGTGGCATCCTACATGGATCCACCTCATCCTCTTCTCTTCCCTCTTCTATTTATTGGGATTCCTTAGCTTGTTTTGGGTTGCTTCACTTTTATCACTTCATTTTGGGAGACTTCCTTTTGGTTTTTAAGAGAGCTCTTGTTTTAGGAGAAGTGGGGAAGATTGTTGAGCACTTGTGTTGAGTTGATATTTAGATTGATTGCATTGGAAGGAGCTTGTTGTTTTGAACTTGGAACAAACTCCGTCATGGAGAGGTAAGAGCTTGGCTCTAGGAAATGCTCTTCTTTCCCCTTTTATGAATATGTAAATGCTTGTATGTTTAATATTGCTTGTGGGATGTTGGGTAGATGGCTTAGGGATGGTGTAGGAGAAGAATATGGGGTACTCTTGAGGGAGGCATACATGTTTTGGGGAGGTATAAGTGTGGAGGGAGTTGGGATTTGGGTTCCACCTTGTAACGAGAAATTGTTTGCATTTCTGTACTCGTTATGGGGTGCCATAAGAGGTTGGGGAGGCATAAGGAAATTTGAGGAGTAATGGGTACCTAGGGGAGGCATAAGGATATGTCAAGGATTTGAAATGATATGTATTTTGGCGGTTTGTTCTCAGGTGGTGATACCCATTTCCCCTTTGGGAGGCATAAGTAGCATCCCCCATAGTTTCTTGCTCCTTTGGCTTGCATGATGAAGCATGAGTTTTAGTTGTTATGTCTTAATATGGTTACAAACTAGATTCTGTTTTGGACTGTGCTTTTAATGTGAAGTTTACATGTGTGTTTGTGGAAGTCTGTTGTTTCCATGAGTTGAAACACATCTTCTATTGCATTGTGGTTGGGGCTCGGGGACCAATGAAGAAGGATGACTTCTCCTTTCATTGGATGTCTTGGTTGGGTGGAGAGTGTTGCCTTTCCCTTTCCTTTGTTGTGATCAAATTGAAATAAATGGAGGATCTTCATGTTGTTGTTCTAGATTAAAGGAAAAAGACAATTTTTGACAGTCCCTTGTGAGAGTTATTTTTGTAAACTTTTTCCCCACTTCAAGTGGATGACAATGTAATATATTTTTTTGATGAAGAGTTTCTCTATTTTAGAAATGAAATGGTTATATTCGAAATGTGAAAGTGATGCAAAAAGTTCTTTGTTTTTGAATGAAAGAAAAGAAAGATTATATCTTTGTAAGTTGTATTTGATCATTGTAAATGAAGAAGTTGTAAATGAAATCATTCCAACTGAATAGATGTTGTTCTACCTTTACAAAATAGGTTACTGTTGTTTTAAATCTACTTTGAAATGTATTTGAAATCTTTGTTTGGAAGGTGTCATCAGAATTATTGCACTCTCTGTGTTTGAAAAACCTGTTTTTGAAAGAGAAGTAATTACATTATTGTTTCTACCTTTTGTTTGAAGTAAATAATAACATTGTAGTGTTGGATTAGAATGAATTCATGTTTTTAAGTTTGGTAAATGCAATTGGATTAATTCGAATTTGAAGTTATGGAAATCTTATAGAAAATTTCTCATACTGGTAATTATTTTATTCAAAATGCACAGAATGACCCTTACAACAATGAAAAATAAAAGGAAACATTAAATTGAATTTAGTATGGTTAAAACGACCCCAAACAAACTAAACCACTTAAGAAATTTTTAAAGAACCTTTCAAATAGAGCAAAGACAAAACTGCAGTCATTTTTTTTTTTGCTGTCAAATTGAGAAATTTCGAATTGATCTTCAACCAAAAAATCAACCCTTGCTATCCATCCTAAAATCCTCTAAGAAAGAGCCTCCATGTTTTTTTGGCATGTTTGAGAAAGGAAGGAGGTCGAATTGAACAAAATTTTATAAGTCAAAAATTACCAATCTTCATTTTATAAGGATGCAGAGCATTTTTCTCAAAATTGACCCTAAAAATTTTATCCAAATTTAATTCTTAAGGTCTCTGTGCAAAGAGGACATCGAAATATTTCCAAAAATTCCTTTTTTTTTCCAAAATCTGAGTTCCCTAACAAAAGTTATGGCATTCTGAAGTTTGCAAAAAAAGCGAAGCTTCATGCACGTGTGCCTTGCATGCCCAGAGTTTTGCGCAAGCATGCCTTGCATGCCCAGAACTTCTTGCATGCACGTCTTGCATGCCCAATGCTTCTTGCGCACCCAACACTTCTTGCGTGTGTGTATTGTGTTCCCATAACCTCTTTCTCACCCAGAGCCTCTTGAGCGCCTGTCATGCGCGTCCACTAGAAAATGATCCTCTTGAGCACCTGGCTTATGCGCCTATGAAGAAATAAGTCTCTTCCGCTCCTACTTGTGCATCTGTGAAGAAAATGAGTTACTTCTGTGCCTGTCTTTTGCACCTGGGTGAAAGTTTCTCCCGCACCTCTCTTCTACGCCTGGGAGGAAAAGTTCCTTTCTGCGCCCTTCTTCTGCGCCAGGGAAATCTCTTCCACGTGCCCCACAAGAAGTTATTCTATCTATACTAAGGATGAATTTTACTCTCCTAGTGTTGTGTAGGATGTTTTGATAATTGCCGTAATGAACTTTGGAGTTTTGTTGGGATCACTTAAAAAAAAAAAAAAAAAAAAAATTATTCCTTAACTTTTCCTAACTAAACCTAGGTTGTTCTCGGTCCCGAGTGGTTGTTTTTAGGTGGCTTTACAAGACGATTTTATCAAAATGCTTGGGGTGTATTTTTATGTACTCATATTCAGATATTTGAATTTTATCTTTCTTAAAATGGTTACTGATGTAAAAATATGAGGAAGTGGTAGGCACATTAGGAATTGTGGAATCCTTGACATGAGTAGGATTTTAATTCTTAGGAATAATAGAAATAGAAATCGATTTGAAAAGAGGATGTGCAAGAGACTTACTCAAAGAGGTAGATGGAGTCTTGGCTAAATTAGTATTAGGATTCTTCTTGGATGACCCCATAGAAGTAGGAAATGATGTTCCTCTTTTTTTAATTTTTTTTTCTATCGATTCACCATTTGAGGATTAAAGTGTTTTGCTTGGAAAGTAGAAGAAGAGGGTTATTAAATTTTTTATGAGTGGGTGAACACTAAACAAGAGTAACTATTCATATCATCTATGGATTATTCAAGATCTTTTTTTGGTGAGTACTCATAATAACCAATAATTGCATAACCATCTTCTTCTTCTCTTTCGATTTCTGATTCAACAATTTCTTTTCCTTCATCTTCATAGGTTTCACATATTTCATTAACCGGTGGAGATTATAAGGAAAGTATTTTAACCAGTAACGATTACATGTTTTACACCCCTAGATATAAGATATATATAGGTCAAGGCCTTATTGTGGCACCATGTAAGAAGAGATGTCGTTGCTTCCAGGCTACTTCATTCGAGCATAGGCCCTTAAGAGCCCTGAGAACAAAAAATCATTCAACTTCAACGGGTGACTACGCGGACTCCATGACACCTAATGATGTCTCATTCAATCCTATACCTTAGTGTAGGGACCCCTTGTAATAGTTTGTCTCAATTTTTTCCTTCTCCAATCGGTATTCTCGTTGCCCTATTGATTGCAAACGTGCCAAATAGTGTTAGTTTGAGAGATAGTGTAAGGATGTCAAATGGTATATTTTACAAACGGTGGGTTGTGGTACTGAACTAACTATGCTAACATATACGGGTGGCTAGGTGAATGCTAGAGAAGGCATTTTTTCTATGCGCAACAACATTGTTGCTTCCAAGCTACCTCGTTCAGGCATAGTCCCTTAAGAGCCCTGAGACCAAAACATCATTCAACTTCGACGGGTGACTACGCACACTCCATGGAACCTAAGGATGTCTCGTATGATCCTACACCTTAGCATAGGGACCCTCTATAATATCCTATCTCATTATTTTCCTTCTCCAATTAGTGCTCTTGCTGCCCTATTGTTTGCAAACACACCAAATAGTGCAGTTTGGGACAGTGTAAGGATGTCTAACGATATATTTTTGTTGGTTGGATATTTTTTCAGGCCAAAATATGAGGTTCAACCACATTACATGGGATAAAATCCCTCCTCAAAGAAAGGTGAGGCTGCCTGTTTATTACTAATCTAAAACATAGTAGAAATAATATATACATTATTCACACTAATCTAACCATTGCGGCTGGGATACAATCCTGAAATCCATATCAGCACGAGATGGAGATGTTACAATTCAGATGAGAAAGAATTCGAAGGGAAAATATTATGGAAGAAACAAAGTGGGAAGGGAATGAGAGGAACGTATTTTCTTTCAAGCAAACACAGATCAAGAAATACTTATACGAGTTTTAGATAATGAGTGTAATATTGGAAATGATTAAAATGATTATGAATACTAAACAAAGAATAGCTTAAGATTTTGGACGTAAGAACAATCTCTCAAGATAGATGAATCCCACAACACAAAGTTTGTAAAATAACACCTGTTTCTATTCCTCAATGATTAAAAATAAAATACAAAGTTTTTCTTCTTCTTCACAATAGCTCTTAATATTAAAAAAGTCTCTCCTCATATGAAATGTACATCCCATATTTCTAATAGAAGGAGCAGAGAGAAAATAGGATAGATCCTAGAAAATAGTTTATTAACGAGAGTCCTATTTTGCTTGACTCTTGCACAGGAGAACAAGTCAAAATTTGCTTCCTATGTGATTAAAAAAAACTGAAAAAGACATGATAATTTCTTGATAGAAATGACATGAAAAATTATGCTTATTCCATTTCCTCGTCCTTGTCTTCCTCTAACTAAGTTTTCTTGTCTCAAAATTCCTAGAATTTCTGGATTATACCCTGCATTTCATCTTCATCTGGCACACTAGAATAATCACTTAGAACCTCGCAAGTTTCTCTGAGTGTCACTTGTGTTTCCAGAAAGCTTCTTCAATCTCTTGTTGAGTTTCCTTAGTGATTCCAAAACATTCTCAATTTTTATGAACCTATCAATGGTTGTCAAATTGAAGGTGGAAGCTAGTTCTTGCTGGATTAATTCTTGAACTTGTTTATAGAGATCATTAGCAGATAGAATAGTCGCACTTCCATCCAACACCTTGGTGAAGATTTTGGACAACTCTTCTTCTATGTTGTTAGTGGCATCAACTAACTGATCTCTAGATTCCCTCAACTTGCTACAAAGCTTCACTGAGAATCTTTATCCTGAATCTGATAGCTTTGGCTAGCTGGAAATGCTTATCCCCATGCGGGATGATTCCTTCTTCTATTAAGATATGGGATGGGATCTATTTTAGCGCATTGAGAGCCTCAAAGGTTAACTCAAGATTCCTAAATTCCTACTAAAATTCATCATTCATTTTGTCGCCATCCTTCTTTATTTCCTCTAAGGATTTATAAACTTCCACTATATCATCAATGACATTTCTTCCTTGTAGGAGTAGCCTCTAAATCCATTCATCAACTGTTCTTCCCTTGTCATTGATATTTTCAATAGTAGGTACTGATGAGAAATCAAACCTGATAGGGGTAGGGGTAGAAGATGACGGTATCGAATGAGAAGGATTTGAGAGCTTGAGCAATACTTCTATCCAATGTTCAACTTTCTCCTTAAGCTCATCTCTGCTCACATTTGTTTCCCTTAGCTTCTGACATAGCACATTCATGGCATCCTGCACATCTTGTTGTGCTCCTTCTATTGTTACCTTTCCCAGATCAACCCTTGTAATCTAATAATCAGTAACCACTATATCCTCCTTGGTTTTGTCAGCCGCGGGAGTGGAAATCTCTACAAACTTATGCCCTGAGGCATCCACCTGAAATCCTTGAAACCGTTTTGGGTTTCTTGGCATATTTAGTAGGAGAGGCCTTGATTGAACTAAAGTCGAAGGCTGGTAGGGGAATTACCACCTTCTTCTTCCTTGGGGTCTGATCAACTAACCATTGAGGTACAATGGAAGAAGTTGCTCCTATTGGAGGTTTTGTGATTGTATCTGCGGGTGGAGGAAGATTAACTTGTGGAGTGGTGATGACTGCAAGTGTGGTGACTGTGGGAATGGACTCAAGGAATGAAGGTGCAGAAGGAGGAGGCATATCTATGGTCATCTTAGGTCCAGCAAAGAGAGGTGAGAGGTCGGAGAAGATGATGGCCATGGCTGATGAAAGTGGTGCGGAAGATTGAAGGAGAGGAGGTAAGGACTCTGAAGTCAAAGCTTGAGAAGCAAAAGATAGATCTACCTATAATGAGCATTCAACAAGAGGAAGATCAAGAGGCTGACCAACCTCATCTTTTGAAGGAAGTTTTTCCTTGCTTTGGTGGAGGAGGTGAATCCAATATCTCGAATGTTTGTGAAGGAGTGGTAGATGATTCGGATCCTTGCTTTTCTCCTTTTCAGACAAACTTAAATTTTATCTACCTCTTGGTAGAGCTTTTATCATTTTCCTTTTCTCCCTTGGAGGGTCCCACCTCTAAAGTGGCTATCTTTGAAAATTTCTTTTCATTATAAATCATTCCCCAAGAAATGAGCCATGCCTTGGTATGAATGAGAATACGAGCGGCTCTTTCGGCTATAGAATATTTTTCGGCAATGGACCAATCAATGGTTGGGAATCCATGTTGATCTCCACCCAATTGTTCATATCTAATTTCCATGACAATTTCATTATCCGTGGTTCCTTTAGGGATATCAGCTAGATCTAATGCTTGAATTTCTTCGAGTGTTAGTCTGCTATTGTCTTTTCTTCGGATGGCAACTTCATCCCAAAGATCAACCCAAATATCTTCCACATGGGGCTCATTTAAATACAAGGTTCTATATGACTTGAGGACTCCTTGGATGTCGAATCCTTCCCTGAACTTCATATGTTTCTTCAATTTGTCTTGAAGTTCGTGCACCACGTTCTTGGCATTAACCAGTGTAGAAAACATGTACCTTCCAATGGAAATAGGGAAGGAGACATCGGCCTTGTGCCAGCTTTGTTAGAACTTGTGGAAATCCAACAATTATCTGACTAACTCCATAATGATGAGTTTGTCACTTGGGAACCTGGGCAAATAGAAAGGGTTACCTTGGAGCTTTACCACCCAAAGATAGGTGAACTTATTTAATTACAAAAATATGCAACCCCATTTTGACACCTCTGCCCAGGCCTCATCAGAAACTCTTCTTTTTCTCATATCAGGATCCAACCTACAAATATTTTCATAGAAGAAGGCTCGGTCACTCTTCTAAATTGGTCTTCAGACCCTTTTATTGTCAGCTGATGGAAGTACTGATATACATGTTTCGTTGCTCGGTTTCCCTTTGCATCTAACCCTGGGTAGTTTCTCATGCCTGCCGCTGCATAGGTGACGTATGACATCATATAGAAATTGCAGTTAGATAAGACCGTTTTCATCTAAGATTCAATCTCATCACTTATTAGGCTACCCCAATCAATCCATTGGTCATTCTTCTTTATGACGAACATGAACTGATACATCCACCCTTGGAATTTTTTTAATTCTAGGAGTCTAAATAACCGGCTCAACAGGGTGATGATATCACTGACTTCAAGAATAAAATCGCTTCTAGGGATCGACTTAGGAAACCTAGAAACAACTAGCTTAGCCTTGATCAAGAAATTTTTGTTTACTTGTCTGATGTAGTCTTCCTGATCTTTGTCCCAGGCCTTTTGTGCTGATTTAATATTTAAATCAACAAACTCCGTAAAGTTGGGCAAATTTAGGATTTGATCAAAGTAATCTCCGTCTAGTTTCACTATAGACTCTCCTGCTTGATTTCTTACTGAACGGGAGGCTGAGTCATAGTGGGAAGCACAAGCTAGGATGAATTCAGGGAATTGAGTTAATACTGGAAATCTTCCTGTAAGAGGAGACCACTGCCAGATATTGACTTCATCCATGAATTCTAAGAAGAATCCTCAATTATTTTCTAGAAATCTTCCATGTCTATATTGACGAGCTCTGTGTCCCGGATGTCATAATTACAGCTTATATAAGAAGAAGATTCCATCTTCTGATACTTATACTTCATCTTTCATGACTTATCTGACTTATCCTTAGATGAGCCAGGGTTTGACATGAGGAGTCTTTAAAATTCCTTGATGAACTCTAGAAGGGCAATCGGGTGTGAAATCCTATTGGACATGTGCACAAACCTGACACACTATTCAGGTTTTGAAACTTGCAAACCACCTTGGGAAACTCGATAGACTAGATTGTATGTCAGAAATTAAGTCGTGTCAAACACCAATGGAAACCCAAAACATTGGCGGAGTTTGGAGGATGTTGATCACCTTTAGAAACCCAAAACGATGGCGGGGTGTATGTTGGAAGTTAGGGCATGTCGCGCATCGATGAAAACCTGACACACCGCGGAAATCAAAGGATGCTGAGCCGGTGGAAGATCCTGACATGTGGCGGAACTTGATAGGGGTCGAGCACCCTGCAAAACCCGACACAAGATATACAACACCCTGCAAAACCCAAAATCAATATATCATGTTTCTAACATGCTAGAATATGAGAATTTCCTACCTTGTTCACTCATTGATTTTTAGATTATTTTGAAATGAAAAACTTATGTAAAAATAAGCAAATAACCAGGGAGTGACTTTCAAACTAAAACCCTACTGGGAAAGACAAGAACCAAGGAAAAATACCCAAAACCCTAAACCAGAAATGGAAGAGGAAATGAAATGAAAACCAAAACAAAACACCTCAAAAATAACCCCAAAAAGATTCAAAAATGGAAAGAGGTGAAGAATACATTCAACAAGTTTGATAAAGGATCAAAGATGGATGGCACAATCGACCGGGAAGCTTAATCGGGTCTGGAAGTGGAAGAAGCATACAAAGAAATCCAACACAGAAAAAATGCACTAGGTAACAATGACGTGGAAAACTAAGTATTTATAATACTCTAACATTAATTACACCTCTCTTGACACGTGTGCCAACTACCAGACAACTGGGCATTAATGACATGTCATCATGCTTGGAGCTCCCAAAACCCTGATACAAACGATTTGGTTTAGTTCAGGTTTTGGGTTTTGGAAAACATGAAGCATGACGTATGAGATTTTGAGATGCTTCTAAGTCCCAAAATCTCAACATAAAGGCTATGATCAAGTTTTATGTTTCGGGGAACACGAGGAAAAGAACATGTTTTGGGAAAAGCATGTTCCAATGCATGGGAGTTCCGAAAACCCGACACATAGCTAAGGAAATCATGTTTCAGGTTTCGGGTAAAATTAGACATGAAACATGAAAGAAGCATGATTTCATGCAATGGAAACCTGAAAATCTGAAAATCTCCTTCAAAGGGGAATTTTGAAGAGATTTGTCTAAAATTTTCCTATCGTTATCTCATTTTTAGTCTGAATCACTAGAACAAGATAACAATTTTGCAAATGGTGGGTCGTGGAACCAAACTGAATATGTTGACATGTCCAAGTGGCTAGGTGAACGCTAGAGGAGGTGTCATTTTTGTGCGTGACAATGTCGTTGCTTTCGGGATACTTCGTTTGGGCGTAGTCCCTTAAGAGCCCTGAGACAAAAAAATCATTCAACTTCGAAGGGTGACTACGTAGACTCCGTGGAACCTAAGGATGTCTTGTTTGATCCTACACCTTGGTGTAGGGACCCTATGGAATAGCCTATCTCCATTTTTTCCTTATCCAATCGGTGCTCTCGCTGCCCTATTGTTTACAAACATGCCAAATAGTGTAGTTTAAGATAGTGTAAGGCTGTTTATGGGTATATTTTACAAATGATTAGTTGTGGCACCAAAAAAACTATATCGACATGTTTGAGTGGCTAGGTGAATGCTAGAGGAGGTGTCATTTTGGTGCACGACAACATCATTGCTTCCGGGCTACGTCGTTCGGGTGTAGTCCCTTAAGAACCCTGAGACCCAAAAATCATTCAAATTTGACAGGTGACTATGCACACTCCGTGGCACCTAAGGACATCTCATTTGATCATAAACCTTGGCATAGGGACCCTCTACAATAGTCTATCTTGGTTTTTTCCTTCTCCAATCGGTGCTCTCGATGCCCTATTGTTTGCAAACGTGCCAAATAGTGCAGTTTGAGACAGTGTAAGGCTGTCTAATGGTATATTTTGCAATCGGTAGGTCATGGCACCAAAATTAATATGCCGACACATCCAGGTGGCCAGGTGAATGCTAGAGGAGGTGTCACTTTGGTGTGTGACAATGTCGTTGCTTTCGGGATACCTCATTCAGGCGTAGTCCCTTAAGAGCCCTAAGACCAAAAATATTGTTCAACTTCGACGGGTGACTACGTGCACTCCATGGCACCTAGAGATGTTGTTATCACCGAATCACTGCACCCTTATGTTTCCATAAGTGCATATACTTGAACTTACTGTGTGATTGGATAACATGGGTACTATCTCCAAGTTGTGGGACTTGCTACTTGAGATAGACCTCCAGAGAAAGTTGGTTCTTGCTCCTAAACTACCTGCCACAATCTACTCTAATGCAGGGGAAACTAACTATTCTAATCTAAATTTCCAAGGGGCCAGGGAGAGAGAATGCATAAAATGAAATCCTACACTAAAGCGGTGATACACCAGAAAAGGAGGGTGTGAGAGTAGTTTTCAAATGCGTGAGATGCAGAAGAAAAGTGCACACTAGAAGGGGTGATGACAGTTCTCCACAATCTAGCAAAATGCATTCACAAAAGTACCTCGAACATACACAATGATAATGGATCCCTGCAAGAACATAATAATAGACACAATATTCTTATAGAAAGATTAAAGGGGCAAGAAGAATGCAAGAAAACACAGCAGGGGAAGATACATCCACAAACTTGATATTTTATTGCTTCATGATATGCACAGTTCAATATATTACAAGATAAGGGCCTGGATCACCATGCAAGGAGTCCACTACAAGGGCCTGCAACACATTGGCTTCACAAAGCAATTTTGGCAGAGCTTTGCTACAAAAACTACCTCCCCTTACAATGAGCCCAACACTCCAATTTATAGAAAAATGAGAAGGGAAGAGAGAGGAAATCCAAATCTACCCCAACCACTTCTAGGTTGCATTTAATTCATCTCATTATGGCGGTAGGTGAGAGCCCTAGCGAACCCAAAAAGTGGCGAACTGTATTTGCATTTAAGCTGGTTGTTGAAATGTCATTTCTGGCCATTACCACGCACCAGAGATGTTTCTTGATTTTATCTCTCCAAACTGAACCAAAATGAAAGATTGACCCTGGAATCGTGTAGAGAATTTCACCAGCTTTCCATTGATATAAAGAACGTGAAAATCCAAGCTCTGGATCGAAAGATATGGTGATCTGAAGATTTAGGGAAAAAAATAGGCCAAAACGGATCGATGGGAAAATATTTGAATTTTTTTCGCGCTCTGCCACTTGGATGACACGTGTCGGGCTCTGATTCATCCGCGGGTTCATCCTCTGAAAATTCCTTTTGGGCCTCTTAAACTTGGACACGTGGCACTATTTTATTGGTTCGGGCCTGAGGGGCGCATTTTGCCCTTTTGTTTTTACCTTTGGAAACATTTTTCAAAATTTTCCCACCGAGTTAATGAGGTGGAGACACGTGGCGAGATTCTGATTCATTGGCAGCTCTTTCGGATTTTCGTATCCCACGTGTCCCTCGCATACCTTTGGCCTGGCTGTCCCAAACTGCCTGGGACAAATTTCTCTGAACTGCCCGATTCGGGCTTCCTTGTTCCTGTTTGAGGTGAAGACACGTGGCTGAGATTCCATTCACTCTCGGCTCTTTCAGCTTTTCGCGTCCCTCGCGTACTTTTGGCCCAACTGTCCTGGATGAAAGTCCCCTGTTTCAACTGAATCGGCCAGTTCACATCCTCCGTGTACTTTTGGTCCAGGATGTCCCAAACCGTCTGGGAAAAATATCTCCGAACTGCCTGAAATGGACCAACTTGCGCCAAACCGGCCGATCCGACGTCCCGCGCGTACTTTTGGCCCGGATGTCCCAGACTGCGTGAAACAAGACTTAGGCAATTTTTTCCCCTCTTTCGGCCGATTCGGCTTTTTGCGTCCCACGCGTCCTGATGTCCCAACTTTCCCGCAGACCGCCTGGACTAGGACTTAGCCGATTTTCTTCATTTTTTTGGCCCCAAGCTTGGTACGACGAACCTCAGTTCAACCCGAACTGGTATGACCTGAGCCCTTCAGACCCGAAATGCCTCAGAACAGTCCTGCAACCTTATTTTTGCATTTTTTCCATTTTTTCTAACTCGTTGGGATTTCTTCTTGGATGGGAGAGTTAGAGAGAAGCCTAGGGGGCCCCAAAAACATGATTTTGGGCCTTGAATCAATCTACTTGCTCGGGACTGAATAATTTGATGCATGTTATCAAAATTACCTTGAGGGGTGAATTTTGGATAACAATTTTGGCGACTCAGCGGGGTCATCTGCCTGCTAGATGAAGTTACCAGTTGCCTGAAGCATCCATTGGGCATGGAGTCATGAGTTATAACCTGGAAACTGATCTGAAATTTGAAAACCTGTGTCCTTGAGCTATTGAAACATTTGTTGAGCTGGTTCTCTCATGGCTGCAATTCTTTTCCAGGAGCTTGATGAACTACAAACATGCACATACTAGAAGCAATAGGACATGTGCACAAGCACTTAGGGAAATAAAAAACTATTCTAACAACAGTACAATGTGCATAAGCACTTAGAGGAATGGAAATTCTAAATTAATATTTACAAGGGTGAAAAGCTATCTTTCTAGTAGCAACGTTTGAGATAGATCCCATTGACCAGAATCTGCAATTCTTCACCATCCAACTTAGCCAGTCGGAAAGCATTACTACCTTTGCATTCAATGATCATGTAAGGGCCACTCCAGATGGCATCAAATTTGGAATGCTTTCCCGGCTTTGCACGATCTGCATCCCATTTCAACACTAGATCTCCAATCTGGAAGGTTCTAGCCTTGGCTTTCCTATCAAAAGTCTTCTTGATCAAGGCTTGATCCTTCTCTATTGCTTGGGCTGCATGCTCTCTAACTTCTTGGAGCTCCATTAATTCTGCATATCTAACCTCCATGGGTTCAAACTCAGCTAGTTCCAACTGTTTCATGAGTTCCAATGCTGGCAACTCAAGTGATATAGGTAGAACTGCTTCTTTCCCGTACACAAGCTTGTATGGAGAGCTTCCTGTAGACCTCTTGGGTGTGATTCTATCAGCCCATAGGGCTGATTTGAGCTTTGCGTGCCAAGTCCTTTGGTTTTCATCCAGAGTCCTTCTGATGATTCTTAGTAGGTTCTTGTTTGTAGACTCGGCTTGACCATTACCTTGAGGGTAATAGTTCGATGAAGTGCTGAGATACACACAATTCTTGACAGCCCATTCAGTGATCTTTGTGCCAAGGAATGCCAATGCATTGTCTGATATGATAGTGGCAGGGGCACCAAACCTCGTGACTATCCCTTCATAGAAATCTAAGATATTAGATTCATTTGCCTCCTTGAGTGCCACTGCTTCGGTCCACTTGGTGAAATAATCCGTTGCTGTAAGTATCCACTTGTGGCCTTGACTTGAATTGGGATTGATAACCCCAATGAAGTCCAATCCCCATTGCATGAATGGCTGATTTACTGAAATTGGACGAAGGGGCAGTGCTGCTAACCTCTCTTTCCCTGTGAAGAATGCACATCTCTTGCATTTTTTGACCCATGAGTAGCAATCATTGAACACAGTAGGCCAATAGTAACCAGCTTTCATGATTTTGAGAGCTGTCACTCGTGGAGCAAAGTGGCCTCCTGCTTCCCCATCATGGAACTCATGTAAGATCTTCTCAACTTGACCTGTTCCAATGCATCTTAATAGAACACCATGGATGTCTTTCTTGAACAAGATACCATTAATGAGTACATACGGGATAGCTTGTAATCTAAAGTATCTCCTCTTTGCCTTGCTCACTTTGGAGGGCACAAGCCTGTTTGGAGGTAATGCACCAAGTCTTGAGTCCAACATGGAATGGGTGCATCATCAGTTGGTTGTTCTTGATCATTCTGTAGTAGCAGGACAACATCTTCTTCACCTTTTGAGCCGTCTGGTTGTTTGGAAGCGAGCTGCTCACACAAACCTTTGCCATGAACTAGCTTGGTCACTTTGATTTCAATATCATATTCCATCACCCGAGTGATCCAACCTGCTCTCTTCTCGTTTAAATCCTTGTTTAGGAGAAAGTCCTTGACACCAGCATGAGACACCAGCAGCTTGAATCTTATTGTTTGAGACCAAATGTCTGAACTTCTTCAAGCTCCTGATGACAGCAAGGACATGCTTTTCGATGAAAGAATACTTTATTTCGTAATCTTCCAAGGTTTGACTGAAGAATGCTATGGGCTGTTCTGAACCTTCTCTATTCAGCTGTGTCAAGATAGCTGAGATTGTGTCTGATCCTCCAAACGCATACAACATGAAGTCCTTTGAAAAGTCTGGGTTGATAAGAGTTGGAGCTTGTGATATTGCATGCTTGATGTTTTCAAAACTCTCTTTGCCTTCTGCTATCCATTTGAATGCGAGACTCTTCTTCAACATTATTGTTAAAGGCTTCACAAGAGTGGAAAAATTAGGCACAAATCTGTGGACAAAGTTTATCCTTCCCAAGAAACTTTGAAGAGATTTCTTGTGGTGTGGCAATGGAAGTGTTCGGATGGCTTCAACCCTTTCAGGATCAATTGTTAGCCCTTCCCTAGAGACAATGTGGCCCAACAATTTTCCTTCGTGTGCCAAGAATATACACTTCTTTGGATTCAACGACACTCCGAACCTTCTACACCTCTGAAACACTTTCCTGAGGTGAAAGAGATGGTCTGCTGCATTCTTTGAGAAGACAGTGATATCATCTAGGTATACCAGCACTATCTTGTTGATCAAGCCTTTGAACGCCATATCCATAGCTCGCTGGAATGTTGCTCCGGCATTTGACAGTCCAAATGGCATCTTCTTGTAAGCATACGTGCCCCATTTTGTAGTGAAGGCCGTCTTGAATTGATCTTCTTCTTTCACCATTATCTGATTATAGCCTGAATATCCATCTAGCAATGAAAACCTTTCTGAACCAGCTACAACCTGCAATATTTGTTCCATTGATGGAAGTGGATAATGATCTTTGAGTGATGCTTTATTTAGATCGCGAAAGTCCACACACAATCTTATTTCTCCATTTCTCTTTCTTACTGGCACCAAGTTTGCAACCCAACTTGAGTGTTTGATGGGGAAGATGATACTGGCCTCAATAAGCTTGCTTAACTCTTTTCTCATGAGAGGTTCAATATGGGGATTCACTGGCCTTTGCTTTTGCCTGACAGGCTTGGATTCTGGATCCAGCTCAATAGTATGTTGTGCCAACTTTGGGTTGAAACCTCTTAAATCTTTGTAAGTCCAAGCGAAGACATCTGGGAATTCTTGACAAAGCTGAACAAAATCAGATTTCTCTTGTGGAGTACTTACTTTGCCAATTTGCAATGTCTTGCCTTCATCTACTAAGATAGGTTCTGAATCTTCATCCTTTACTTGAATGTTCACTTTCTCCTTCCGGAACTGATCATTCGGGTTGAAGATTGACTCCAAGGTTATGAGGCCTTTTGGTAATTTGTTAGTTCTCAGCTGCACCACTTGGTCACCATACTGCTGCTCCAGCTTGTCTTGATTCCTCGCGGAGAACTCAGCTTCTTCTTGCAGGAAATTAACAATCTGCTGATCATTCTCGAAGACTTGCCAACTTGTGTTGTTATCCGGAACAGCTGGTCTCACAACCACTTTGATATGAGGCTGAGATTTTTCACTTTTGATATTTTCTACAACGTCAAATGCAGCCCCAATTGCTGCCAGTCTGTCTGCTGCTTCATTCCTTTTTCCTTGGGATGGAATTGATGCTAAAAGCTTCAAAATCTTCAATAAGATCCCATACCCGATTTTTGTAGTTCTTCAACATATCATTTTTGGCAGCATTTTTTCCCCTGACTTGGTTTACGATCAGCTCACTATCACCAAATACTTGCAAATTCTTGATGCATTTCTTCTTTGCCCAGTGCAGTCCATGAATTAAGGCTTCATACTCAGCTGTATTGTTTGAGCAAAGAAAACTGAAAATGGAAGGCTGAGTAATACTTTATACCTTGTGGTGAAATGAGCATAGCTCCTCCTCCTGCACCTTGTCTACTCCTTGACCCATCAAAGAACAATTTCCATACTTCATTCTTGTCCTTATGATCTGGCTTGGTGATGCTGGGGAGAGGTTGATTCTCTTCATGTAAACAATAGACTCCCAGCTCAGATTCTTCTATTTCTTGATAAGGATCAAAAGCATGCACCTTGCTTTCCCATTCATCAAGAGTTAGATCTGGGATGTTTCCTACCTTGGTGTCAGCTTCATCAGTGCTTGGATGATCTTCTTGATCAAACGCTGAACAATTGGCATTAATCTAACTTGGAGTGTAAGGCTCAATGTGAAAGTTTGCAATAGGTTCAGATCTGATTGTGGCCTTAGTTCCATACCTTGTTCTAAACAACATGTGTGACCAATCCGCCGACAGATAGCCTCCAATTTTAGCAGTGAAGTCTCTTGACAAGCACAATGCAAAGAGTGGTGGCAGGTCTATGACTGACACATCTTGTAACACTATTACGTTTGGACATGCGTGCAAGTGTGAGGCTCAAACCTTCTGATTACTCCAACTGTTGTCACTGTTGTCTGTCCCATCCAATTACACTACACCTTTGGAGATGACTTCATATTGAAGCCCTAGCTGATCAGCTATCTGTTTTGGCATGACTGAGCTGCTTGCTCCAGAGTCAATCATGCAATTATGTACCAACTTGTCTCCTATGATCAATGAAACATAAAATGGAGGGGGCTTCAACATTTTACCTTGCTTGTCCTCCATGATTTCCTTCAGGCTGGGCAGCATTTGTGAGTACCTTCTCTTGCATTTGGACCTGTTGATTTGAAGTTGACCAGTCCTTCATGGCAGCTTGTAGCAAATCTCTTTGGCCTGGGATGGATAGTGATTCCCACATTGATATGTTTACATTTGTCTTCTTCATCTGATCAATGATGTTGAATGGGGATGAAGCATCCCTCTGTTGTCCTCTAGTTTGCACATTCATTCCTTGCACATGGGTAGCAGACAACTAGCATTTGGGTTGGCCTAGGAGCTAGTTTGGGTGCCCCTTGCATGTTTGGAACTATGTTTTGTTTGTCCAACGGCTTGTGGAGTGGTAGAAGGTTGTGGATTACTTGGAGCTAATGGCTGTCCTTCACCCAAATTTCTCCTTTTTGACCTTGTGTTGGCTGCAACACTTTGAGAGGGTATTTGATTCATACCACAGAAATCTTCAGCCTGCCAATTGACAAGAGTAGTTTCATTCAGAGATGTTCCCTGCTGAGGTGCTTCCTGCTACTGATCTCCTTCTTGGCTGGACTCTTGTGACCCACCAATGACAGTTTGCACCATCAGATCCTGATTTAATGCACCATTAAAGCACATTGATTGGTTATGTGGCTGGCTGCATGGGAAACACCAATCATATTCTTGGGCCATGTTATTTTGGACTGGCACTAATGCTTTAGAAGCAGATACAACATTGGGGTTATAGGGCTGAAATGGTCTATTAGCGGGAGGCCTTACTTGGCTTTGATTTTGATTTGCAGCCTGAGTTGGTGACCTATTTTGTTGGTATGGGGGCCTAGCCTGGTACTGCGCTTGAGGCTGATAAGGTCTAGCACTTTGAGCTTGCTATCTTTTGATAGTAACCAGCTCATTTCCCAAATTTTGCAATTGTTTCATGACCTCTTGGAGTTCACTTGAAGCACTAGAGGATGAAGTAGAAGTTTCATTTGAACTTTGATTTCTAGGAGTGGGAATAGGAGCCAAAGTGGGTGCTTGACTAGTACTTGGATTTTCTAAGTTTGGATACAAGGGCATGGGAGGCCTAGGGGCTAGTTTACCAGCTTGGATCAAGACAATTTTCAGCCCTAATGGCAATGCTATAAGCAACATGTAAGGTTGTGCCTCCCATAGATTGAATTATCATAGAAATATCAGAATTCAAAGCCTTAAGATAGTATAGAAAAGCACCTTCAGCTGTTGGCCTGACGGCCACTGGAATCCTATCCCAAGACCTTTGAAATATGAAGTTGAAGTCAGTCAGCTGCTCGTTGGGAGCTCTCTTGATAGTTGTCAATTGTTCTAGTAGAGACAAATTGTCTCCCTTTTCCCCAAACTTCTCATGGAGAACTATGCATAACTGATTCCAATTTGTGATAGATCCAGCTCCAAGGCTCCTAAACCATTGCAATGCCTTCCCTTTGAATGAAGATGCCAGCAATTTGACAGCCACATCCATTTCATTTATCTCATGGATTGCACAGACGTTAGCAATGTCTTTGACATGATCACCAGGAGTGGTATGATTTTCTCCAGTGAAAAATGGAATGTTCTTCATCGCTGCAATTGGAACTGGATTCTGTGCATTGAGGGCAAGTGGGCTGCTGCCAGTGAAATTGACAAAGGGATTCGGTGGTTGCGCCATTCTGATTGGCCTGAGAACCCTTGTTGATGCGAGAAAAGGTCTACCAGGTGGAGGTGTAGACAAAGTTCTATTAGGTGGAGATGGTGATCTTTGAGCTCTTCTTCCCCTTCTTTCTCTTCCTGGAGATAGGTGTAGATAAACAAACAATCCTTCCTCCCTAGTTCTTGACCTAGTCTGTATTCTTCTCATAAATTTTCCAGGCTTGGACTGCTGAAACCAGCGGATTATGCCTCTTTTGGAGTCACCAGATGTGTAATTTTAAAGCTCCTTCAAAGCTGGAACATGGAACAAGTGCACATCGATCTTGTTGTAATGAAGGTGAAGACCTCTAATGTCCCACTGGCGTGCCAGAACTGTTATCACCGAATCACAGCACCCCTCTGTTTATACAAGTGCATATACTTGAACTCACGGTGTGATTGGATAACATGGGTACTATCTCCAAGTTGTGGGACTTGCTACTTGAGATAGACCTCCAGAGAAAGCTGGTTCTTACTCCTAAACTACCTGCCACAATCTACTCTAATGCAGGGGAAAATAACTATTCTAATCTAAATTTCCAAGGGACCAGGGAGAGAGAATGCATAAAATGAAAGCCTACACTAAAGCGGTGATACACCAGAAAAGGAGGGTGTGAGAGTAGTCTCCAAATGTGTGAAATACAGAAGCAAAGTGCACACTAGAAGAGGTGATGACAGTTCTCCATAATCTAGCAAAATGCATTCACAAAAGTACCTCCAAGCATACACAATGATAATGGATCCCTGCAAGAACATAATAATAGACACAATATTCTTGTAGATCAAGGTTAAAGGGGCAAGAAGAATGCAAGAAAACACAGCAGGGGAAGATATATCCACAAACTGATATTTTATTGCTTCATGATATGCACAGTTCAATCTATTACAAGATAAGGGCCTGGATCACCATGCAAGGAGTCCACTACAAGGGCCTGCAACACATTGGCTTCACAAAGTGAATTTTGACAGAGCTTTGCTACAAAAACTACCTCTTTTTACAATGAGCCCAACACTCCAATTTATAGAAAAATGAGAAGGGAAGAGAGAGGAAATCCAAATCTACCCCAACCACTTCTAGGTTATATTTAATTCATCTCATTATGGCGGTAGGTGAGAAAGCGGTGAATTGTATTTGCATTTAAACTGGTTGTTAAAACGTCATTTCTGGCCATTACCATGCACCAGAGACGTTTCTTGATTTTCTCTCTCCAAAATGAACCAAAATGCAAGATTGACCCCGAAATCATGTAGATAATTTCACCAGCTTTCCATTGATATAAAGAACGTGAAAATCTGAGCTCTGGATCGAAAGATTTATGGCGATCTGAAGATTTAAGGCAAAAACAGGCCAAAACGGATCGGCGAGGAAAATATTTGAATTTTTTCCGCGCACTGCCACTTGGATGACACGTGTCGGGCTCTGATTCATCCGCGGGTTCATCCTCTTAAAATTCCTTTCAGGCCCTTAAACTTGGACACGTGGCACTATTTTATTGGTTCGGGCCTGAGGGGCACATTTTTACCTTGCGCCAAACACTTAGCAACTTTTCAACCTTTTGACATGTGGCACGTTCTGATTCGTTGCGGGCCTCCTTGTCTCTTTTCGGCCATTTCACCTTTTTGCATCCCACGCATCCCTCGCATACCTTTGGCCCAGATGTCCCAAACGAAAATCTCCTAACTTCGGCCGATTCGGGCTTCCTTGTTCCTGTTTGAGGTGAAGACACGTGGCGAGATTCCATTCGCTCTCGGCTCTTTCAGCTTTTCGCGTCCCTCGCGTACTTTTGGCCCAGATGTCCCAAACTGTCCTCAGACTAAAGTCCCCTGTTTTAGGCCGAATCGGCTGGTTCGCGTCCTCCACGTACTTTTGGCCCGGATGTCCCAGACTATGCCTGGGACAAATATCTCCGAACCGCCCGAAATGGACCGACTTGTGCCAAACCGGCCGATTTCGCGTCCCGCACGTGTACTTTTGGCCCGGATGTCCCAGACTGCGTGAAACAAGACTTAGGAAATTTTTTCCCTCTTTCGGCCGATTTCAGCTTTTCGCGTCCCACGCGTCCCGACGTCCCAACTGTCCCGCAGACCGCCTGGACTAGGACTTAGCCGATTTTCTTCATTTTTTCGGCCCCAAGCTTGGTACGACGAACCTCAGTTCAACCCGAACATGGTTATGACCCGAGCCCTTCAGACCTGAAATGCCTCAAAACAGTCCTACAACCTTATTTTTGCATTTTTTCCATTTTTTCTAACTCGTTGGGATTTCTTCTTGGATGGGAGAGTTAGAAAAAAGCCGAGGGGACCTCAAAAACATGATTTTGGGCCTTGAATCAATCTACTTGCTCGGGACTGAATAATTTGATGCATGTTATCAAAATTACCTTGAGGGGTGAATTTCCTCGTTTGGGCGTAGTCCCTAAAGAGCCCTGAGACCAATTTTTTTTAACTTCGACGGGTGACTACATGGACTCCGTGGCACCTAAAAAATATCTTTTTTGATCCTACACCTCGGTGTTGGGACCCTCTATAATAGCTTGTATCAGTTTTTTCCTTCTCTAATCGGTGTTCTCGCTACCCTATTATTTGCAAACGCGTAAATAGTGAAGTTTGAGACAGTGTAAGGTTGTCTAATAATATATTTTACAAATGGTGGGTCGTGGCACAAAGCCAACTGCATCGAAACATCTGAGTGGCTAGGTGAATGCTAGAGGATGTGCCGTTTTTGGTGTGTGATAACGTCGTTGCTTCTAGGCTACCCTCGTTCGGGTGTAGTCCCTTAAGAGCCCTGAGACCAAAAAATCGTTCAACTTAGACATGTGACTACGCACACTCCGTGGCACCTAGAGACGTATCCTTAGATCCTACACCTGGGTGTAGGGACCCTCTACAATAGTCCGTATTAGTTTTTTCCTCCTCCAATCGGTGCTCTCGTTGCCCTATTGTTTGTAAACTCACAGAATAGTACAGTTTGAGCCAATGTAAGGCTGTCAAACAATATATTTTGTAAACAGTGGGTCATGGCACCAAACTGACTGTGCACATGCGTAGGTATAGTCTTGTAAACACTTGGGGAGGCATCATTTTGGTTCTCTAAGCTCCAGGTCCTTCTGGGCTACCTCCTTCGAAGCTAAGAACCCCCTCCACAAGTACATAAATCATTGTTAATTGCTTCTCTTTTCTTGTAAAACAATGAAAACTTTTCTTAGCTTTGAAAATTTATAATTATCTACTAACAGTGCTAACCATGTGAAGGTGGAAGCTTTTCTGGCACCACTAACCTGCACATAAAAGTGTTAATCAAAGAAATTTAAGTTTCAATTCAAAACCATACTAGATATATACAAAATACACAAATTTAATAAAATATATGAACTTAAATTTATCTAACTAACAAATTTATATATACCAAACATGAGCATTGTAAATTCATTCCAATGAACCATTATGATCAAATCTACTCTGAATAGCGGACATGATTGCTTCATGATCTGACTCTCAGACCTTCTAAGAATCTTGTTATTAGGCATTCCTCGATATCTATACAGCTGAATATTGATTGCTAGAGCTATATCGAATATAAGAGTATTTTCCTGTGTGTCCTCAAAGTCTTAAAACACCCAAAGAGAGGATTTTTTAATGGATACCCGAATCCAAGTGCCAGTAACTACACTGACCTGACCATGTAGGGTACTCAATATCTTCGCCATCTATAACAGAGAAGTCAACTTCTTTCTTAGCTCGATGCAATGACATAAGAAATAGTCTATTCCTTCTTCATTGTATTCTGTTGCAATAACTGTAAACACATGTCCTACAAAAAAAAGGTTTCAACTCAAATTTAAATGCACATATTAAAATTTCAATGGACATAACTCAATACAAAATTGTAAATAACCATAAATACCTTGTCGCACCCAAAATTGAAATTTCGTCAAAGTCCTTGGATGTTGCAACTTCATCTATAGAAACAAGTTGTAATGCTTGTTGAGATTGATAACCAAGAAGTGGAGTTAGAGGCCTACAAATCCATCCATCCACCCATTCTTGTGAATCACACTCAGCAGTGACAAATTCAATACAAGATGCACAAAAACATGTCAACTTTCTTGTCCATGTGGCCCACGAAGTAGCGTCTGAGCTACAAAATGAGTGCATATCATTGGACCCAGTGAGTGTCATACAATCCTCACAGTTAGCAATTTGTTGTTTGTTTATCAACCAAAAATATCTGCGAACTGTGGAATTTTCTTGAGAACCTCGGGCCATGTTGTCAATACACCATTCCACTATGCTCTCTTTGCATCTTTCAATTTAACACCATCTTTGTACTTCAACTCTTCTCTTACAAGATCTCTTTTCACACATGCCCCTGTACCGTCATGCTCTCATTTTCCATGTCCAGCCTCAGTGAAACTCCCAATATGTTACACACCCATCTTGACGTGCATCCAACTCATCCAATAAAACATTTGTGCATTCTTAAACTGAGACGTGTAATTATCTGACCATATATAATGTTGTTTGAAGTGGATGTCCCTATCCACAATTTTCTATAAAATAACTGGAAACACCCTTGCACAAATTCATAGAATGAGTAAGATCATCACTGATATAAAAGTGACTCTCTTAAATTTTTTTGATCATTCTCTGTACTGTCAGGAGAATGTATAAATGCTATATGCACAAAAATGGCAACTTGTACTGAGTTGTAATATTGTGATTGAACCTCCATTTGTGGTTGTAAATGTGTAATTCTCTACAAAATAGACCACTGAAACAATAGTACCAATAGGAAATGTGTCTTTACATATATTGAACTTTTCATCCAACCATCGAGCTCTGTGTGTATGCCTAGCATACTCATAAACAATTTCATCCATAAATTTTTCTCATAAATTGAAAAACAGGCATATGTTATGTAACTAGATCACACCGTTTAAACTCTTTTCCATCTTTCAACTGGTATGCAACTAATTTATATTTATCAAAACTCAACTAAATTATGTCCTATTGCACCTTAAATTTACTCATGGATGTAACTTTCAATTTAGGTAATCCGCCACATGTACGACAACTTCCATCTAAACAATCTTGACTATAAAAAAATTGTCCAACTTATTTTTTCACAAAATATCGTAGGAATGAAATCCCTGGAAGATATTGGTGGAACTTGAACACCACATTCCGATAACATAGTTTCAGAATGAAAAATAGAACGAATACGTAAAAAAATTTAGCATAATGCATCGCAAATTCAACATGTTGCCTACAACAACAAGTGGTGCGAGCGTGGTTGATTTTCACATAGAATGGTTTTCAACATTTTCAAAAAAAGCGTTGACTAATTTTAATTTCCAGATGCTCTTGTTCAAATTATACGAAAAATTTGAGTTTGAGTCATATCTAAGAAATGCTTTGGATGTGGTTCACGATTAGTAGAATCAACTCTCCGTTTTACAACATCTTTTGTATTAGGTGAAATTCTAGTGTTATCATGCCAAAATTGAATAAAAACTTCTCTTATAGCATCAGAATTATATTTTTCCTTACGTGGTGCTCTAGCAGAAAATGCCCAAAAATTGGTGTTGTTGAGTGATTGAAGGATATTACGTCTTTCAATTGCTTTCATTAGAGTTTTTTTCGATTAACTTGCAACATTCGACTTGTTTGCATAATCAAACGTTATTTTTTTATTGATTCACTTACAACACTAGTAGCAAGTACACGATGCACAATATTACTATCCCTAGTGCATCTCTTGACACCAATAGTGTGATATGCATCATGAAAGTTTTCAACAATTGTAGAGGTTTGACCATGTATATTAGATGTTGTCAATCCTAAGGTGTTTAATGTAGGTATCATTTTAAATCAATTTTATCAAAACTAACCAACAACTGACATTTTGTGAATCATTTAAAATTTCAAAATGATTATCCCAAATTTCATGGCTTTTCTTCTGATTTTCCATTCTGAAAGTTTTTCAGACATTGGATTCAAAATGTTTTCACCAATTTCAATAAAATAATTAGGTTTCTTATGGAAAATCATAGGATGTGTTTTTGTCAAATTTTTGCTCATCTACAGTTTCAACGTGAATTTCCTTATTCACATTTTCATTGTCTCCTTCAATTTCAACATTTGCTACATCACGAGTATTATTTAATTCTTCTTCAACATTGATAGTTAAAACATATTCATCACGAGTATTTAATTCAACTTCAACATTGACAGTAGAAACATTACCTGGTTCCTCATTGCTTACAATAGTAGGGGTTGAAGATGAACCTCTTCTTGATTCATGAAGATTCCAAATTCACTCAACATTTTGAAATCTATTTTCTTCTAATTCATTTGGTTTTTTTACTTAATGACTTCCTTTTTTGACTTCGTTTCTTGTCTCCCATGATGTTTTGTTTCTGGTGATAAGAAAAATGTGTAGAAAATGACAGAATTTCGCAGCAATTCGTACGTACGGTAAAATCAAACAGTAAAAATCACATGGTAATTAGAACATTGGGATGTGTGTAAATATGATTTACGAACTACGATCACACTTTATAAACTGCGCTCTCGCGGTTTATAAAGTGCGATCATGGTTCTTGTTTTAAAACTTGCGATTGCAGTTCTATCTGTATCATCAAATCTAACCCTAAGACTCGGGAAATATTTGTTTTGCCCCAACCAAAGCTATGGAAGGTCATTATGAAGTGTAAAGAGGGTCAAAAAAACTTCAAATTTTCTCTTCCATAGACTTGAACCATGTTGAAAAAACTAAAAAAATTTCACAAAAATGGTGCCATCGTAGGGGAGACTATTAGCTTCGTAGAAATATTGATTTTAAAGTGAATAGAATAAGATAAATATCATTTTATAATTTTTTACTAACAATAGGTCTTTTAAGACATTTTTTCCACGAATGTTCATGTCTACATTTAAGACTGCAACTTTTGTTTCACTTATCAAAATGTGGTAAAACTTATACCATCCCAAGCATGGAGAAATTGTATACATGTTAATACATATAAAATATAAATATATATATATATTATATATATATATATATATATATATTTTGATTTCAATATTTTTTGATATATAGTTATGGTGGGCAAACGGAAAGTGCTCCATTTTCTAAATCTTTTCAGACCACTTTCACGGAAAAAAATCATTAAAAAAAAATTGCTCGAAAAAATACAAAATAAAATCCATCCCAAGATAGACAAACACATCTAAATTTTCACAAAATGAAAGAAAAAAAACAAGATTTGGTCATCCAAATCACAGGCAAACGGACTACAATCTTATAGGTTTTTTTTTTTTTTAAAAACCAAGTCATATAATTTTAAGTGTTTAATATAGCTAAACTTTTCCATTTTTTTTTAAAAAAATTAGTATTTTAGAAAGTAGATTCCAGATGCTATGATTCATATTTATATAATTTTTCTAATTTTGAGTGCACGTATTGTTAATAATCCATACAAGTTGAGATTTCACACTTTTTTTTTTTGCAATATGACGTCCACTTATGACCCCTTTTTTGTCCACCAACTTGCAGCACACTTACCCATTGTAAAAACATTAGTTTGTTATTCTCTATATATTTAGCATAGAAGCACAATATCATGGGATATACTACACAATTCCCCTATGGGATACCAACTATTTCTACTCACTCTTTTACAAATGAGGACATTGATACTCAATTTATTTCTAGCACAAAAATTTCACATGGTTGACCATTCTAATACTCATATTATTTGTATCCAAGCACCTATTATGCAAGATGAAGTTCATAGATTAAACATCATCATACCACACTATATTCTTTTATGTGAGGATAGAATAACTCTCAACAATGAGCATATGTTCATTCACAAGTAATCGTATCTAAGCATTTTAAAGATTAGACTATTCTAACAAAACCATGACTATTGCAGATATCTAGTGTAAAGAATAATAATCACCACTTCTCTAAATGGAATAACACGAACCCTAGAAAACAACCCATATATCTTAAGTGTGCTTACTCAAATTTAATAAATGCTAGTAGTAAGAGTAAATCCGATGTTACTAGCATCTCATACACATGATGACTGATACAAAGATAATGGCCAAAATATTAGCTCCTTGTAAGACATTATACACTTACCAAATGTCACCTCAGTCACATAAAATAATCAAATATATTTATTGTTATAAGGTAAGGATTAAAATCAAACCATGTCATGCAAGGCTTGGAATACAATAAAGTAAATTATCTATAATAAAAGGACGTACAACTTGATCTACTTACAATTTAAACATTTCCTATGTAACTAATAGATACATCTTCCATGCTCTAACATGTCATGTCATGAACAATATGCCAAAAATTTAAAATAATTATGATGTATTTTATGAATTTTTAGGTGAATATACCATCCACTAAGAAGAACAAGCTTCATCATTTGCGGTAACTTTTCCTAATGAAAGGATATAAATATAGGAAATACAATATTACATGCAATATGGACCTAATAGATCCATATATGCCATTGAATGGCAAACATATTGATTTGTATATGATAAGTGAGTATAACACAAAGGGGTATTTTGCTATGTCCATTCTTAATTCCACACAGGAAATACCTTGTTCAAACAAACACAAACTAAAGAAGTCCAAATGCATGAATATGATTTCCGCTTAGTTCAGTATGTTGACAATAAATTTGGAAATGATCATAGATTCAATTTTTTTTGGTTAAATATTATGATGTGTCATCATACTTAGTCAATTTGTGAAGATAAACATTTTATACAACTTTTGAGTAAATATTGAGAACATGTGCTGCAAAACTATAGGCCTTTCTAATAAGAGGTTAACATAACACGTCATATGTTTTGGTTCAAAGCTTCTTAGAACAAGATCATTTTAAACCAAATATATGAATGAAATATCAGATGCAATCATGTAGTTTAAGTTCCCATCTTTATTCTTCACACTTAATGCCAAAAACACCAAATTGACTAAACTATACAAAAAATTGAAGAAAAATGTTGGTCGATCCTAGTCATAACCATCAATTGAGAATAGAAGATTTTGTTACACAAATATTGCATCTCTTTATACGAATCATAGATTCACACTACAACATATAGTAAAATAACATCATCGATTGTGTCGATTGTGTGTTGTCTTGTTTTTGTGTTTGATAATCGATTTCTGATGCAAAAATGATTAAAATATGTGGGATAAATATAACACAATGTTTGCACCACATACACAACAAAAAGTTGTTTCACATTTCCTATTTGAATTTAATACTACATTATGTCACATCTTTTGTTTTCCCTTATTGTAAAATTCTTCCTATATGGAATTAAAACATCTTTACGCACATAATACGAAATTAGGGTTTGTGGCAATCCATTTTACTCTTGAATCACACATTATATTTTTATAGAGAAAAAATACTATTGAAATTCAAATATCAAAGTGGAGGCCTATTTTTTTTGACAAGAAGGTGAGGAAGTTATTGTTTTAGCATGATTTCTTAAATAAAATATTCTTCCAAATATTACAAATTTGTTCTTTCAAGTTTGTTTTCTAGATTATGCATAATTTTTTGAGGTTATTAGATTCTTTGTATACAAAATTACTTCCGTAGGTTCATGATGTATGAATTTGGTTCTCTTTTGGAAAAATATGGAGGCAATAGAAAATGTTAGACACTTAGACTTGCATGCATATCCCTTTGTAACCAAACAATACTTGCATATCATGGAGATAGGGATTGGTGTTCTCCCTTGGCAACTATTTTTAGAATTTTCTCTTATTTTAATATCCGTATTTTAGATTAAATTATGGCACATTCATTTTTTTGTTATTAAAAAATTGTACAATATAAAATTAAAGCATATTTAACTTCATGATTAGAAATAAGGGTTTGTAAAAAAATCAAATTTTCTCTTACTATCACGCTTTGCATTTTTGCCTAAACCTATAATTGTTTTAAACAAGTGGTTTACTATTTTGAAGATACTATGTCATCATCCAATAGGTATAAATTATCTCCTATATTAATTTCTACTTCTGTAGATCTATGTTCTTCATCTATATTGAGATTTACTTCCCCAAAACATAGTTCTTCATCAACAAGTATAAATGCTACATAAGAAGTGGTAAGTAATTGTAATTTTGCATAGAAAAGTTTAATTTTTTGTTAATATTAGTTATTTTCATTTCTTGTTATTTTAATTTTATGTTAATATAAGCTATTTTATTTTAATTTATGTATAGGGAGAGTCATCACAATCTCATGTTTGAGGTAGGGATCAAAATAAAAGAAGTGGAAGAGAAGGGGGACATATTGGCTGAGTGATTACGGAACCAACCAATTCTTTCTTTGAGGTTAATTTAGTTTTTGATACATTGAATTCAAATGAAATTGTCATAACATTGATGCATTCTATATGGATATTACACTAATATTAAGTTAATATGCAGCAAAATGAGACTAAAAATTTAATTAGCAGCTCTGATGTTGGATGGGTTTCGACCAAATAAAATTCCAAAGTATAACTTCCCATTGTGTCATTCTGATGATGAAATGTATCTTAACAACATCACAAGGGATCATAAGGCTCGTCTGAAAAGAATTTATTCAAATAAAATGATGTTCTGCTGGGGCAAAACAAACACCTTTTCCTAGAACTTCAGATGAAGATGTTTATCCAATGGAAGATGAGTTGTAATGCCATATCAAACTTAGGGAGAACTTGAGTTTAAGATCTAGCTAAGGAGACTTTGCTGATACCCTTATTCATCAAATAGTATTGAGTCATAATGCTGTTTTCAAATTAATGGACCATTAATAAGTGTTTTGTGCAATATCAATTAGATAATATTGAGTTTAGAATACTATCCTCAAGTTGAACCATTGCATGCACTCTTCCATGGTTTTCATTCCACAAACATTGATAAATGACTTAATACCTTTGAGTGGGCTAGTTGTAAATCATAAGAATGACATCGGTCAGATTTTAATGTTTTTGATAGAGCTCTACATTGGTTGTGGGAAGAAAGAGAGTGTAATTTGAAATTGGTTTTCCAGACTTGAAGTTTGAAGTTACATTTGACAATATGACAGGATGTGTGAAATTTGAAGTTAATCAATTAATCTTACTTGAATTTATGGAATAATTCCATTTCCATAGGTGGTAGAAATTATGGAGAAAGAGTTTAAAGCTGAAAATACTTTTCTTATTCTACTACCAGCCAAAGAATTATATTTCTAAGATTCTTCTATTGAATTCCCTACTATATGGAATAAATTTTTATCAACTTCTACAAATTACCTTAAATTCAAACACCTGATACTTTAGAAACTATTGAAGTATAGGGGCTGGATGGTTCAATTGTTGTGGTTCAATGACAATGGGAGCTCTAAAAATTAAGAGATTGGCCCATGTACAACCACCTAATGGAAATGGGGAACAATTGAAATATTGTAGTCCATGTTCAAATTATTCAACAACAATAAGTTGGACCATAACTACAATGGTCATGTGAATAGCTTGTGGATGACACAATTTCTTGGAGAATAAATGATCTAATTTCATATTGGAATAAGTGAGAACATAAACGGTTGTGAAATTTTTCATCTATACAATTCAAGTGGGATCGACAATATATAGGCTAAGTAGAGAGCTAGAAGGAAGGTTAGCCAACTTGAAAGAGGTAGTAAAGAAAAGAGAGAGAAAGAGGACAATAAACCGGCCGGAGAAAGGTCCATAAGGATTACACCATAGTTTTGTATGAGTATGTGAGCTTTGTAGTCAAGCCACACTTTTATCGTAGATGTCATACGACTTTGAGATAAATAAAAAATATTTATTTTTTATGTGTGGGTATCCTTTATGTACTCTGAGATATGGTAAAAAATGCCTTAAAACCTCATCCTCTTGTAGTCAAATTGGTCTCGTAGATAGGGAATAACTCCGGGAGAGATAAATTGAGGGATTTGTAAAAGAGAAGGCTAGGGAAGCGCCAAACAAAAGGTATCTAGTACACTATTGTTCTCCACTATGAGAAATTGGGTAGAGGACATCAAATAAATGAACTCAGAATCCTTGAGGATATAGTGACTAGGGGAGTTGTGTTAGTGTGCAAAAAAGAGAGAATCATGCCAAGACAAGTTGGTTCAGAAGATGTAGTGGGTACACGAGTAGTGAGTGTGTTGGAAAGGATATTGAGTGAACTTTAGGGTGTAAGGACCAAAGTAGAAGTTGAGGAAGATCATAAAAGATTTCTTGAGGCTCTGAGGGCTAAGAGTGATGATGAAGGAGAAACTATCTCTCAGGAGAAACAAATGCTATAGATAGAGGTTATATGTTCTGTTGGAAAGTCCAATACAACAGTAGCAAGAGGAGATTCGATAGATATTTTGCACAAGGTACAAGACCAACGGAATGTGTTGCTTGGTCGTGGTGGATAACGGAAGAACTAAACACTTTGTATTGGAAGAGATGGTGTATAAGTTGCGATTATAGCAGAAGAGGAATCTCTACCCATACAAAGTGACCTACTTAGTGGAAGGCGAAGAAGGCATTCCACAGGAGAAATGTGAGGTGAATACAAAGATAAAAGGATTCAAGGATTGCATGAGGTGTTATATCTTGACGATGGAGACTTGTCATATCTTGCTAGGGGAGACCATAACAATGACTGTGAAATGCTCTAAGATGGGAGAGAAAGTATAGTGAGGGTGCCCAAGAATGTTAAGACTTTCCATCTTTTACCATTGCAAGAGGAAGGTGCAGGAGCAGGTGGAGTCATATGGAAATGAATAAAGAAAGCAGAGAGGAATAATACACAACAAAGAAACAAAATGTTGTGTTGAGGACCATAGAAGAAAATCTCAAAAGTTGAGAAATGGGTGAAAGAAGATGGCATCACTTGAGAGTGCGTTGTGATTCATGATTGGTCAAAGGAAGTTCACCTATTACGGTATATTATGCTAGACTATACATGATTTTCTTGGGATGGTTGTTTATTTAGGTATTTATCATATGTTAATATTCGGAAATAAATTATCATATCTACATTTGTGTGTGTGTTTTTTGCATTATACACTTGAGTTTTTTGGTCACATCAATATGTATGTCTCTCAACAAAAGGAAAATATGTTTTTCCAAGGTACGGTGATCAACTATGTGGAAGGTCGTCCGAATATCTCAAAAAAGTTGTATATGAATGCTATTGAAGGTGCTTATTGATGGAGCATGAGTACCATGTTTAAAAAGGAAAATAATTATAATGGAAAACGGAATATTAGAGAACCTCCAAATCTTATGTCACTTGGGGATTGGTATAAAGCTTTCACACAAGTATGAATAACATCAGAGGTCTTCCTATATAAATGTATTGTGTCACATGAATAATATATAGTGTTTTGTGTGAAATTGTTCAATTTTATTGAGTTATATTGTTATGTAATTGCTCTACCAAATCATTTCATATCAGAGTGGGAGGATCATGTAAGGGATTGCTGATGAAGTTTGATGGGGCAATTTCATTTCTTTTATAATAGCCCATTCATGAGAAAAATAAACTGTGGAGTTTTGATTTTAGAAGCTTTAGTTTTGTAGAACAGAATATATTTATGTATTGTTCTGAGAGTGTATTTACATAGATGAGGAGGACAGCCACCATAAATCTCAAAAAAGAAATCATGCAAGATATTGTGGAGGAGAAAATAAAGTTGTTTGCTCAGTGCGCAGCTAGTGTTCATATTAAGATTTGCATATCAATGTTTCAGCGACAAAAGCTTCTATTACCTTAAAGAAATCTTGTCAAAGCCAGTATATGGGTGCCGTAGTGGTGACATAAATAGCTCTGATAAAAAATTGACTCACCGTACTTAATAATCATTCACAGCTGCCTTCGAATACTTGTATGTACAGAAATTCAGAACCAGTTCATTCTAAGCTTGTGTTATGTTCATTAATTCGTTGCTTGACAGCCACTTATTCAGGTTCTAATCCCCAAGGGACCGGTTACCCTTGCATTTACACAATCGGCCAAGTTACATTAGTGTGCCAAGTTACTGGATCATTAACTCCTGTAATATCTTTTAAAAAAAAATATTCATTATCCATTATCCTGTAGTTCCGAGCGAGTCTTGAATCTGGTATATGCACTATCACGTGCATATACCTGCCAATCTTCAGTCATCTTCACATCCTCATTGGCTTGCATTGCACTTGAAGATGTACAACTGTCATCGTCATATTCTGTAGCTGCTCTTTCGCTGTGTATAGGTGTGCACCATTATTTTGCTCACTCATTACACCGCTGGTCTTTTTTTCGAGTTCTTCATAAAGCACGGGCAAAGTCATCGGTCATGATAGTTTAAGAAGGTTGACTTAATTTTTGTGTATTCAAATTAGTTCAAGTTATCGGACAAGCTTTTAAGTTTGTTTAATACGTTTGTCTCATTTAAGCAATGTGAATATATTATTTTTTAAATTTTCTTGTCATAGTTTTAGTGTGGTTAATATTACAATTTTATTTTGTAATTATATAAACTAGCAATAGTACGTGAAATGTACAATAGGAATGTTGAAGGGGTTCTTTTGAAGGATTTATATTGGAAGGAGAGAAAGATTGGCGGAGGAAAACAAGTGAAGATGAAGGGTGCAACAAAATTAGGAAGTAGAAACAATGTGAAACAATTTTCTTTGGGAATTGTGACAACCTACTATAATGTGTAGGCTCTTGAATCATAATTCAGGGTATTATAATTTAAATGGGAATTGTGACAGCCTGATTGAGAATTTCTAGCCGTATAAGACGACTAATAAAGCTATTGTTAAAATAGGCACCTACAACAAACAATGCCAATGTTACCTATAAGTTTCAAGCTTAAACAATCACAATATCTTGATGTTGCAGGCGTCATTACAATGTAGTATCTGAGACATCGAGACAACAAATTGCACCCAAGTATTCTGTCCCAATTCCTAAACAAATATGCTTACACTTTAAGGGCATTTGAAGATTCATAAGATGTCATTAACTATATTGGAGGTAATTGTGAGAAAAATAATTGTTGTGCAAGATCCATTAAAATATTTGTTGCTGTGTAATATGCATTTATCTCTTAATGTGTTCAATTTGATAGATTCTAAATGGACGACATTATCGTAATTTCTTCTAATATTATTGAAGTCACTATAACATTTCAATAGTATGGCATTTCTTCAATGAAATGCTTATGGGTTATGTAGATTACACAACATATAAAACAAATCTTTCTGATACACTTGAAAGCATGATTATTTATAGTAAGGCTAGAAACAAGTGGACCTGACCTGATCTTGTATTATGTTCTTGCAAGCATTACCCTCTTCACAGTGGGCCACCATTAAAGATTTGATCACCAAGATACTCATAATAACATTAATTTAAAAATCTCAAGTTTGTCATAATTTACCATATTATATCACACATTAATTGCTCTTGGCAGCATTCCCTTAAGAGGGAAAGCAACAATTGCAACATATTGTCATTTGCAAACTTATAACTCAATGAACTATGATGAAATGAAAGTATCATAGATTCATATGTATGTGAAGGAAAACAATATTTGTAGCAACTACCCAATTTCAGTGCCACATTAATCCAGGCACAAGTAAATGCACAACCACCGGTGCAAAATCTTACTTAAGGTGCTTTGGACATTTGTGCAACTCTTCATGTCAAGCCCCTCCATGGAATTGTACACATTCTGCTAAAGATTTAAAGACAACTTCAATGCTTGAGTGGAGCCACAATATACTCATTTGGTCATCTTTGTCAAAAAGGTTGAGGACAAACACTACCTAGGACAAATATTACTTCAACCAACCAGTCAAAAAATTAGGATCTATATGCATCAAGCAATGCCATATCAAACTTAGGGAGAACTTGAGTTTAAGATCTAGCTAACGAGACTTTGCCGATACCCTTATTCATCATATAATATTGAGTCATAATGGTGTTTTCACATTAATGGACCATTAATAAGTGTTTTGCACAATATCATTCAAATAATATTAAGTTTGGATAACTATGTTCAAGTTGAACCATTGGATGCACTCTTCCGTGGTTTCATTCCATTAACATTGATAAATTGGCTTAATACCTTTGAGTGGGCTAGTTTCCAATCACAAGAATGACATTGGTCATATTTTAATGTTTTTGATAGAGCTCTATATTGGTTGTGGGAAGAAAGAGAGTGCAATTTGAAATTGGTTTTCCGGACTTGAAGTTTGAAGTTACATTTGACAATATGACAAGATGTGCGGAATTTGAAGTTAATCAATTAAAAAGACATACAATCAATTAAACTTACTTAAATTTCTGGAATAATTCCAGTTCCATAGGTGGTAGCAATTATGGAGAAAGAGTTTAAAGTTGAAAATACTTTGCTTGTTCTACTGCCAACCAAAGAACTATCTTTCTCAGATTCTTCTATTGAATTCCCTGTTATAAGAAATATATTTTTATCGACTTCTATAAAATACCTTAAATTCAAACACCTGATACTTTAGAAACTGTTAAAGTATGTGGGCTGGATGGTTCAATTGTTGTGGTTTAATGGAAATTGGAGCTCTGATAATTAAGAGCTTAGCCCATGTACAACTACCTAATGGAAATGGGGAACAGTTGAAAGATTGTGGTCCATGTTAGATTTCTTCAACAACAATAAGTTGGAACATAAAAAAAATGGTCATGTGAATAGCATGTGGATGTGTTAGCTAGATTTTTTGCACAGCTAAAAACCTAGGTAGTCATGAGATAAATCTCTCTCATTTACCGGTGAGGCTCTCGTGTAATATTTTGTCAATTATGTTTCCTAGTATCTATTTGTTGGTATTACTTTAATTGCGTAGCTCATGGACCATAACTAGGCAATTTTGTAGTAAGTAAGCAATTGTAAGCAATATGTGCAGGAAAGGGGAAATAAATAAATGCGAGAAGAAAGGAATAGAAATGTGTAACCTAACCAATAGTTGACATAGTTGATCACATGCACATAGACGAAACAAATAGATCTTAAAATGTAGAATTTGAAGCAAGGGAAAGTTTCAGATCTAGATCTAAGACAACACAAAGTATATGCAGAGATCTAAAAAGAAATAAGAGACGAATGCACCATTGACACAAAGTTCTCCAGAAATCTTCCTCTTCTCTATTCCACTTCCTGCATAAAGATATCAAGGGTTTCAGCTCAAAGTCAGGAACACAAGAATGTTGATTACAAATTCTGATCCTTTAACCCATAGGTTCTTCCTCTACTTATAGTGTGTAGAGGGGAAATTATAAATGGGAAACTGCAACTGAACTAGAACATGAAGAAGTAGTAGAGGGAACATTTGGCAATTAGCTTCCTAGAATTCCTCTCTTAGTGACATGCATAAGGAGTTTAAGCCAAAATTGTGCACATCTGTCACCTATCTTAAAGAATCTTTCCAAATAAATTAAAGTAATGGTTTTTAAACCAATAACTTTAATCTTACATTTTCATCTGAGAACATAGAAAATAAGATAAGAAAGAAGAGAAGAATGAAGATGTGATAGCTGTAATAGCTATACTTTCTTTTTGTTCTGATATTGAATATACTTGTCAAACATGTAATTCAATATCGTCCCATCTATTTTTAACAATAAACTCTCTCTCGGTTCAAAATTAGAGAAACCCTTAGGACAAAGAAACAATATTAGTCTTTACCTTCTCTAAACCAAACCCATATCCCTTAACATTTTCCTAAAGCTTTATGAGCCTGCCAATTGAATCCATTGTGAAAGGTATGGTGGCTTCATCAATTTCTTTCCGCACAACCAAAATAAATTCCTCATGGGAAGCTGACAATTCATCTGGGATGTTCTCCGGAACTTCTCCCCATATTACTTTCCAGTAACTGCAACCTTTTCAACACGAGCTTAAGAATCTCTACGCACAAGGAAACTGAAATTTCTAACTGCTTCCCCTTTTCCATCAATCCACCAGGTACATTTTTTTTTGTAATTAGCACATCCTCTGGAAATGAGTGTATCTTAGCTAAAGTATTCGGATGACTTTCAACAACTATGTTCTCATCAATTCCTTTAGCTGAGATACTACCCTGTGTATATTCTCCAATTCAACTGTTATTCTTTTGAACTACTCTGAAGCTTGGCGAATGATTTACTCTTTCCAGTGAGCAATAGATTTGACCTGGTCCCCTGCATCTTCCACCTCATGCATCAGATGATTACTCACGTGCTCACATGCTAGAATGGGCTAAGAGGAAAGTTTGGAAGCCTTAGCAATGATCTCACATAGCTGGGACACATGATTTTGAAGCTTGGCTCTCTCATCCTTCTCTTTTTCAAGCTTAAGGAATAAAGCATTCATTAGTTTCTGTGTATCCTGCTTTAATCCTTCTATGGTAGTTTGACCTATTGGCACTTTGGTCATTTCTATATCAGCAGATGTGAGCTCTCCCTTGTGCTTTCCTTCTTCTGGAATTGATACCTCGGTGAACTTCTGTCCCGAGTCTTCAATAATCAACCTAGAAGTTATTTTGGCAACTTTAGGTCTTTTATCTCTTTCACCAAAACTGAGTAACTAAAAGTCATGTTCCTCCACGTTGATCTCCTCTTTGGCTTCTGGGATTGTCTATAAAGCCAACTATGATGAAAAGTTGCTTCTTAAGGAATGAGAAGTCACTGAGTACACCACCATCTCATGCTCTTATTCTAATCTATCTGAATTTACCACCGTGTTGTGACTACCCCCCTCTGAATTGTCCAAATAAAATGCTTTTTCAAAATCTGCGATTTGTGGTTTCAACTACTCCGCATGGAGAGGTGAGGATATGATTGGTTGAGGAGAATATACAAATGACGATGGATTCATAGGAGGAATAACAAGATCTCTTTGGGGTTCGGACGGTGCTGAAGCGCTATGAATTGATGCTGGAGAAGTTGGAACTAGCACGATAGTTGTACATTTGTCTTTCTCCTATGTGTGAGACTTCTTGTGAATTGATTCATCAAAGATTCATCTAGGAAATACCCCTTTGTCAACAACCAGTTTGAAGTATTAACTAAAACTGTGAAAGATGTTTCTTCAATCATCTGATAGCCACCAATGTTTTCCTTAAGATCAGCTCTATCCCCTCCCATCTAATGGTATGAGTCAAGTATCACATGCCCATCATCTACGAGATCTGCAGGTATCTTTCTAACTTCATACTCATTTCTACACTTCATCCAGAAGTCTTCCAACGAAGGTAAATGTGAGTATTCCTAGGAGATTGTATTCTTCGCTACCTCATATGGGTCAAATTTTAGCTATGCTACGAAGAACTCATGCTCATACTTAGAAAACATTTCAGCTTCAACTCCTCTAGATTTTTGGATGCTCTTGTAGTTGTAATAACCCACTGTGACTGGAAAGAAACCTGTATACTTGTGCCACTTTAATTGTAAGTCGTACATCTCCATGAGATGTCTACACAACTCCATGATGACCCACTTGTCACTTGGATACCTCGGCAACTTCACTGGTTCTCCTGAAAATTCAGTTACTCTGAGATAGGTGAAGTCTGCAAAATAGATGAAAATATAGCCATGCTGAGATACAACTTCCCAAGCTTCTTTGCTTACCTTGCTGGTCTTCAGATCACTATTTAATTTGTAGATGAATTCATAGAAGAACCCATTTTTGACCACCTTGTAATCTTTGTGGCATTCAAGAATTTTCAACTGTGGGAAGCACTAAAAAATAGGATCTTTCACCAGTACGCCCCATCTATCTTGCTTGGAAAATATACCCTACGAGGCTGCTGCATATACTAGGTATGAAGTCATTTTGAAGTTGTACGTACGCCTCACACTCTGGAGTTGCTCACTAATGATCTCCACCCAATTAATTATTGAATCAGCTATGTTGATCTCAATTGTCCTTATGAAAGCATACATCCATGAGTAGAATTTGTGAGTATTGGCTTCTCCACTTAACCTACAAAGTAATTTAGTAATATCAGCCACTTCCTGCACCAAATTGGGTCGCGGAAGAGTCCTTGGGAACTTTGATAGAGACTTGGGCTTCTTCATAAATATATGATTCATTATTCCCACACAATCTGCTTTGTGTTTCTCCCATCTGTTGCCAGCATCTAGCATGCTAATTGTAATCACCACTTGTTGTGTCAGAATCTTCAGACCATAATTAATAAACTGTGCATCCAGCCTGATTATTGTCTTTCCCACAACATCCCGAATTATTCTGGAAAGAGGATGTTATGACCTTGCACACTCCATAACAAATTCAATAAACTAAGATGTGATTGGAAATGCTGATGCTTGAATAATTCCACTGCTTTTGATTGCCCGCATGAGATATGTCTTTTCGGACCTGGATCTATCAATTATTTCAAAGATGGGTTCAGGGCCTATGTCCATGTCATTGATATCAACAAATCTAGAAGCTATGCATGATTCTACTGATCCTTCTCTTTCATCATGTTTCATCATGGCTGGAGCAATCTTTGTATGAGAAATCTTTGTCTGTGTTCTTTTTCTTTTAATCCTGCCAAAATTCTTTACAAATGGATCAATCTGTACATATCTAGCGATTTCTTCAGATTCAAAAGATATATTTAATGTACCTGACATTTCTTTGAACTCCCTTTCACCTATATGAGCACCGGTGATAAATACTTGCAATTATTTCAGATAAAGATGGAGTCAAGAGCATGAATATTTGATTTCTGTCACCAAAAATCTGCATATAAAGCCTGTTGCCCATAAATTTGAGGCTTTTCTTGCATCCAAAGTAAGCATAAATATTTTTAAATTCACTTGGCACTTATACCAACATGCAGATAATTATCATGGCACAAATCAAGCTATTTCAACCTGAGGCGCCAAACCTTGAAGCTTCTTGACAATGACAAACACCTTATGATGCACAAAACCTCCTTTCCTTGGCACCAAAATTGTTTGGGCTGCAATCCTTAGCAAAAAAAAATAAATCTTCTTTATTATGGCAGCCCATGCTTATATAACCCTCAACATACTATTTTTAATAATGGCCCTTCCTATTCCTGGCAATTTAATTAATAAAAAAACATGTTTATTCACCCAAATTTGGCACCCAATTATACATGTTGTTGGTTGCTTTTAAATAAATCTATTTTATTTATTTTTAGCAGGCATCCTTCAGTTATCTTTGGCTTGACTTCTTGCTGTGACTTTTCATCCATTCATGGTGCCAAAATTAGGTGAAAAAACCATAAGTAAATATCATTAAATTCATTGTTTAATGCGAAGGTGGGTTGCACTTTTTGGCAAGGGTGATTTCTAAAAATAAAAAGTCAACTTTGATGGGAATTTCCACCCTACATGGCAGCTCCAAAAATCCCTTCTTCAACTTAAGTTATTTGATTTCCATAATGGGAATTTTTACCCTGCAAGGCAGGTAAGAAATTCCCTCCTTTCTACCACTGCCAAAATTCCCACTAGCAAATTAAAACCTCTCCCAAAAAGTGTGACTTGCATTAAAAATAGCTTCCTTTGATAAAGTGTGACTTGCATGGGTGAATAAATCTCTTCAGTAAGAAAAATTAGCCTGCCAGGTGGGCAGGAAATTCCCATCGGTGCTTTAAGTGATTTTTTCTTGATTTTATAATGGGAATTTTTACCCTATAAGGCAGCTAAGAAATTCCTGTTTTCCTGCCGCCTCTAATATTCCCATCGCAACTTAAGTGACTTTGACTTCATGGGAAAAAGTACCCTATAAGGCAGGTAAGAAATTTGCCGCTTGCCTGCCACTACCAAAAATCCCATTGCAGCTTAAACCCATTCATTTCACAAAGTGCGACTTGCCTAAGAGAGGAATTTTGTGCATGACTTCATCTTTTTGGTCAGAATTTTTCTTTCTAAGGCCGATTCCTTCTGGTGTTGATGCCGTAAATGATCTATAGATGCATCGGGAAATTTAACAGACTATACAGAACAAAGAACAGACCGAGGTGAATTTCACAGACAAACTGCGGAGAAAACTGGAGAAAAATGCAAAAGAAATAAATAAAAATGAGAAACGTTGCCAGAAGTTGCAAACAATGATCTGAATTCATTCCTGGTGAGAATCCTATCTAGATGTGTGAATACTGGCATGCAAAACTTCAATAGGGTTTGACCGGAGCACAATTTACTTCGAATGGGGATTTATTTATTAAATAATTAAATAAAAATTTCCCGCAAACAAAACTTGGCGGAGGGATAAAATGAGTTTCAGCATCTAGGTATTTGTTGAAATTGGCTCATATGATTCACTGGGAATATCTTAAAGTAATACAGACATATTCTGGCAATAAAAACATGAAAAGACCTGTTATTTTAAAAAGAACAAAAAAAAATTCAAATGGGTACTCCTAAATTTTAGGGTGAAATTTGGAGACACCAGGATGACACAATTACTTGGAGAATAAATGATCTAATTTCATATTGGAATAAGTGAGAACATAACTAGTTGCAAAAGTTTTCATCTATACAGTTCAAGCGGGATCAAAAATATATAGGCTAAATAGAGAGCTAGAAGGGAGGTTAGCCAACTTGAAAGAGTTAGTCAAGAAAAGAGAGAGAAAGAGAAAGAGGTGAGTACACCAGTCAGAGAAAGGTCCATAAGGATTACACTATAGTTTTGTATGAGTATGTGAGATTTGTAGTCAAGCCATGCTTTTATTGTATATGTCCTATGGCTTTGAGATAAATAAAAAATATCTATTTTTATATGTGGGTATCAATTATATACTCTGAGGAATGACACAGATGCCTTAAAAACACATCCTCTTGTATTCAAATTGGTATCATATACAGGGAATGACTCTAGGAGAGATAAATTGAGGGAGTTATAAAAGAGAAGGCTAGCAAAACTCCTAACATAAGGTATCTAGTAGACTATTGTGCTCCACTATGAGAAAGTGGGTAGAGGACATCAAATAAATGAACTAAGAATCCATGACAATGTAGTGACTAGGGGAGCTGTGTTAGTGTGCACAAAAGAGAGACTCATGACAAGACAAGTTGGTTCCGAAGATGTAGTGGGTACAATAGTAGTGAGAGTGTTGGAAAGGATATTGAGTGAACTATAGGGTGTAAGGACCAAACTAGAATTTGAAGAAGATCATAAAAGATGTCTTGAGGCTCTGAGGGCTCAGAGAGATGATGAAGGAGAAACTATATCTCAGGAGAAACAAATGCTATAGATAGAGGTTATATGCTCTATTGGAAAGTCCAATACAAAAGAGATGAGGTGTAGGAGGGATACATAGGAGAATAGAAGAATACTTGACTCATAGTCGACATCAAAACAAGAGAGATTACGTAAAGATTGCACAAATAACATGTAATGTATGGAGTAGAAGAGGAGTCTCTTGGTATAAAGAGACTAACACGTCATGTTTAGGGGTTGCTACTATAAATGCGGAAGAAAAGGAAATCACACAACTGAATATTCACGGATGTAACAAAAATAAAGAAGGAAAGAAATTATATGAATGTCCAAAAATGACCAATAGTAGGTCAATGGGACTAAAGGATACAACCATGAACAATAGAAAGTTCTAGGAAAAGACAATTGAATAGTGAACTGATGAAGTACATTACAAAGACTAAATAGAGCAACGCAACACTAAAATAAGTGAAAAGGTTACCAATATAAATAGTAATGATGGGTGAACAAAATCCTGAAGAGAGAGTGAAAGATCTATAGAAGAGAGCGTGCGAAGACTACATAAAGGATAAAGTGTGAAAAATAAAAGCACTCAACGGATGGTAAGGTGTTGAAGATTATGAAGACACCATCGCAAGAGGAGATGCGATAGATATTTTGCACAAGGTACAAGACCAAGAGAATGTGTTGATTGGTCGTGGTGGATACTGGAAGAACTAAACACTTTGTATTGGAAGAGATGATGTATAAGTTGGGATTAGATCACAAGAGGAATACCTACCCATAGAAAGTGACCTACTTAGTGGAAGGCCAAGAAGGCATTGTGCAGGAGAAATGTGAGGTGAATACGAAGACAAGAGGATTCAATGATTGCGTGAGGTGATATATCTTGATGATGAATGCTTGTCATGTCTTGCTAGGGAGACCATGACAATGACTATGAAATGCTCTAAGATGGGAGAGAAAATATAGTGAGGGTCCATAAGAATGGTAAGACATTCCATCTTTTACCATTGCAAGAGGAAGGCGCAGAGTAGTTGAGTCATATGGTAATGCATAAAGAAAGTAGAGTGGAGTAATAGACAACAAAGAAACACAATGTTGTGTTGAGGACCATAGAAGAAAATATCAAAAGTTGAGAAATGGGTAAGAGAGGAAGATGACATCAATCGAGAGTGTGTTGTGTTTCGGAAAAAAAAAGTGAGGAAAAGGCCAAAGAGTGCAATTCAACCTGATGATAGTTTGGAAGAGTATTGTGCCTAAAATAGAGGATGAAGGAAAAGATGCGAAGGTCAAGGAAGATGACCTAAGATCACAGATAAAGGTGATAGAGTAGGAATGGATAAAGTTGTGTGAAACCCATGTGATAGAAACGATAAAAGAGATTACATAGCTAAGTCAAGAAGAGGGCACAAGATTGGAAACCCCAGTTGAGGGAAATGAAGAATACGTAGATAAAGGAGAGTGAAACAATGAGGACACATGACCAAAGGGAGATAGATAAACAAAATTTTCCCTAAATGTGATAAAGGAAGTTGTGGTGTTTCACAATGAGAAGGTATTCATACATATCTTTAAGGAAAGCATAGAGAGGAGCACACGAGTGATGGTTGCACATTATTTAGAAGGAACAACGACAAGTAAATGAGATTTCCTTATAGGCAACAAGTGAGGAGAAACCAATGGTGAAGGTTATGGAATTGCATGGAAGAGATAGTACAAAAGAAGGGATGATGGAGGAAGAGATATACATACATCTCATAAAAGGAGGTGAAGAGGAGGTCACCAAGGGAAATACACACAGGAAGAAAATATAAGGTCTGTGATTAGAAAAGAGGCCATGGTGCAGAAAGATGAATACGCAAAGAGGAAGAGGATGAGCTTGTAGGAGAGAAGTCATATAAGGAGTGTGTTGAAGAAATAAGGGATATGGTGCACAAGATAATTGGAGATGGTCAAATATCCATAAAGGAAGAAAGGGATGTCTAGAGACTAGTTGATTATGACCTAGTGTTGTGTAGGTCAAGCAAAATTGGAAAAAATATTGCAAAGGAAAAAAGGGCATGAGGACAAGTAGAACATAGAAGAGTAGATGTGATGAAAGTGCTAGCCCATGGAAGAGAAAGGCCACAGATAAAAGGATGTTAACCTTGGGAAGGATGGTCAGTTGGAGGTGGGACTAAACCCACAAATGAGTGAAATATATGAGTCACAGAAAGATATGGATGGCATAACAACTCAAAGAATAAATGAGTCAATTTTAAATTGGAATAAGAGGGAACAAATCCCATTAGGAAATTCACCATCCAAATAGTTCAATCGAGATTGACTATATGTAGGTTGAGTATACAGTTAGAAGAGATGTTATCCTGGTTGAAAGAGTTAGTTAAGGAGAGAGAGAGAGAGAGAGGGAGAGAGAGGGAGAGAGAGAGAGAGGGAGAGGGAGAGGGAGAGAGGGAGAGAGAGAGAGGGAGAGAGAGAGAGAGAGATTTATATGAGTCTTTGAACTATGTAGTCAAACCACAATTCTATTGAAGATGTTGTAAGTCTTTGAGATAAATAAATAAATTATTTTTTTGAGTGTGGTTCTGGTAGATGTTGTAAAGCTTTGAGATAAATCTAAAAAAATTGTTTTTGTGTGTTGGTATTCATTGTTTACTCTAAGAAATGCCCTAGGTGCCTTAAAACTACATCTACTTGTCATCCATTACAATAGATTGTTCTGCCCTCATCTTAAGTGCTCCATCTATAAGATCTCCGATGGTCAAAATTTCATCTACTAGTGTTTCCTCAATTTTTCCACCACCTTCCACACTTTTTCCTCTTTTTTTCCCAATTTCCATCCATTACCCTAGATTAATCTCCCCTCATCTCAAGTGCTCCATTCACAAGATCTCCGATGGTTAAAATTTCATCTACTAGTGTTTCCTCTATTGTTCCACCACCTTCCAAACCTTTTGCTTTTGTTGTCCTAGTTTCCATCCACTCACTTTAATCCTATTTCCCAAACGATATATTTAATTGTTGGTGTTTCAGTTCTCCCACATGTGACAGTTGATTCTCCATTTGTTACTAGTGTTTCTCCCAACATTCCCATCATTATTGTCGCCAGTCCCTTCCCCATTGTCACTTCATCCTCTACCTTGGTGAATACGGTACCTAGCATGTTCGAGGGAACACCATAGACATAAACTATGATAACATCTATACAAGATATCTCTAATATGACCAAGTAAGGGTGCATCAATATGTAGTTAGTAGAGGTCCATAAATCAATATATGCTCCCCTAGAGGTCACTTTTAGATTTTGACAAGCCATGTAAGAACTTGATAAAAGTGATCACAAGGAAACTACAAAATGGTAGTGACACTACCCTCTTACATAATTAAGAAAGTATCATACCCTTGGACACTAGGTAGAGAAAGAGGGATCCTATTGGTACACAATCATAAAGCACTAAGCTAAGGGAAGAACTTATTTCCATGGTCAAATCTATAAACAAAATGATAAAGGGTGTGCTAGAAAGATGAAAGAGGAGATTGATCAAGCTCAAGCAAAGCTCAAAATACCTCCTACTATCTATGTAGAAGTGCAACAAATGTTGAGGGACCTCTTCTAAGTTCTAGTTAGTGGACAATTTTGAAAACACCAAGCCTAAAGAAGAAAACTCACATTAATGCCCAATCCATCTTTACGCAAATCACCAACTGGGAAAGCCGATTATCCACATCATGGAAAGTAGCTATGAGAAACTTGATCCCCAACGCATCATTGATCACTCTAGAAGCGGTCATAAATTATGTGAATTTGTTAGCCAAGGGAAAATGAAGGTTTGGAGAGACTAGTAGCTTATTGACCCTATCTAAAATAGAGAGATGTATTTACACCCAACATCATCCTTTTTTTTACAAGTGTAAGGCTTCCATCAGTGTATTGGCTGATAATTCTATGTGATTTGGACAAAAGTTGAAGTGATGATTCAGAAAGTTGTTAGCAATTTGGAAATAAAGGTAGAGACATAAAAAAATAGGGTAATAAAGTTATTCTTAACTTCATGGTTGATATTGAAAATAAAATAGGAAGATCTAGGAGGTTTAGAGAGTGTCTATGCGTAACATTGGCTTCATATATTAAAACTATCAACTCAGCATCCACAAAGGTTGGGCATCCCTTCATTGATACAAAGCACGTTAAGAAAGATTATGGGATTTGTGTGGCAGTAGGGCAGTGAGGGAAGCAACCTATAGCTTAATTGCATGTGTTTATGGTCTATATTTAGATATAGTGTTGTGTTCACAAATGATCGTAGTTGAGTTTGGTGATCATGCAACAAGTTGTAATCTTGAGTTTTGACTATAGGGGCTATTTTAGGACACCTAGATACAAATCCTTGGATTATAAATAGAAGCTATAATCAAAACTCAAGATTACAACATCTAGCATGACCACCAAACTCAATAATAACATGCAGACTCAAACAATTTTTGCATCTATAGAATAATTGTTTTTCTTTATTAGTTGCATGTACGGATTAGTATGACCTTGTCGCACTACTGAGGCTTATAAATACTTTTGTAAATCTATTTATTATGTATTGTGTTCATTTTGAAAAAAATTAAGCTATTTATTGTGTTTACTTAATTATTTATATTTTTGTTATGTTTTTATTCCAATTCAGAGCTGACATTGAAATTTATGATAAATTAAAGAATGAAAATTGAATAAATGCATCTGTATGATATAAGAAGACAGTTTGATCTAATTTTATGTGTGTTAAACTAGATGTGCTTGGGAAATATTTAAAACATTTCATGAATTGAAATTTAAATTGTAATTTTGGATTAAATTCTATGAATTCAATTGGATTGAACACACCATTGTTTTAGTCATTCTTGTGATTCATAAATTCTAAGGAAAAAACTTAATTTGTGCTTATAGTATCTTATGTATAAAAGAAATTTCATCCCCTTAGACTTTTGGCTAGGATTTTTGAGGATTTAAGTTGTGTGCCAAGTTTTTTGAATTTTTTTTTTCTGTCATATAAGGTGGTTGTGTTTTCTGTTAGTTGTTTCCAGATAGGACGAGATTCTAAACGTTCTTTTCTACCTTTCCCTTATCTCCTTTACAGATTTAGAGTTTATTTATTAGGTATAATTTAGTGTAGGTTATCTTATCCAAAGTCTACTTGTCCCTCAAAGAGGTAAAAACATTCACTTAGATCCCATTGAGCTATACGGTCACAGTTTTCCATACCTTGGGTCCTATTTGCAGTAAGGGTCTTAAAATGACTGAGATTGACTTCTCATCTTCTATTGAATCTTGTGTCAATACTTGCATCAAAATAGAAGAGGTTGAAATACAAAATGTAGAGAGAGATACCCTATAGCAACCAATGATTAGCACCTTTGGCCCAACATGTTGATGCGGGAGACAACACAATTACCTAGCATGTAGATCAAGTGAGTTATAGAAGATACAATACAAAACTATTGAAGAAGCAAATAAAAACACATTTGAATCTGGAATACTTGCAAAATAATGCAATTATATTCAATAAGAAAGGATTGGGTATAGTAAATACTTTAACAAAGCACAATAAGGAAGACCAGGAAGGGCAATATTTATAGACTGTGGATGGCCAACAACACTGAGAATTGGAATTCTTATGATCAGAAAGGGAGAAATATTCCCTAATTATTTTTTCTTACCATGGGAGATGTGTGTTATATGTTATAGCTTGTCCATTCGATGTTATGTGCATCCATTTTGCTATCTTGTTATAGAATTACATATATCTATGTATCATTACAAGAAAGTAGTTAAAAAAAGGAACAATTAGGAAAACAATAAATCTTCCATAATGATTCATAGTCTGCCTTCTTACATGGGGGTAATTGGACTTCCAGGTGTGCAGTAGACTGGTAGTTACTATAACATGGTGCAAACTCAAGAACTAACAGTTGGCATGGTGTGATGTGGACCAAAGATTCCATATGGCCATTAAGTTATCCACGTGGTTTTAATATTGCTTGCAATGTACCTTAGCATTTTACAAGAGATAAAGGATATGCAAAGATGTCACGATTGGTGTGCATAACATGGTGATGCCAAAATTTCTTGAGCATGTGCAAAGGAACATGATATTATCCAGCATTCCTTATTTTTTGGTCTCGACACAGGGTGTATTGATCAAGTTGAGTGAAGCTTGGGAGATGAAAAATTTATTGGGATGAGAGTGCGAAGGTTTTTGAAGATCAACCTTCCTTAAAGTCCTTAATTTCGTAGGCTAGATCAACTTTGTAGTAGTGCAGATTCTATGATGGACCATTGAAATAGCATAAGAGTGATACCAATGTTGTTGATCTCGGGAATTCCTATTAGATTGTGCAAAATGTGCCGATGTATAATCCTTATGTGACATAAAACAAACAAAAGTGCCACAATGAAAATGTAATCTTGAGGGACTCTCCTTGGATCCACCAAAGTGTCAATCTACAAACATAACCCTATTTGAAGCTCAGAAGAGTGAAAATTCCAAGTTACACTGATAGAAGTGTCCAAAGGAAAAAAAATGAAGAATAGAAACTCCTTAATCATTTCTTGATAAATATATTGAATTGGATTTACTGGTACCCAAATTGATTCTCCCTCAGAAGCTAAGTAACATCACAGGTTTGGCAGGAAGCTTAGAGACAAGTAGAGCATGAAATGTGTCATTTTGTAGCTGGGGATGAAATACAACTTGCTCTTTATCACTTAGATGTGGAGAAATGGGTAGCACCCTCAAGAGGATTTGACCTATCCTCACTACTTTATGGTTGTTCCTTTCAACGAGGGTGAGAGGACCCTTTTTGTAGCCTACTGTTTGTGGAGGAGATTGAGATATCCTTCCTTGTGGAATTATTAAGAAGACCTTGAAGAAAATATGATCAATGCAACAAAACCTAACTCTCACGAGTTGTCACTCTAGGTAATGGAGATATTTTCTAAGCAAGGTTCATGCCACTAAAGACAATGAAAACCTGATTGTTTCTGCATGTTTTGGTAGTAAAAATTATGCATTTGCATACACACATGAAAAAGAAGGGTAGTATGGATATGATTGGTTGTTTTTAGATGAATTTTTGGAGGGAGGTGAGGAAGAAATGCAATTGATTCACCATATTCTTGAGAAATTTTACAAAAATGGAAAGCGTGAACAACAAAATTCTTTGGGATAGGTAGGATTCCCAAAATTCCGCACCTCCACCATTGACCGGAGAAAATGTTGACTATCTCTTTGTTGGGCTTGTGGGTCATTTTGATGATTTTAGTATTTTAAACATCAAGGGGAAAAAATCCAAGTTTCCCCTGATGGCCCCCCTCCTCGCCTCTTGACTTTTCAAACTGCCACGTTTCTCAATGGTGCATCTTGAGATGGTCCCCAAAAGTAGAGACCTTGAATGAGCACGGGGTCACCACGTGTCCCAGTCTGGAAGAGTCTGGAAAAAGGCTTGAGACTTCGTCGGAAGGCGCCATGTGTCTAAGGTCTGAGACAGTCTTCTTTGGTCGTTGAAAAGTCTAAGCAAAAATCAGAGTGAGTGGAAGCCTCCAAGTGTCCTCCTTGAACTTCTTAAAAATAAAACTCAAAGTCCAGTCCCCAAACTTGCGCGGTCACTCCGCGTGTCTCAAGCCCTTTTAAGAAGATGCTGAAAAGCTTAAGGAAGGAAGACCCGGTGGAAACCTCGACGTGCCTTCATGGCGCAACTTCAAGATGGTCCCTAAAAGCAGAGACCTTGAATGAGCGCGGGGTCACCACGTGTCTCGAGCCTTAGAAAATTCCTTTAAAAATTTCAAGTCCCCAACGGAGCCAGCAAGAAACCCCACCCATCCCTCTCTCAAAATTGTTAAGGTGGGACCCTCAGACAAATCTTCAAATAAGCGTCAGCCCACCACGTGTCCACGGTCCACCAAACTATATTAGTTGCATGAAATTATTTTATGATTTTGGGCGAGGTAGCGGAATCCTCCATGTGTCCTCCCGACGCAACTCCAAGGCCAAACAAAAAGGTGAGTCTTCAAACGAGTGTCGTTCCTCCACTTGGACAAGTTTTGGGTTAAAACTTTCCACAAAGTTTAAGAGTGTCCCGTTGAGCCGCGTCCAACCAAAAAGGGCAACGTTTCCACTGATGCAAAGATTAAAAAATTTGATGAGAGAAACACACCCATGAAGCTGTAAAAACGTAGGGAAACCACTGTTTGAGCCTGGATATGAAATTTTCTTTAAGGACATAGCATTTGGAAATGTTGCAAGGTTCACACATGACCCTCTGAGCTATATCTATTCACATTTCTTCAAGTACCTGGGAGAAAACGGCAGGGACAACAACACATGACTATGGAAAAAGGAAGGGAAGGAACAACCCAAGTTTTACGCCAAATTGACAGACACCTCTAGATGGACAGAGGAACAAATCAACAAATTTAGGGTTTTTAAGTGACCTTTGACCAAGGAGGAACCAATCACGGAAACAAAATGGAAGACATAGCCTTCAGGTACCAACACGGGGAGATAAATTTTTTTACAAAGGCCGCAAACTGAGGGATTTCAATGGCAAACGGGGCGAGCCTAATTTGAGCACCAATAGGATTTACTTCTAAAATCCTTGCATCATGTAGTTGATATTGTCATTTTACATGTTGAGTGATTATCCAAGTGTTCAAATCATCGTTATTTGCATGTATTCAAACCCCAGCTCCACATATTTTTTGAGAGGAACTATTATTTCTCGTTGCCCAATTTTGGACATATATAAATTTTCCCGTAAATGTTCTAAGTGGAGATTGGGTTTTACTAAGAAAGTGGGCTCAAATGACACTATTGTTCTCATATAATTGGAAAAATAAGTTTTGATGTATAGACATATATCAACTTCAACAATTAAAAGATGAGAACCCTTGCCTACATGGGATAGCCAATGTATAGAGGAGATGTGACATGTGGCCAACCTATTGTTTAAAGGATGTGGGTGGTAGTTGGTGACAACGTTTGATGGCTCCTTAATACACCTATAAAGTCGCACAACAAGATGAAAATTGTTAGTGTTTCATCTATTTTTTCAATGATCTTAATGGCATCTATATGCAACTTCTCTCTAAGAGTTTACAATTGACTAATGGAGTATTACAGACTTCTATGGCATCTCCCTATAGACCTATCCTAGACTAGACTGTGTGCTCATAAGTACATTCAACAACCTCGGTTGGGGCTCTGCTTTGTTGTTTCTTAACTTAACACACTTTTCTCTACCACCTTTTCCTCTCTTTTAACTTTGATAAACTCGTCCTTATCATATGCGACACCTCCCTACTTCTCTCTTTGTGTTGGCTCTTTCTTCCTGCTTAAATTTGAATTTTGAACTTGAGTTAATTAATGGTATGAGCCATAGAGACACGAGACCAAGCAACATTAAATACACTCATATAAGCACAAAAGAACATTTTGAAGAAAAATAGAAATAAGGATGCAAAGACATTGAGGTACTGTCAAAATGCAATAATTGATTCAATTTTTCCAAGGATAGCAACAACTGCACATTCCAAAGAAGCATGGGATATTTTACAAAATGTCTATCAAGGTTATGTCAAGATGAAGCTAGTTAGATTACAGATGTTAAGGAGAGATTTTGAAACTCTGCTGATGAAGTGTAATGCCCCTCCCATTACCACCTCTCGATTGTAGTTGCGTGGGCTCGAGGTGGCACTTGCTTTGAGTGACTTTGTTGTTCTAGCGTCATGCTTACAATATGAATAATTTGTAAAATGAAACAATTAAATGGAGCATAAGAAAAAATATTACTACCTTTCTAAAATTAGAATATTAGATGTTGATGAAGGATAAAAGTAATTGTATGGAGATCCATTCTTGTATCTCATCGCTCCTTTAAGGTCAAGAGTACAATCATCTATATCTAAGAAAGCTCTAAAATTCAAGCTTCCATGACACTTTATTTCTGGCAGGAGTCAAGCCTCCGTGCAACACGAGTTAACACCACCTCCATGGATGAAGAGACTCCCATTCGTTGCGTTATCGTTTCCGTCCTACCAGAGGGCTCGATGGATGTTCATAACCTCTTTCCACGATTGTAAAATATTGGTAGCATTTAAATTAATCATTTGCAATAATAAAATAATAAGGGTAGTTTTGAAGTGCGCTTTCACGAACTAACCATTTGGAACTCTTGAGGTGCCTTTGGTTTGTGTGGTGACGTCATTATTCTTACAATCCTTTCAACTCGAGAGTATTTGAGAATCTTGAAGTTTGAAACATATATATGTGTTGGCATTGATAATGTTAAACATCGATCTAACTAAATTTCATTACAATATCAATAGAAGGACTTTGCATAATTTCTAAATGAGGAAACTAATGCATTAAGTGAGTGCTTTAACAGGAGCGGGTAAAGTTTTGGTTAAAATAAATTTTAAAATAATAAAACAATAACAACAATAAGTTATTTTAAATGTTTGAGAAAATTGAATGATTTAAATCATTCGAAATTTAAGATGTTAACAACAAAGCAAAAATGAAAAGAAGTAAATTATCAAATACTCTTAAATCCCTCAATGTTTTGTTGGAGCCACTGCCAACCTCAAACCAAGAAAGAATTAATAAAAAAAATTGGTTAATATGAAATTTCATCCGTGAGAGAATTTTTGGTCTCTGTGTTGATGAACGAAGAAGGATTCTAGGCAAAGGATGGTTTTGACAAACTCATTGGTTTTGTTTGAAGTTTTCATGGTGTGATAGCTGAGTGGAGTAGCAGACTTGGATGCAATTTGTCTTCCCTATTTTTCTCCAACAAATTAAGCACAAACCTTATGAAAGAATATGCACCTGGATGTCTCATATAGGCTTTAGCTTTGTCATTTGTCTTCACTCTGTTATGACTTTCTCTTCACCATTTTGGGCCTGATTCGATAGATTTCAAGTGCAAATTGTGAACCTTATTTTAGCACCTGAATTTAATCCTCCTCCTGCGTGCCAACAGTAAGGTATGGTTTTTTTCAAGCAAACTGGTTCAACCCCTGCACCAGGCGTGGAAACTGTTTGATAAAATGCTTGAAAGCATGTGTTTTCATGGACAGCTTGGACTGATAAAATGCTTGAAAGCATGTGTTTTCATGGACGGTTTTGTTGAAAATGGCTTGGAAGACCACTTTGCCCATGGATAGTTTAGATAATCAGGCGTGGAAACTGTTTGATAAAATGCTTGAAGCTGTGTATGCACAAATCAGATTTTTTTTGTTTTAAAAAAAAAGAGCGTTGGAAGTTTAAAAGCAAATGCATTTTGAACATGTGTAAAGCTGCACCTCATAACTTGTTGCTGGTTTACCATCCTGTGCCAAAATGGGAGTTGAACAAGGCATGTGACTTGTTTGACAAATTGTCTAAAAGAAATGAGTCCTTGTGGATGCTTTTATTGGTTGATGTGGCAATTTTGGTATGAATAATGTGGAAGCACAAACAAGGCACGTGCACAGTTTGAAAAAATGTCTCAAAAAAGTTGGTTGCTGTCATGTTAGAAAAAGTATGCAAATGTGGGACTTCACGCTAAGCATGAGAACTGTTTGCCAAAATGCCTGAAAGAATGTGGGTTCATGGATAGTAATGATTGTTGAATGAGCACAAGAGGTATCTATTGAAAACGCATTGGAGGCCCTTGACATTACCAATACTCCCATACAGAACTCTATTTTGTTTTGTTTTGTTTTAATGGCGTGGCGAATAGACATTTGACTAAGAGCATATGCTGCAGGGGTAGGGGTTTTGAAATAGTGAACGGACAACCAACAAAGCATAAAAAACAGTGGAATTTGGTCCGTTGTTGTAGCCTGAAATCCCTTGCAGACGTGTGTGCTTGGATTAGAGGCATGAGGGTGGTCTTAAGCTCCAATATATTCTGGCACAGGGAAAAATGAGATCTTTGGAACAGTTACAGACAACCATCAAACTATGAATAAAAGTAGTGTTTGTTGGATGTAAGAATGGGGAAAACTTCACTATGCTCGTAACTCGGTCAACAAATGCACTGCTTGTGGACTCATATCTTGTGCACGTGTAATTGACTTAGAGTCCCTTGTACTGCTTAGTTTCCCACACAGGGATGGTCATCTCAATTTATCCTTGCACAATTTAAGTGTTCTAGTTTTCTTTATTTGAATGGAGTTGTAAATAAAACTCAAGAAGAGTGAATTTTGGGTGAATTAAACAAAACGTGTTTCCTATAGCAAATTGTACCTCTATTTGGTATTAATCCGTGAATGTAAACACTACTCTCTCCTTTACCTTGTAAGATGGATGGATAAACTACAATTCTAGTTTTGGATTTGTGAAACCACGCGGTTGGTGGGATAAACAAGTAACTTAGTAAAACTCCTTGGCAAATTTGTGTAATGTTAATAAAAACTTGTTTTCATGCAGGCACAAAATATCCTTATAAACCCCGAATTGAGAAAAACAAACTTTACCTGTGTAACTTGTCACGTGGAGTGTCCAATTGAATCCTGGGTTGTTCATTGGATGTCCATTTAACCTTGTTTCGTAATGCGTTTAGGAGCCTAGCGTGCTAGTTTGCAGCTTTAAACAACGGCTGAAAGTTAAAAATACAGTTTGGTTTTGACCTGCCATTTTTGGCCTGGGTGTGGAAACGGATTTTGGCTTCCACATACCTCTAATATTTCTACGAGACAATCACAACAAACCCTATGTTTGGAGAACAACATCCCACAAACTAGTTTTCTTGATAGGTTTTATAGGCCTTCGGTCATTGGGGGACAAGGCCGCTTAGGTGCAGTTACGATCAGTAGCTCCGAAAGGATGAGCGCCATTTTAATCATGTTTTTCAGTTTGGGGGTCCGTTAGCTCTGAGTGTTTCCCTGTATATAGGGGAATAGGTAGGAATTTGTTCCCTTGTGTGTTTGAGTCTCGAAGATGGTTTTCAAATGTTGATTTCGAGCAACTTGTCTAAATTTGACGTTTTTGGAAACTTGTGTCTAATTGGTGAAAACTGTAATACGACCTTATCCAAACAAAATAACGATAGGGAAACTTTGTAAAAAACGAATACAAGACTTTCAGAAAAAAAATTTGACACTTGCTTGTAAAGAAATTGATTGTGGAAAAATGGTGTTTTCTCTCTCCTTTATATCTCTCATTGGCTTTGCAAACGAATTGAAATGGCATTGCATTTCTTACTCTCCTTTGAAGTGTGTTGAATATAGTTTCATTATTGTTAGAAAACTCCAAAAATCCTAAATTGTGCATGATTGTAGTTTGATGAAATGCCAGCTGTTGTGTTGACCATGTGGTGGTTACTGGTACGTGGAACAAAAAACAAATGGTAGCGTTACTGGAGTTTTTGTAATATAGATTATCGTTGAAATATACATGTAATATTAAATAGATGTATCAACACTATGTTTATAATCATGAATGTTATTTATGGATTATCATTGAAATATACATGTAATATTAAATAGATGTATCAACACTATGTTTATAATCATGAATGTTATTTATGGATTATGTTGTGATGAGTAAATATTGTAGTGCATTGGTATCCTTGGGAAAATTGGAATTCTATTTTAGGGATGATTTTGATTATAGGTATACATCTTGCTAATGGTGTAGATGTACATTTTAACTAGAAATGAAATGAACATGTTATAATTGTGCTCCTATGTGAATGAAGTGATTTTGCATTCTTGCATGTGTTACTAAAATGCCTGGAACACTCAGAAGTAATAAAACTACCTTATTTAAGAATGGTTATGGTTGACCACTTTTAGGAGGTTATTATTTTAAAAGTCACCCAACTGACCCCAATTTAACAACCCTTGAGAAGGTTACCCAACTGAGCATTGGTTTATTAGTGTTTCGTTCACCTTGTTGGGTTTAAGTGAAGTTTCAATCTCTAGATGTTTCTCAAAGGGATTGTCTTCTTAATATGCGTCTTAGTGTTAGATACCACCTGCTCTTTTCTTTGAGATATGCCTTGAAACAAATCTTCTCATGTGTTCCTAGAGGCTTAGTAGTACTTTTTAGGCATGTATGTCAAAAGGATTTCTTATGTTCATGGAAGTATGCATGTTATTATAGTTAAGGATGCAATACCCCTTTGTGACATGATTGATGTATTGTTTATCAACATTTTTAGATGGTTGCCTTTTATGCTAAGGCTCCCGGGAAGGACCAATCTTTGTACGTGTACGGGATCATAAGAGCAATAAGGAAAGTAATGTTGATTCTTGAAATGTGATCAAGTTTACTTTGATAGACCATAAAGTTAGGTGGTATCTCACTTAGTACCTCTAATAAAATCCTAACCCTTTTACACGCAAGCAATATAAAACTGACAAGTGAAACTTAGAATTACCTTAAACTTAGTGAGGCCTTCTTTTGTTGTTGAAAGTTCTTATGCATTTCTCCACGTGAGTTTGAGTATTCAAGCAACTTAATCTCTTATCTAAAAAACAAAACTTATGGCACATAACTATTTTGGAAACGATATCGATCGATGATTAAACCATAACAACTAAAAGTGTAGGGAAAATCTGTGTTTAGCTGATACGAAAACTCTAGTTGGAGACCGAGAGCTAATAAACTTTCACATGTGAGCTGTCAAAATGATAGTAATAGAGAACAAAACCCAAATAAGTGTATTTTTTATAAGTTAATTCTAAAATGAAATGAATAATTTGTAGCCTTGTGAATGAGATTATATATTTGCATGTTAAGCGCTCTACAAACCATTAAAGCTAAAAATGGAAAAATGAATATGACAAAGATTTAACCATGAAAATGTAATATTGTGAAAAGTTCCAATTTGTGAAGCTCATGTTGTGGTTGGGTCGCGGTTTCATTATTTCTCGTGTATATAAGTGTGGCATTGGTTTGCATCCCATGTCATCTTGCTAATTGCATGTCCTTCATGTTCATGTATTTATATTGCAAGTGGTGTCGTATAATCTCTTGTGAGTCTTCTTGGTGTCGCATAGTTGTATCAAGCAAAATGAATGTAAAAAGTAAATTAACCTAGTATTTTGGTCATGTGTTTGAGTCCCACATGGGTGGGCACTACATGAAGTAATCAAAATCCATCAGTGATTGCTCATAATGACAATGACCATAGTAAATAAAATTAGGATGAATGGAGACATTACTAAAGATCATAGGATCATAAAGAGGGTATTGAGGAGTCTCCCAATCATATTTTATCATGTTTTTGTAGCAATGGACTTCGCCGTTTCTTCTCCTTTGAGCCTCTGGTTCTTTGACACTGTTTCCTCCTTCCTCGGCATGGCTATTCCATTTTAGAGTCCGCCTGTAACCTGTTTGCTGGATTTGAAGCATGGGTTCGTTCGACGGAGCCGCTTTTTGAATTTCTTCTTGTACGGGGTTGGTTGATCTTTCGCAGGCCCTGCCACTCCATTGTAGACTCCCTTTGTTTCATGATCGCAGGATTTGAATGTGATTTCTCTAGTTTCTTCTGTGTAGAGTTGTGGCTGACTGTATTTTACCCGGGGGTGAAATATAGATAACAATACCAACCCAAAACTTTCGAAACCTGACTTCCAAAGAGGGAAATCTTGAGGGCGTGTTGTCCACTCAAAATTCCCCGCTCTGATAAGAGTAAAATTTTCAAAATTTTGAGTTGAAGGGTTTTTCTCTGAAGTGCCTAAGTCGTGAAGTTGAAAAAATCTGTGTTTTGGGTCATTTTGTGTGATTTTCGGGCCTGTCGGAACTTTTTGTCCCACCTGTCCCAAGTACGAAAGTGCACTCTGTTCCCCGATCGGCCGAAATCCCCGAAACTGTCCCATTCTCGGGCCCGTCGGAAAATTTTGTCCCAAGTGTCCCAAAACTTTTTGTGCGAGTTGTTCCTATTTCGGCCGAATCATCCTTCCCGCGTACTTCGCACTTTCCTGTCCTAAATGACCCAAAGTTAAAAGTGCGAGCTTTCCCATTTTTCGGCCGAAACTCCCGAGTCGCGTACTTCAGAGCTCTTTGTCCCAAATCGAAAAATGCAAAATGATCCAATTTCGGCCGATTTGCCCGAACCGCGTCCTTCGCGTGTTTTCGCCCCAAATGTCCCATTCTCAAAAATGCGCCCTGTTTCATTTTCGGCCGAGCCGGTCAAGTTGCGTACTTCGGAACTTTTTGTCCCATCTGTCCCAAGTCCAAATGGGCCCTTTGTTCCAATTTCGGCCGAAACACCCGAATCGCGTACTTCGCACATTTTCGTCCCATTTGTTCCCAAATGCATTTGTGCGTCCTCTCCCTGTTTCGCCCGAACCGGCCGAGCCGCGTGTTTCGCGCATTCGCGTCTCACCTGTCCCAAGCGTACCAAGTGTCATTCACACTTAGCTTTTCCCGCTCATTCCGAATATGATGCTCTTTCAAATTGGTGGTTGTGTATTCAATGCGCATTAAATTCATTCCGCTCCTCAAACGGCTATATAACCAAGCATACCACCTTCGCATTTTTCACATTGCTTCCTTGCTATCGTTTGCTCAAACCCTTGCAATCTAGTTCCCTGCGCAAATATCCCTTCCTTTGCAAATTCCTTCCAGAGTCTGGGTCGCAGCTCCGAATCTATCAATATGAAGATCAAGTTTCAGGGACAGGAGCAAATTTCTCCACTTGAGTCTGCCGTTAGCAATATCGGAGACAGTGAAGCTCGTCATCTCGACTTCGGTGATTTTTGGTCAAGAATGACAGATGCAAACCCTACGCCAATGGCACAGATGATTAATGATAGCGGTTTAGCTTTCGCCGGAGGATTCCCTATCTCAGTGCAGTGTGCTGATACTGTACTTTCATGCGGAGCTCACTTCGACCCCGATTCGAGCGAATTGACAAATGTACACGGGGAGCTCATTGCCAAGCTGGACGCTGCCGCCATTGGAGCTGCTCTGAGGATTCCGGAGATGGACAATGCTATAGTCGTCTCTCGGGATCAAGCACAGGCCATGTTCGACCAAGACAGTGATAAATATAAAGCTCGAGTGGCGAGGTCTTGGTTGAAGAACCCTAGGAAAGGAGCTTCTCGTCTGACCAAAACCCTCTTCCGGGTGGATTTCAATGAAGAATTGTCAGATTTTATAATCCTGCTGGCTCGGGTTATGGGTTTGCCCTCAACCAATGAGTTTCATTTCTGGATGTGCCCGCTCATCAGCATGGTGTGCGAGGGAACGCAAAACATCAATTGGGCAGAAATCATAAGCATGAATTTGGCCGAGCAACTATCCAATGTGCAGCAAATGAAGAAGTTCTTCATGACTTCGTATCTGATGTATACCCTAGCAGCGTCACGGCAATGGTTTGGCTTTTCCTACATTGATGCGCACAAAGATGATCCAGTGTACGCCTATTGCCCGCAGTTCACCCTAGAGACCAGCAATCAGAATTTCAGAAGGGTCAATGATGCTTTCACCATGTACGTGGTCAGATTGCTCGAAGGTGACACTGCCAGAAGGTTTTCAGACGAAGCTATGAACCTGATATCACAATATGGAGCCTATTTCATTCAGTTCAGGAAATTCTCTTATATCAGGCTTGCTGGCTATGAGAGCACTCCTCTGCGGCTTCCCCTGTTCTGCAATGACAAAATGGCCTTGATTGAGATATGCAGGCAACTAGACAAGTTGCACAGAACTTGCAGAGACAAGAAGATTTCTGGCTTGCACTTTCCCATCTCTCTGGGAAACTACACATGCAAAATAGCTCTGGATGCTCAGAACATAGAAAGAGCCCTGGTCCCTATCACTGTTCATTTCTTCAAGCCAAGAACCTGTTTTGACTTGAAGAAGTTCATTGAACAGAACATCAAGATAGTCTATCATCATAGGGCAGATACAGAAGACTACTGGGCCGACTGTGCAGATGATTTTGAAGCCAGAAGAAGGCATTGTGGCAGGTTCTCCCTGCAATTGATCCAAGAACTCAGTCTGTACCAAGTTCCTGAAGGTCTCCAGGATGACAATTCTGAGCTATACTCGTATGAGTACGAAAATGTGATTAAGCACACCCCTCTGGAGGACCTGGATTGGAACAGGAAAGAGAGAGATGATCTGGCTGAGATTCTTGCTCCAGTCTTGATCAGAACTAGGGTCTGGTTCAGTAAGAAGATCCGAGAATTCAAGAGGCACTCAGGAGAATCCAGCTCCAAAGATGATTCGACACCCATAAGGGAGGCATCAGTTCCAGAGTCTGGAACACCAGTGAAAACCCCTTCTGCCTCAACAGCTCAGGGACCTGTGGAATCTACTCCTTCTCCATCTACCCAGGTATACAAGAAGAAACTCAAAGAGGTAAAGAAGGAGCCCGCAGAGAATGACCCTCCAAGAAAATAGGCAGAGTTGCCTATAGGGCCAGAGAACATCATCGTTCTCAGTGAAAGTGAAGACAGTGAGATGCCAACTCCTGCAGGTGTTCCTGAAGATCCAGCAGATAAAGATAAGGAGGTTCAGAGCACTGAACTTCCGGGTGCTACTGATTCTTCTACCGCCATTACCTCCAGTGTTCTACCCACATCTCAGCTTGAGTCAACAGCTGCACAGACCTTGAGTGTCATGAGCTCCCTGTCTCTTGGTCCCCTTGCCTCTCCTGCAGATTCTTCTTCCTCTTTTGCTTGGGTGCAACCTCTGGTTGATAAAAGGAAGAGAAAATCCTCCTCTCAAAGCTTGGGACCAAATTTTGATGCTGTTGCAGCCTTGTTGGGCACCACTCCTTCTCGTGCCAAGAAAGCCAGAACTACTTCCAGGATTGTGTCAGATGCTCAAGGTCAGCAATTCCTGGAGATTGCTAAGCCCACAGTAGACAAATCAGAATCAGAGTTGCTGACATCTGACTTGGAGCTTTCAAGGATCCCTATGGGAGAGTCTACTCCTGAAGGTGAGATTCATAACCTCCAGGAAACAGTCACCAGAGTCATTGGAAGGGTAGAGAAAGGGCAGCAGACGATTGAACAGCTGGAAGAACAAGCCCAAGTTCTCACGAGTTTTATCAAGTCACTTTTGTCTAAGGACAAAGTTTTGGACCCTACTCCCTTGACTGCTCTACCTCCTCCTGTAATTCTAAGCCAAGATGAAGTGCAAGAAATTAAAGATATGCACAAGTATTCTGTCTATGGTAGAGCTATCGAAGCCATGGTGGATGACATGCTTGTTGCCGGGCTAAACTTCATCGATGAAGCCTTTAAGCTACATGGAAAGGTAGACAATTTGCAACAGAAGCTATCCTCTACCATTGGGGTTATGGATAAGGAGCTTAAACTCTGGGGCAGTTGCATTGTAGACCTTCGCCTCATGGGACAGACAGATGAGAACATCTTACTGGCGAATAAGATTTTCGATGATGCCAAAGATAATCTATCAAAATCCTGGGTCTACAGCGTAGAGTGGAAAATCAGAGTCCTGGAAGAAGCTGTAGGAGAAATGAAGAATAACTGGCAAAAGGGAGAAGCTTTTAAGACGCTAGCAGCTGCTGCTTTCAAAGATATGCATTGTCATCTTCAGGATGAAAACTCTGGCGTTCCCTTGTCCTTGCAAGAAATCAAAGCTCAGTTCAGAGCTTTTGTCAAAGATAATCTTTTCAAGGAAGACTCCATCTCTAAGGACAAGATAAAGGAAATTTGTTCTCTTCAGTCTGCCATTGAAGAAGCAAACAAAGACTATCATACTCACGTCGAGTTTGATAAAGAGATGGAGAAATGCCTGGGATTTTGGACTCAGTCTGCAACCAACACGTCAGTCCCTCGTGGCAGAGATATAGCTGAGTCATTGAAGAAGTTCAGGCAGCGGATTCTGAAGACAGTGGGTCCCTCCCAGTAGCCGGCCACCTGTCTCCTTCTCCTTCCTTTCCTCTTCTTTCCTTTCTTTTCGTATTCTTTGTAATTAGTTAAGGTATTGCAATTGGCGGTACTTAACTATTCTTAGTTAAAAGAAACGGTTACGAAGAGTAACCGACTTGTAAGCTATATAATGGCCTTTCCACGCCATTTTGAAAGGAGGAAGAACTTGGATATTTGCTGAAAGTGTAAATAGATCTTAAAGAAATCAATACAAAAGGGCTTTCCGTTCTTTGTCTATCTGATTCTTGTTGTCTCTGTGTTTTCCTTTAATATCGTGAAGATCATTTTGTTCTTAACTCGTTTTGTCTCTCTGATTGCATACTGTTCAGTTTTGCAAATACAGCGATCTTGTACAACCAAGAAGGAACTTTGTGTCCTTGATTAATAAATCTGAAGAAGGTTATTTATGGAACTTTGTGTCTTTAAATTTAATCTCATTCAAATGATCTTGTCTTAAATTCTTTGAAGCTTCGCATACACGAAGAATTATTCTGCTATCTATAATTCTGAATGTTGCTATTCTGCTCATCTTCTTATTCCCTTTCCTCAGTCCTTGTGTAACTGATGATCCTTGTGGAAAACACTTTCGTAATATCCAAGTTTAACCAATAAAATAATGTTCTGTATATTTGTAAATAAGTTTGTTTCAGAATAAGGGAACCTCTCCCATTAAAGAGGAGGGACTTTTCGTCCCCTGTCTGTTGCTCTCTAAAAAGTCCTATTTGACGACCAACAGTTTTTGGCGACTCCGCTGGGGAAAACCGCATTCCAGTACTGTATTTTTTGATCATCCTTTGATCTGGCGACTCCGCGTTTCACTCGAGGGAGAAGGACCCTTGGTATTGAAGATCCTCAGTTTCAGCTTTTGGAGCAACAGGGTTTTCCTTTCCCTTCAAATAGAAGAACTCGTTCGACGAGCACTCCGCCTGTTCGAGATAAAAGTCCTACACAGCCAGCCAGCCCTAATCTGCGAGCTCTGATCCTTGCTGGTGTTAAAGTTCCCCTCCAAGCCGTATTTCCAAGAATGGCGGCACAATTGCCATGGGGTCAACGTGTCGGGCCCCTGGCCCTTACTCAACCTTTGCATGAGTTACCTAGAGGTAACCGAAAGAACTTCCCCAAGTTTAGAGGAGATGGCAAAGTACACCCTGATGAGCACATTGCAGCCTTCATAGTTGCATGTGGCGTCTTGGGAGTTGAACATGAAGACGTTTCAGTAAGGCTGTTCGTTGAGACGTTACAGGATAATGCTGCTGACTGGTTCTACCATCTTCCGGCTGGTGCCATTACCGACTGGAATACAATGAGAACTCAGTTCGAAAGCCGTTTCAAGCCGGCAGAAGATGTGCATGCCCTGCTTGCCCAAATTTCTCAGATAAAGAAAGATCCATCAGAACCCATGAGAGAATTTGTGGCTCGGTTCAATAGACTGATCAACAAAATTCCTGTAAATACTCGACCGGTTGATCAAATTCAAAAATGTTTCTTTCTAAATGCTCAAACGCCCAAAGTCAGTTATGCTCTGAGAAGGGCTAATCTTGGAACGTTAATTCTGGATCAAGAACTGGCTGTTAGTGTCGAGGATGACCTGATCATGTCAGGGAAGTTGAAGAGAGATCCTCCCAAATCTAAATCTGCTGCTTCTTCCTCTTCCACCTCTGGACCCAATACTGATCCATTAGTCCAGAAACTTGCAAATGATCTCGTCGCTATAAAGAAACAACTAGCTCAGCATGCCCCGTATGCAGATGTTCCAAGAAGAAATTTTCAGCCTAGAAATCGGTTGCCTGCTCCTCACACAAGACTAGCACTTGAAGGACCTCCTGTCAAAGTTCCTGTGAACGCAACCTGTGAAGTTGAAGAGCCAGATGATGATGTGGACGATGAAGCTCGTGAGGAGTTCCTGGAGGAATTTGATGATGAGGCGGAAGAACTCGAAGGATCTCGGGTTAATTTCTTTACCACCGAAGGCACTGATGATGGAGATAACTATGATGAAGTGGTAGCAGATATGAACAGTGAATCATTTGCTGTCATGACTCGAGAACAGACGAGGCAGAAGGAGAAAGTAACACAGCCCATGAAGAAATCTAAGGAACAGCCAGCAACCATTCCTGTAATTGCCAGAAGAGGATCTCCTATCCCTACCTCATCTGCACCAAAGGTAAGTACTGTCAACACTGCTCCCAAAGTTTCTTCTTCTTCCTTTTCTCCTAAAGTTGATAAGCCTAGAATCCCAAATGATGATGGCCCATCCACCTCTGGATCCTTTGATATTGTTGATCATCTTAAAAGGACTAAGGTTCAAATTTCAGAAGCTGAATACTACCAAACCCATCCTAAAGCTTTTGCCAAGATGATCCAATTTGTTAATTCCCATTCCAAGACCACCTCTAAAGGCCTTTTGCCCACACCTCCTTCTATACCACAGCCTAGTCTGGTAGCTGCTGTCACCTCGCCTGGAGACAAAATCAAGCCTTTTTATGTTACACTCCTTATAGCTGGCCATAGGCTCAGTAACTGTGTCATAGATTCCGGAGCCTCTGATAATGTGATGCCTGCTAAAGTAGCTCATGCTTTAGGCTTGACCCTTACTCGTACTTATGGATCTTGCTACTCCATGGAAAGTAAGGAAGTGCCTCTGGTTGGAAGGATTAAAGATGCACAAGTGGCTTTTGCTGCTTTACCTGAAAAGAAAGTCTTGGCTACCATCCTGGTAGCAGACATTCCTCCTTCTTACGGAATGTTGCTAAGTAGGAACTTCTGTAAAGATGTGGGTGGAGAGATTCAGATGGATTGGTCACATGCACTCATACCTGTCAATGGACACATGAAGAAGTTACTCCCTGAGAAACAGTCTGAGTATATTGTGCAGAAAACAGATGATCCTAAGGCACAAATACTTTATGAAGACATGGGTCATGGTAATTACATGATTCTGTCCCCTGATGAAATCCAACCCTCCAAAGTATCACCTAAAGATCCCAATGGTGTCTGGATTTTAGAATTTGATGGAAGTTGTTCCTCGGCTGGTTCTGGAGCTGGCGTCTTGCTAATATCACCTGAAGGCTGCCTGCACCCTTTTTCATTTAAGTTGCAGTTCGAAAACACTAACAATACAGCAGAGTATGAGGCTCTCCTTCTTGGACTGCAAGTAGCCAAAGAACAAGGTGTAAAGAATCTTCTGGCTCGTGGTGATGCAGAGCTGATTGTGAAGCAAGTCAGAAGCCTTTTTCAGGTAAAAAATGGGAGGCTGAAGCACTACCGGAACCAGGTTTGGGATTCAATTGAATTCCTTGATGCTTTCTCCATTGAAGCAATGCCTAGAGAAAAGAACAGCAGAGCTGATTCACTGGCTGTCTCAGGGTCACTATTGATTCCCCATCCTGAATTCTCTCAGGATAAGTTCACTATTGAAATGGTCCACCGGCCCAGCGTACCTGACAATACCCATAACTGGCAAGTCTTCAACGATGACCAGCATCTGCTTTCCTTCCTGGAACTCAAGGGGAATTTCGAGCAACTGTATTTTGAGGGAAGTGACAACCTGCCTCGTGAGAGTGTGTCCTCTGACCAAGCTGTCACCCAAGGAGAAGAAACTGATCAGGAAGGGTGCATCAAGCTCAAAGGAAACAAGATTCCCAAGGGTTTGGTGAGTTTGGAGGAGTTGTTTGATAAACATGACAGATATGTAAAATCCAAAGCTTCTACTGGACCTCAGCAATCAGCTGAGTATGATAAGATTGATATAGGGAGTTCTTCTGATCCCAAGCTGGTAAATATTGGAAAATGTTGCACAACTGATGAGAGGAGAAGAGCAATTGATCTTCTAAGGAAGTATAAGGATGTTCTTGCATATTCTTATGAGGATCTAAAAGCCTTCAAGCCAAAAGACATGCAGCACTCTATCCCTCTCAAACCAGGAATCAAGCCTTTCAAGCAGAAACAAAGGCAGTATAATCCCAAAATAGCTGACACCATCTTTCAGGAGATCCAGAAGTTGTTGAAGGCTAAGATCATTTTTCCCATTCACCATTCGACATGGATTGCAAACATTGTGCCGGTTAGGAAGAAGAATGGTGAGATCCGCATCTGTGTTGATTTCAGGAACCTGAACCAGGCCTCTCTGAAGGATAACTACCCTCTGCCTATGATGGATCAAATATTGCAAGCAGTAACAGGATCTGAAATGTTATCTATGCTTGATGGATTCTCGGGATACAATCAGGTAGAGGTTGATACTGCAGATCAACATAAGACAGCCTTCACCACTCCTTGGGGTACCTTTGCCTACAAGAGAATGCCTTTTGGGCTGATTAATGCTGGTGCCACTTTCCAGAGAGCTATGGATTTGGCTTTTGGAAGCTTGAAAGGAAAATGTATTGTCATATACCTTGATGACCTGACGGTGTTTTCAAAGACAAGAGCAGATCACTTCGACCACTTGGAAACAGTTCTGCAAAGATGCCGAGAGCATGGGATTTCCTTGAATCCTAAAAAATCTGTCTTCTGTGTTACAGAAGGAAAGCTATTAGGGCACATTGTCTCAAAGGACGGCATCAAGATTGATCCTGAACGAGTTCAGGCCATCCAGCAAATTCCTCTCCCGACCAGTAAAAAAGGCGTGCATTCCTTCTTCGGTAAGATCAATTTTTTAAGAAGGTTCATCCCTGATTTTGCAGAGTTGACCCTGAACATTTCTCAGATGATGAAAGGGAAGCAAACATTTGGTTGGTCTTCTGAAGGAAAGGAATCCTTTGAGGGTATCAAGAAAGCCATTGCTAAAACTCCAGTTTTGGCCTGCCCTGACTTCAGCAAAGATTTCATCATCTATTGCTACGCTACAGACAATACCCTGGCTGCTGTCTTAACCCAAGAAGATTCTGATGGACATGAGCTACCAATTGCCTTCATGAGCTATATCCTGAAGGATCATGAGCTAAAGTACACCATGATGGAGAAGCATGCTTTTGCAGTAGTCAAAGCTGTCAAGCAGTTCCGTTTCTATATCCTCAACTCTCACTCTATGGTGCTGGTTCCAGATACGACTGTTAAGTCAATTCTTACACAGCAAGAATTTGGGTCCAAGAGAGGAAACTGGGTGGCTAAGGTCCAGGAGTATGACATTGATATCAAACCTACCAAGCTGGTTCGTGGCAAAGGTCTTTGTGAGCTCATTGCTGAAGGGGCCAAACATGAGTTGCTGGAGGAGAAAGCTGACATTCCTACTGTTCTATTCCTTAGTTCAGTCGATGAATGGTATTCTGACATTGCCCATTTTCTCACCTATGGGGAATGCCCCTCTCATTTAACTGCCAAGGAAAAGAGGACTGTTAAATTGAGATCAGCGCAATATGTACTGTGGGAAAATGCTTTGTTCAAGCGTGGCCTAGATGGGAGATTTCTGAAATGTGTTGATAAGGAACAACAGAGAAAGTTGCTCTCAGCTTTTCATGATCAAGCATGTGGAGGGCACTATTCATCAACAGTCACAGCTCACAAGATACTCCGGGGAGGATATTACTGGCCTTCCTTGTTCAGAGATACGTCCAAGTGGGTGGATAAATGCGAGGCCTGTCAGACCTTTGTGGGAAGACCCAAACTGGCCGCTTTGCCTCTCAAGCCAGTTGTGATTGAGGAACCATTCCAGCAATGGGGTCTAGATTTCATTGGTACACTGAATCCTGCTTCTAGTGCTGGCCACACGCATGTGCTAACTGCCACTGACTACTTCACCAAATGGGTGGAAGCTATCCCAGTCAAGAGCACTACTTCTGAAGTAGTATGCAACTTCATCAAGGAGAACATCTTGGTTAGGTACGGTGTACCTAACAAGATTGTAACAGATAATGCTTCGAACTTCTCCTCAAATGAGATAATGGATTTCTGCTACGGGTATGGCATCTCTCTAGCTCATTCTTCAGATTATTATCCCCAGGGGAATGGACAAGCAGAATCCACCAACAAAAATCTGGTGACTATCATAAGGAAGTTGGTCAATGAGTCTCAGCGAAACTGGCATAAGAAGCTTTATGATGCTCTTTGGGCAGACAGGATCACACCTAAAAGAGCCATTGGAATGTCCCCCTTTCAAGTAGTGTATGGAGTAGAGGCCCAATTGCCAGTGACAGTGGAACTGCCAGCCTTGCACCTGATGAAGGCCATTGAAGACACTAGTTTCAGTGATGCTCTGGACAAAAGAATCATGTACCTGCACAAACTGAACGAGGATAGATTGGAGGTTGCTGACAGAATATCTGCTCACCAGCAGAAGGTGAAGGTTCTGTTCGACAAGAAAGCTAGGTCCAGAGAGTTCCAAGTTGGAGATACCGTGCTGTTATGGGACAAAAGACATGAACCTCGTGGCAGCCATGGAAAATTTGATTCTCTGTGGCTTGGACCTTTCAAGATAAGACACTTTGCTGGTAAGGACTCTTTCTATCTTGATTACATGGATGGTTCTCCCCTCCCACTTCCTTATAGTGGGCAGTATTTGAAGTTGTTCAAGTCCTAGGTGACTAGGGAGTCCCTTTGTATATTATGTACAGTGTTTTTGCTTTTCCTGCTTTTGGTGTGTTTCCCTTCTGTTGTGTGTGTTGCCCTCTGTATTGGTTTGTTTTTGACTCCTTTGCCCAATGGATAAGGCACTGGTCTGCTTCACCGAGTTATCTAAGTTCTTGCCTTGTCTCATTCTATGAATTTACACCAAGTCATCCCCAGAAGGAGCCAGCTGTTGTCCACTCAAAATTTCCCGCTCTGATAAGAGTAAAATTTTCAAAATTTTGAGTTGAAGGGTTTTTCTCTGAAGTGCCTAAGTCGTGAAGTTGAAAAAATCTGTGTTTTGGGTCTTTTTGTGTGATTTTCGGGCCTGTCGGAACTTTTTGTCCCACCTGTCCCAAGTACGAAAGTGCACTCTGTTCCCCGATCGGCCGAAATCCCCGAAACTGTCCCATTCTCGGGCCCGTCGGAAAATTTTGTCCCAAGTGTCCCAAAACTTTTTGTGCGAGTTGTTCCTATTTCGGCCGAATCATCCTTCCCGCGTACTTCGCACTTTCCTGTCCTAAATGACCCAAAGTTAAAAGTGCGAGCTTTCCCATTTTCGGCCGAAACTCCCGAGTCGCGTACTTCAGAGCTCTTTGTCCCAAATCAAAAAATGCAAAATGATCCAATTTCGGCCGATTTGCCCGAACCGCGTCCTTCGCGTGTTTTCGCCCCAAATATCCCATTCTCAAAAATGCGCCCTGCTTCATTTTCGGCCGAACCGGTCAAGCCGCGTACTTCGGAACTTTTTGTCCCGATCTGTCCCAAGTCCAAATGGGCCCTTTGTTCCAATTTCGGCCGAAACACCCGAATCGCGTACTTCGCACATTTTCGTCCCATTTGTTCCCAAATGCATTTGTGCGTCTTCTCCCTGTTTCACCCGAACCGGCCGAGCCGCGTGTTTCGCGCATTCGCGTCTCACCTGTCCCAAGCGTACCAAGTGTCATTCACACTTAGCTTTTCCCGCTCATTCCGAATATGACGCTCTTTCAAATTGGTGGTTGTGTATTCAATGCGCATTAAATTCATTCCGCTCCTCAAACGGCTATATAACCAAGCATACCACCTTCGCATTTTTCACATTGCTTCCTTGCTATCGTTTGCTCAAACCCTTGCAATCTAGTTCCCTGCGCAAATATCCCTTCCTTTGCAAATTCCTTCCAGAGTCTAGGTCGCAGCTCCGAATCTATCAATATGAAGATCAAGTTTCAGGGACAGGAGCAAATTTCTCCACTTGAGTCTGCCGTTAGCAATATCGGAGACAGTGAAGCTCGTCATCTCGACTTCGGTGATTTTTGGTCAAGAATGACAGATGCAAACCCTACGCCAATGGCACAGATGATTAATGATAGCGGTTTAGCTTTCGCCGGAGGATTCCCTATCTCAGTGCAGTGTGCTGATACTGTACTTTCATGCGGAGCTCACTTCGACCCCGATTCGAGCGAATTGACAAATGTACACGGGGAGCTCATTGCCAAGCTGGACGCTGCCGCCATTGGAGCTGCTCTGAGGATTCCGGAGATGGACAATGCTATAGTCGTCTCTCGGGATCAAGCACAGGCCATGTTCGACCAAGACAGTGATAAATATAAAGCTCGAGTGGCGAGGTCTTGGTTGAAGAACCCTAGGAAAGGAGCTTCTCGTCTGACCAAAACCCTCTTCCGGGCGGATTTCAATGAAGAATTGTCAGATTTTATAATCCTGCTGGCTCGGGTTATGGGTTTGCCCTCAACCAATGAGTTTCATTTCTGGATGTGCCCGCTCATCAGCATGGTGTGCGAGGGAACGCAAAACATCAATTGGGCAGAAATCATAAGCATGAATTTGGCCGAGCAACTATCCAATGTGCAGCAAACGAAGAAGTTCTTCATGACTTCGTATCTGATGTATACCCTAGCAGCGTCACGGCAATGGTTTGGCTTTTCCTACATTGATGCGCACAAAGATGATCCAGTGTACGCCTATTGCCCGCAGTTCACCCTAGAGACCAGCAATCGGAATTTCAGAAGGGTCAATGATGCTTTCACCATGTACGTGGTCAGATTGCTCGAAGGTGACACTGCCAGAAGGTTTTCAGACGAAGCTATGAACCTGATATCACAATATGGAGCCTATTTCATTCAGTTCAGGAAATTCTCTTATATCAGGCTTGCTGGCTATGAGAGCACCCCTCTGCGGCTTCCCATGTTCTGCAACGACAAAATGGCCTTGATTGAGATATGCAGGCAACTGGACAAGTTGCACAGAACTTGCAGAGACAAGAAGATTTCTGGCTTGCACTTTCCCATCTCTCTGGGAAACTACACATGCAAAACGGCTCTGGATGCTCAGAACGTAGAAAGAGCCCTGGTCCCTATCACTGTTCATTTCTTCAAGCCAAGAACCTGTTTTGACTTGAAGAAGTTCATTGAACAGAACATCAAGATAGTCTATCATCATAGGGCAGATACAGAAGACTACTGGGCTGACTGTGCAGATGATTTTGAAGCCAGAAGAAGGCATTGTGGCAGGTTCTCCCTGCAATTGATCCAAGAACTCAGTCTGTACCAAGTTCCTGAAGGTCTCCAGGATGACAATTCTGAGCTATACTCGTATGAGTACGAAAATGTGATTAAGCACACCCCTCTGGAGGACCTGGATTGGAACAGGAAAGAAAGAGATGATCTGGCTGAGATTATTGCTCCAGTCTTGATCAGAACTAGGGTCTGGTTCAGTAAGAAGATCCGAGAATTCAAGAGGCACTCAGGAGAATCCAGCTCCAAAGATGATTCGACACCCATAAGGGAGGCATCAGTTCCAGAGTCTGGAACACCAGTGAAAACCCCTTCTGCCTCAACAGCTCAGGGACCTGTGGAATCTACTCCTTCTCCATCTACCCAGGTATACAAGAAGAAACTCAAAGAGGTAAAGAAGGAGCCTGCAGAGAATGACCCTCCAAGAAAACAGGCAGAGTTTCCTATAGGGCCAGAGAACATCATCGTTCTCAGTGAAAGTGAAGACAGTGAGATGCCAACTCCTGCAAGTGCTCCTGAAAATCCAGAAGATAAAGATAAAGAGGGTCCAGAGCACTGAACTTCCAGGTACTACTGATTCTTCTGCCGCCATTACCTCCAGTGTTCTGCCCACATCTCAGCTTGAGTCAACAGCCGCACAGACCTTGAGTGTCATGAGCTCCCTGTCTCTTGGTCCCCTTGCCTCTCCTGCAGATTCTTCTTCCTCTTTTGCTTGGGTACAACCTCTGGTTGATAAAAGGAAGAGAAAATCCTCCTCTCAAAGCTTGGGACCAAATTTTGATGCTGTAGCAGCCTTGTTGGGCACCACTCCTTCTCATGCCAAGAAAGCCAGAACTACTTCCAGGATTGTGTCAGATGCCCAAGGTCAGCAATTCCTGGAGATTACTAAGCCCACAGTAGACAAATCAGAATCAGAGTTGCTGACATCTAACTTGGAGCTTTCAAGGATCCCTATGGGAGAGTCTACTCCTGAAGGTGAGATTCATAACCTCCAGGAAACAGTCACCAGAGTCATTGGAAGGGTAGAGAAAGGGCAGCAGACGATTGAACAAGCTGGAAGAACAAGCCCAAGTTCTCACGAGTTTTATCAAGTCACTTTTGTCTAAGGACAAGGTTTTGGACCCTACTCCCTTGACTGCTCTACCTCCTCCTGTAATTCTAAGCCAAGATGAAGTGCAAGAAATTAAAGATATGCACAATTATTCTGTCTATGGTAGAGCTATCGAAGCCATGGTAGATGACATGCTTGTTGCCGGGTTTAAACTTCATCGATGAAGCCTTCAAGCTACATGGAAAGGTAGACAATTTGCAACAGAAGCTATCCTCTACCATTGGGGTTATGGATAAGGAGCTTAAACTCTGGGGCAGTTGCATTGTAGACCTTCGCCTCATGGGACAGACAGATGAGAACATCTTACTGGCGAATAAGATTTTCGATGATGCCAAAGATAATCTATCAAAAATCCTGGGTCTACAGCGTAGAGTGGAAAATCAGAGTCCTGGAAGAAGCTGTAGGTGAAATGAAGAATAACTGGCAAAAGGGAGAAGCTTTTAAGACGCTAGCAGCTGCTGCTTTCAAAGATATGCATTGTCATCTTCAAGATGAAAACTCTAGCGTTCCCTTGTCCTTGCAAGAAATCAAAGCTCAGTTCAGAGCTTTTGTCAAAGATAATCTTTTCAAGGAAGACTCCATCTCTAAGGACAAGATAAAGGAAATTTGTTCTCTTCAGTCTTCCATTGAAGAAGCAAACAAAGACTATCATACTCACGTCGAGTTTGATAAAGAGATGGAGAAATGCCTGGGATTTTGGACTCAGTCCGCAACCAACACGTCATTCCCTCGTGGCAGAGATATAGCTGAGTCATTGAAGAAATTCAGGCAGCGGATTCTGAAGACAGTGGGTCCCTCCCAGTAGCCGGCCACCTGTCTCTTTCTCCTTTCTTTCCTCTTCTCTCCTTTCTTTTCATATTCTTTGTAATTAGTTAAGGTATTGCAATTGGCGGTACTTAACTATTCTTGGTTAAAAGAAACGGTTACGAAGAGTAACCGACTTGTAAGCTATATAATGGCCTTTCCACGCCATTTTGAGGGAGGAGGAAGAACTTGGATATTTGCTGAAAGTGTAAATAGATCTTAAAGAAATCAATACAAAAGGGTTTTCCGTTCTTTTTCTATCTGACTCTTGTTGTCTCTGTGTTTTCCCTTAATATCGTGAAGATCATTTTGTTCTTAACTCGTTTTGTCTCTCTGATTGCATACTGTCCAGTTTTGCAAATACAACGATCTTGTACAACCAAGAAGGAACTTTGTGTCCTTGATTAATAAATCCGAAGAAGGTTATTTATGGAACTGTGTGTCTTTAAATTTAATCTCATTCAAATGATCTTGTCTTAAATCCTTTGAAGCTTCGCATACATGAAGAATTATTCTGCTATCTATAATTCTGAATGTTGCTTTTCTGCTCATCTTCTTATCCCCTTTCCTCAGTCCTTGTGTAACTGATGATCCTTGTGGAAAACACTTTCGTAATATCCAAGTTTAACTATAAAATAATGTTCTGCATATTTGTAAATAAGTTTGGTTCAGAATAAGGGAACCTCTCCCATTAAAGAGGAGGGACTTTTCGTCCCCTGTCTGTTGCTCTCTAAAAAGTCCTATTTGACGACCAACAGGGCGACAACAGTTTTCTCTTTCTAGGGATGACTTAACAGAGGAACGAGGAAAGATCAAGAACCATAGAAAAAATCAAGGAAAGCAAACCAATGCCTTATCCATTGGGCAAATAGAGTCAAAGGCTAACCAACATAGAAGAAAAAACACATGAAAAGAAAAGAAACTAAAAAGGAAGAACAGAAACAAAACACAAAGGGACGAACCAAAACCAAAACACTACACAGAATATACAGGAGGACCGCCTAGTCACCTAGGACTTGAACAACTTCAGATACTACCCACTATAAGGAAATGGGAGAGGGGAACCATCCATGTAATCCACATAGAATGCATTTTCTCCAGCAAAGTGTCTAATTTTAATAGGACTGAGCCAAAGGGAATCAAACTTACCATGACTTCCTCATGGCTCATGCCTTTTGTCCCATAGCAGAACAATGTATCCCACCTGAAAATCTCTGGGTCTAGATTTTTTGTCAAACAGGAATGCTTTTCACTTTCAATTGATGAGCTGATATCCTATCAAAAACATGCGACCTGTCTTCATCTAGTTTTTGGAGATACATGATCCTCTTGTCCAAGGCACTGCTGAAACTCGAATCTTCAATGGTTTTCATTAAGTGCAAGGCTAGTAATTCCACTGTTACTTGAAAAGGGGACATCCCAATTGCTCTTTTGGGTGTAATTCTATCTGCCTAGAGAGCATCATAGAGTTTCTTGTGCCAATTCCTCTGAGAATCATTTACGAGCTTCTAACTATGTTTAACAAGTTATTATTTTTTGATTCTTCCTGTCCATTCCCTTGGGGGTATTAGTCTGAAAAATGAGAAAGTGAGATTCCATACCCATAGCAGAAATCCATCATTTTAGCAAAATAAAATTTGGAAGCATTATCAGTCACAATTTTTTTTGGTACCCCAAACCTTATCAAGATGTTCTCCTTAATGAAATTACAAACTACCTCAGAAGTAGTGCTTTTGGCTGGGATGGCTTCCACCCACTTGGTGAAGTAGGCTGTGGTAGTCATCACAAGGGTATGTCCAGCACTGGAAGGTGGGTTAAGAGTTCCAATGAAATCCAATCCCCACTATTGTAAGGGCTCATCAATCACTACTGGCTTTAGTGGCAAAGCAACTAACTTAGGTCTTCCAACAAACATTTGACATGCTTCACATTTACTAACCCATTTTGATGCATCTCTGAACAAAGTGGGCCAATAATAACCAGCACAAAGTATTTTATGAGCTGTTACAACAGAGGATAAATGACCTCCACAAGCCTGGTCATGAGAAATAGAGAACTTCTTTTGTTATTCCTTGTCTACGCACTTCAAAAAGCTTCCATCTATGCCTCGTTTGAACAAAGAATTTTCCCATAGCACATATCATGCAGACCTCAGTTTGATGGCTCTCTTCTCTTTGGCATTCAAGTGAGGTGGACACTCTCCATAAGTCAGAAAGTGAGTGATGTCAGCATACCATACATCTGTCAAGCTGAGGAACAGAACAATAGGGACATCAACTCCATCTTTGGACAACTCCTTAGCAGCTCCCTCAATAATGAGTTCACACAGGCCCTTACCCTGAATCAGATTTTGTTGGCTTGATGTCAAGTCATACTCTTGCACCTTTTCTACCCAATTACCTCTCTTGGTTCCAAATTCTTGCTGAGTAAGAATGGATTTGATTGTTGTATTAGGCACCAACACCATATAATGAGAATTAAGGATGTAAAACCTAAACTGCTTTACAACTTTGATGACTGCAAAAGCATGTTTCTCCATCATGGTGTACTTCAGCTCATGATTTTTCAAGACATAACTCATGAATGAAATTGGGAGCTCATGGTCTTCAAAATCCTTTTGCATTAGCACATCATCCAAGGTATTCTCCGCAGCATAACAATAGATAATGAAATCCTTGCTAATATCAGGGCATGCCAAGATGGGAGTCTTTGCAATAGCTTTCTTGATGCCTTCAAATGCTCCCTTCCCTTCAGAGGACCAACTAAACATTTGTTTTCCTTTCATCATTTGAGCAATTCTCATAGTCAACTCTGCAAAATTAGGAATGAATCTTCTCAGGAAGTTGATCTTACCAAAGAAGGAGTGCACACCCTTTTTACTCATGGGAAGAGGAATTTGCTGGATTGCTTGGACTCTCTCTGGATCGATCTTGATTCCTTCCTTGGAAACAATCTGCCCCAATAATTTACCTTCAGAGACACAAAAAATAGATTTTTGGGGATTTAAAGAGACTCCATGTTCTTTGCACTTTTGGAGGACTATTTCAAGGTGCTGAAAGTGATCTGCCCTTGTCTTGGAAAACACAGTCAAATCACCAAGGTATACAAAAATGCATTTTCCTTTTAGGTTGCCAAAAGCCAGGTCCATTGCCCTCTGAAAAGTGGCACCAATGTTGATAAGACCAAAAGGCATCCTCTTGTAGGAAAAGGTTCCTGAAGGTGTAGTAAAAGCAGTCTTATGATGATCTGCAATATTGAATTCTACTTGATTATACCTTGAGAATCCATCGAACATAGATAGCATCTCTGAGCCTGTGACATCTTGTAATACTTGATCCATCATGGGGAGAGGATAGTTGTCTTTCAAGGAGGCCTGATTCAAATTCCTAAAATCAACACAGATCCGAATCTCACCATTCTTCTTCCTAACGGGTACAATGTTGGAAATCCACGTTGAATGATGTATAGGGAAGATGATCCTTGCCTTCAACAACTTCTGGATCTCTTGGAAAATGGTGTCAGCAATTTTAGGATTGTATTGCCTTTGTTTCTGCTTGAATGGTTTGATCCTAGGCTTAAGAGGAATGAAATGTTGCATTTTTTTAGGCTAAAAAGCCTTAAGATCATCATAAGAGTAAGCCAGAACATCAATATACCTTTTCAAAAGATTCACCACCTTCTTTTTCTCTTCCTGAGTGCAACATTTTCCTATATTGACCATTTTGGGATCATCAAGACTTCCAATATTCAATTTCTCAGTCTCAACATATTTGCGAGCTCCTTGGGAAACTTTAGACTTCATATATCTATCATGTTTATCAAAAAGATCCTCCAAACTCATTGGCCCTTTAGGATTTTTTTCACCTTTCAGCTTGATGTATCCATCTTGATCCATCTCTTCTTTGACATCTCCTTCATTTGATGACACACACTCTCTAGGCTGATTGTCACTTCCTTCAAAATACAACTTATCAAAGTTTTCCTTCAGCTCCAAAAATGAGAGCAAGTGTTGATCATCATTAAAAACTTGCCAGTTATTTTCATTATTTGGTACATTGGGCCTATGAATCATCTCAATGGTAAATTTTTCCTGAGAGAAATCCAGGTGAGGAATCAACAAAGATCTAGAGACAGCTAGAGAATCAGCTCTAGTGTTCTTTTCTCTTAGCACGGCTTCAATGGAGAAAGCATCAAGAAATTCAATGGAATCCCAAACAATATTTCTATAATGTTTCAATCTCCAGTTCTTGAATTGATGAAGATCTCTGACTTGTTTCACAATCAACTTTGCATCACCACGAGCACAAAGATTCTTCACTCCCATTTCCTTATCCATATTCAATCCAAGTATGAAAGCTTCGTATTCACCTGTATTATTTGTATTTTCAAAGTGAAGCTTGAACGAAAATGGATGAATCTTCCCTTCTGGAGAAGTCAGCACCACACCAGCCCCAAAACTAGCTGAAGAGCAGCTTCCATCAAATTCCAGTTTCTAAATGCTATTAGGGTCATGAATCACCCCTTTAGGAAGTTTTGCCTCATCCTCTATCATGATCATATAGTCCCCATGCCCAATGTCTACATATAGTATTTGTGCTTTAGGATCATCTATCTTTTGGACAATATATTTAGTTTGTTTCTTAGGTAGTAACTTCTTCATTTTTCCATTGACATGGTTCAAAGCATGTGACCAATCCATATGAATCTCACCCCCAACCTCCTTACAAAAACTCCTACTTAGCAACATGCCATAGGAAGGAGGGATATCGGGTACCAAAATAGTGGCCAAGACCCTTTTCTCTGGCAAAACAACAAAAGCTACCCATGCATCCTTAATTCTCCCAACCAAAGGCACTTTTCTACTCTCCATGGAATAGCAGGAGCCAAAGGCATGTGTTAGGGTCAGGACCAAAGCATGAGCTACTTTTGTAGGCATTACATTGTGTGATGCTCCTGAGTCTATGACATATTTACTGAGTTTATGGCCAACTATGAGGAGGGTCACATAGAATGGTTCTACTTTCTCATTAGAGGAAGTGACTGCAGCCATAAAGCTTGGTTGAGGTGAGGAAGAGGGAGTGGGAAAAATACCCTTAGATGTATTGGATGAGGATTTGGATTTGGAATTAATAAATTCTACCATTTTAGTAAAAACTTTTGAATGGGTTTGGTAAAATTCTACCTTTGAAATTTGGATTTTGGTCTTTTTTAGGTGATCAATGATATCAAAAGATCAAGAGGTGGATGGGGCATCACTACTAGGAACTTGAGAGACTTTGGATTTATCAGCTTTAGGATTTTAGGGACAAGGAGTTCGGGAAATAGAAGTAGCAGAAGGAGGATTAGCATTACTCACCTTTTGTGTGGAAGCAGTGAGAATAAGAGCTCCTCTTCTGGAAATCACTGGAATAGTTGTAGGAAACTCCTTGGATTTTTTTGTAGGCTGCATCACTTTTTCTTTATTTTTTGTTTACTCTCGAGTCATGAAAATATATGACTCACTATTCATATCTGCTACTCTTTCATCATAGTTATCTTCATCATCCACACCTTCAGTGGCGAGGAAATGAACCCAAGAATCACCAGGCTCCTCTAGTTCTTCATCAGCTTCCTCTTCTTGTTCATCATAGAGCCCATTTTATTCTTCATCACCAAGCTCAATAACCTCACAAGTAAAATTGGTAGGCATCTTGAGGGGTGGACCTTCAATGGAAAACCTGGTTTGAGAAGAGGGCAAGTGGTTCCTAGGCTGAAAGTTCTTCCTTGGAATTTCTTGGTAAGGAGCATGCTGAGCCAATTATTTCTTGGAATTTCTTCAACACTGATAGCCAAATGTTGATCAACATCCATAGTTGCAAGATTAGCTCTCCTTAGTGCATAGCTTATTTAAGGCAATTGAGCATTGAGGAAGAAAAACTTTTGAATTTGATCCAATGGATGAGTGTTCTATGGGATTTTATGAATGAGCTTGTTGAATGGCGATTATAAAAATACTTTTTTTTTATTATCGGTAAATGAGGGTTAAGGGGACCCTACCCCATACAAAGGATGGAGAAAAAAATAAGACAATGAAGAACAAACGAGGCTGCCTCTTCTAGTGGCACAAAGATTCCAAACCAACAACAACAAGAAAACTAATAAAAACATAAAACCAACACCCATCTCAAACTTTTGACCCCTTCCCTTTGGATCTTAACTGCATCTTAAGGGGATAGATAGTCCCTTTCTTTTTCCTACTCACAATAGTCCAATCCTCTTCCGTATTTGTATTTTCATTTTCATTAATATGGATTGGGATCAAAACTTTGATCTGTACCTTGAGATTTTGGGACCCTAATAAGGAATCCACATCATTCTTTCTACCTTCTTCACTTCCTCCTTTTCTGGATCAACCAAATTATTAGATTCAGAGTCTGAATCACAATCAAATGGATCATTCACAACCAGGTGTCTAGGATTAAGATTCTTCCACCATGAGCTTCTGCCTTTAACATTTTTTCTTACCATGTGACAATCTGAAGCTAGATGGTCAAGAGAAAAGAAAGTTATACACCTAAAGGGAAACCCTTCATAATTTAGATTTTGTAACCAAGTTCTATCCTCCACTTTGAGTTCAATAGTGGTAGGGAAATCAACATAAGTATCCATATCAACCAAGATTCTAGCATACATTGTGTGCTCAAAATCATCAATTTTTGAATCAATAGCCAAACATTTCCCTAAAGTGTTACCAATAATAGTTAAGAAACCTTTCAACCAAAATTGGAGGGGTAAATAAGGTTTCCAGATCCATACCGGTTTAAATTTGAAAGTATAAGACATCGGGTTGAACATACAGAACCACAATTTCATCAATAAATTATGGGATTCAAAATGGGGCATCTGTATGGAGGTCTATGTAGTCAAGTTTCTGCATATATAGACACCTAATTGCATGTGCAACCGAGTGGTTACATATGCAGACACTCGTCATCTAGTCAAATAAGTTTATGAGAAAAGGTTGGTCAGGAAGTAATCAACTGAACCAATTGCAGATGGGCATTTATAAAAAATTCTATATATGGGTTGGTTGTATGAAAAATAATGCAGACATGGAATTTTCATGGAGGTCTATGCAATTGAGAGTCTACATATGTAACATATACAAACACTTGACTGCATGTGTAGTCGAACATCTAGATATATAGAGACCTGACTACATGTGCAACTGAGCACATGCAAGTAAGTGTTTATATATGTGGGCACCTAATTGTACATGTTGTTGAGCATTTGTATATGCAGACACCTAGCTATCCATGCAGTTGCGAGTCTACATATACAACCACCCAGATGCACATGTAACTGAGCATCTGTATATGTAGATGTCTAGCTATACATGCAGTTTAGTAATTACATATAGAGTGTTGGGTGCTGGAACAAAACTTAATTTTCTCATCATATATACATAACAAAAACTATAGGAGAATCTTTAAAAATGTTATTTCAATAAGTTTTTTTAATTATTACTTCTAAGTTATTGTTATTGCGAATACATAATAATTTGTGAGTTGAATGATTAGGAGTGAAAATTTTACTTTCTAAAATCATTCACCTCCTAAATTAGTATATATTCTCAATAACACTGACTTAGAAATAACAATTAAAAACTTATTGAAATAACATTTTACATATATATGACACGCGTGTCAAATAATCAAGGTAAATCTTAGTTTGGAAGAAATGTAATTTACCATGTATAATATGATATGTGGTCTTCATTACACCAATAGGATTACAATGGAACAAACAACCCACAATTATGTGTAAGAGAGCATCATTAACGGTTTAGTATTTTTTTCATACATTTTTACAAGGTTACGCGGGGAGGTGTCGCCTAGATTTTGGTGATGTCCTGGATGTCCCGAACATTTCAGGGACTTGGGGACTTGGAGGGGACGTCCCAATTTTTTTAAAAATTTCAAAAAAATTCTGATGTTTTTACTTCGAACACGATGTTATTTTTACCATTATTTTAAAATGTCATTGAAAATTTAAAATGTTAAAATATTATTTTTTATGTATTATTTTAAAATTCGTCCCCTACCATCCCCAAAATTTTATATTTTTTTTGCCGTCCCGAAAACCCCATCCCTCTTTACCCTCGTTCACCCATCTTCGAGGCCTAGGTAACTATGCATTTTTATTTCTCATAACCATGAAATGAATATAAACCAGCCATGTCTAAGTTTCCTAGCCACAATTTGATTTGAAATGTGAGAGATTTTTCTCTAGAGTCATCGGTAAAATAACGCAACACGATGAAATGAATGAATTATCCTTAGGGATAATGCTATATGTTTATTGACGGTGTTTAGACAAAACTTGAAATGGAATATTACCTAGCAAATGAGAACTTACAAATACAAAACACACAATAAAGAGACATAAAAAATTCCATTTGATGCATCCAATATTTAGAGCGAAAATATGTCATATATATGTAGAGGAGAGAAATACAAAATAATATGAATATGCATCACATGATTTTGTTTCCTAAGGATTCTAGCTTCCCCAAAACATCAATTGTAAATACCTACACCATAAAAATATTAGTTTGTTATTCACTGTAAATTTAGCATAAAAGCACAATATCATGGGATCTACTACACAATTCCCCTATGGGATATCAAATACTGCTACTCACTCTTTTACAAATGACGACATTGATACTCAATTTATTTCTAGCACAGAAATTACACATGGTTGACCATCCTAATACTCAAACTATATATATCAAAGTACCTATCATCCAACATGAAGTTCATAGATTAAACATCATCGTACCAAATTCTATATTTTGAGTGAGGATAGAATAAATCTCAACAATTTTTATATGTTCCATTCACAAGTAATCGTATCCAAACATTTAGATTAGACTATTCTAAGGAAAACATGTTTGTTGCAGATATCTAGTTTAAATAATAATAGTCACCACTTCTCTAAATGGAATAACATGGACCATAGAAAATAACCACATATCTTAAGTATGCTTACTCAAGATTAATAAATGCCAGTAGTAAGGGTAAATCCGATGTTACTAGTGTCTCATACACATGATAGCCGATACAAAGATAATGTCCAATCCATTAGCTCCATATAAGACATTATACACTTACCAAATGTCACCTCTGTCACATAGAACAATCAAATGTATTTATTGTTAGAAGGGATGGATAAAAAACAAATCATGTCATGTAGGTCTTGGAATACAAGAGAGCATTGAAATTCATGTCAAACTTATATGATGTATTGAAATTCATGTCAAACATATATGATGTATTGTTAGTGAGTTTATCCATTAATTATTTATTTACATGTTTGATTTTTAGAGCTTTTTGAAAAATAATTCAACGAGATAATTTCATGTTATTGAATAATTCCAAGATGGTTTTGCGGCTTCAAAAATATGAAGAAGAAAAGACTAGGCATGAGAGCCAAAGGATTGATTATAGAAGGAAACATCTATGTAAAACCATTCCCAATTGATCTACAAATATTGTTGCCAGACCAACCTAGTCTTCAACGGATGAGTTCATATTTAGAAAATCTTCATGCCATCAATTGAAGGAAAATGACACAATAAGCATTGGACATAGTGTGAGGATATGAAGAATCAGTTAGTTGTTGTAACAATTTTTTTCGTACATATGTGTTTTATATTTTTTAGAAATATATTAATACTATCTTAAATGATCTAACATAATGAAGGTGAGTAAAAATTTGGCAATGTGGTTCAAAGGAAAATGAGAGAGGATTCTACTCAGTTGGATTTTCTAGAGCATTACCTGAGGGGAAAGAGATATATGTGCTACCTCAACATTGTTATCAGGTATTACTTTGTATAATTTTTACTTTGTACGTCTTCTCCTTTTTCATGCGCATAATTTCTATATCTAGTTTTCCTTTTTAACTATGTTTTATATAGGTATTCTTTTATCTTGATATAGAGAGAAGATAATTGACAGTGCATATTATATTATGAGCCAAGGATGAGACATGTTGTTGATGACAATAGTGTTGTAACACAAGTACATTGGGGAACAAATGATGTTGTGGAAAGATATTATGAACATGACTCCAGTGATGATGATGACCCTAATAATGAAGAAGACCACCATATTAATCAAGCCAATATAACCAAGGAGGAGTTGGTAGAAATATAGGAAGATAAAAACAAACAGTTGAAATATTCATAAACCTATTTCTTGTGCTATTGATTATATTATGGACATGATTATGGACTTTATTATAGTATGATGTTAGATGTTAGATCATGGATTATTGTTGACTTGATTCAGTTATGATGCATGATGATTATTAGAGACATTTTGGATATTGATGTTGATATACTGTTTAACATGGTTATATTATGGATGTTGTTTGGACATGTGATATTTGGATATTGTGAGTAGACCTAGAAATGGAAATTATTTGATGATGATATAGTTGTTGAGTAAAATTGCAAATGATCTTGTTGGTTGCTTAGATGTTGTTGTGATTCATATATCTAGATGATTTTGGAATTTTATTTATATTATTTTGGATGTTCTGATATGGCCACGAGGCCGAAGGAGGTATTTGTGTTTGCAGGTTAAAATATCACAACAAACATCAGGGGATTGGAGACCAACCACATTGGAATTCTAGATGAATTCAACAAGGTCACCATGGCAACTAGTATTTGTTTGTGTGTGTTTGTGTGTGTTAGGGATTCCCATGGGGGGGATCACCTTTAAATGTGACCAAGGGGTTATGTGTATTTATTTATTTGACCCTTTTGTTTAATGTTGCATGTGTTTATTTTGTGATGCATTTGCCCCTTTCTTTATTTATTAAATGTTGTATTAATATTGTGGGTAAGCATGTTGTTAATATTAATTAAATAAAAGATGTCATAAGAAAGTAATTAATAGAGTTGTTGGCCTTGATTTAAAGTGTTGTAAGAGATGTGTAAGTGATGTGTAAGTTAACTTTTGAGTGTGAAACACTCCACCTTCTTGGAAATTCGAATTTTTCCTTGGAGGCTGATTTTGGAGGCTTGTGGGACAAGTTAAACTTGTCCCATACCTCTTAAATTTATTTACCAACCATACCTATGGTTGGAGAGTTGAAATTTGACTTTTATAATGCTTTTTGAGAAGGCAAATTGTAAGTTTTAATTGCACTTTTCTTACATGATTTAATTTCAGTCCTTTGGGGTGTGGGTTGGATTTGAGTGTGTAAGTAAACTATCATTTTATTCACCCACCTATTTATTATGCATTGGAGAATGAAGTTGACTTTTGGGGTTGGGGTTGAGGATGTGTGATGTGGCATCCTACATGGATCCACCTCATCCTCTTCCCTTCCCTCTTCTATAAAATTTGAATTCCTTGCCTTGTTTTGGGTTGCTTCACTTTGGAGACTTCATTCTTGGGCTTTGAAAATTCTTTTGTTTGTTTTGGAGCTCTTGCTTGAAGAATTTTTTGGAAGATTGTTGCAATGCTCTTTTTTGCTGAAAATGTTAATGTGTTGTTTTGGCATTGTGGGTTGGGTAGATTGGAATGCTGTAGGTGGTGTAGAAGAATAGAAGATTGTTGCTTTGCTTGCATTGGGATAAAGCTTGTTGTTTTAGAACTTGGAACAACTCCATCATGGAGAGGTAGGAGCTTGGCTCTTGAAATGCTTCTTTTTTGTTTATGAAAATGTTAATGTGTGAATGTTTTGGCATGTTTGTGGGTTGTTGGGTAGATGGCCTAGGAATGGTGTAGGAGAAGACTATGGGGTTTATTTTGTGGGAGGCACAAGTGTGTTTTAGGGAGGTATAAGGGAGGAGGGAGTTGGGATTTGGGTTCCACCTTACAAAGAAATAGCTTGCATTTATTTACTCATTATGGGGTGCCATAAGAGGTTGGGGAGGCATAAGGAAATGTGAGGAATAAGGGGTACTTGGGGAGGCATAAGGAATGTCAGGGTTTTGATATACTATATTTTGGTGGTTTGTAATTCAGGTGGTGATACCCATTTCCCCTTTTGGGAGGCATAAGAAGCATCCCCCATAGTTTCTTTCTCCTTTGGCTTGCTTGATGAAGCCTTAGTAATGTTTGTCATGCTTTAATGTAGTTGTAAACTACATTCTGTTTTGGACTGTGTTTTTATTGTGAAAATGTTGCTTGTGTGTTTGTGGAAGCCTGTTGTTGCCATGAGTTGGATCACATCTTTTATTGCATTGTGGTTGGGGCTCAGGGGCCAATGAAGAAGGATGGATTCTCCTCTTCATTGGATGTCTTGGTTGGGTGGAGAGCGTTGCCTTTCCCCTACTCTTGTTGTGATCACAATTTGGAAGAATGAGAAATACGCATGTTGTTGTTCTGGAGCTGAGAAAAAGATAGTTTGACAGTCCCTTGTGAAATGAAATCTTATTGTAGCCCTTTCCCACTTTAAAGTGGATGATCTATATATTAATTGTAATGGAAAGATACTTTGTATTGACAATGAAAGTTGAAATTCGAAATGTAAAAGAGTTATACTCTGTATTCTATTTTTTGGAAAGAATGTGAAAGAATGATACGTATTTTGTATGTTGTATTTTGAAATCAAATGGAAAGGAAGTTGTAAGAGTTTCATTTGAATTAATGGAAGTGTTTTCCTTGTTCATATGATATTATTTCCATTGGAAATCTGTGTTTAACATGCACTATGAAATCCCTGTTTGGAAAGTGGAAAAGTGAAACACGTGAGGAGAAAATGTATTATTCTACCTTGTTTATAATATATGATTTTGGAAAGAATAGAAACTGCATTCTTGTTTTAATGTTTGATTGAAAGAAAGAAAACTATTTATGACCAGCATGGAATGAATTCAATGTTTTATTTCATGGCAAAAGAGATAGTTAATTTATGTTTTGTAAATGTATACACTTCTTTCAATTCACTGTATACTTTGTAAAATTCCTTTATCAAATGTTCAAATAACCCTGCAAATAGATAAGAGGCAAATGAAATAATCAATTGGACTTAATGAGGATAAAATGATCCCAAACCAAACTAAAAACACTTAAGGAAATGTCTTGAAAATCTTCCAATTGAGCCAAGGCAAATCTGTAGGCTTTTTGCTGTAAAAAGAAACTTGTAATTTCGAAATGCAGATCAAACCAACAATTTTACACTTGCTATATATCCTAACACTTTCCTAATGGAAACCTCCATGTCTATTTGACATGTTGAAGGAGAAAGAATGACAAATTTGAACAAAATTTTATAAGTTAAAATTTACCAGTTTGCACTGTAAAAGCCTGCAGAACGTTTTCATGAAATTGACTCCTTAAATTTTATCAAAACTAAAAATTTAATGAATCTTGTGCAAAGAGGACATCGAGAGATTTCCAGAAAGTCCTCGTTTTCCCAAAACCAAGCTCTCTATCAAAAGTTATGGCCTTCTGAAGTTTTTCTTCACTTGGCGTCAAAAAAAAAAATTTTGGGAAAAATTTCCTTGGCAGACCCACGGGCCCGAATTTTTCCCTTAGCACTTTGGAAAATTTTTGGGAAATTTTTCCTAATTTTCCCCACTGCCCCCCGACCCACAACCAATCAGAGGCTGCCACGTGGCACCACGAGGCGTCGGTGGAGGGGCAGATCCCTTTTTAACTTAGCACTTCAAAAAAAATTGGAAAATTTTCTAAATTTTCCCCGCCGCCCTGCCCGTAGCCAATCAGGAGATGCCACGTGGCATCCAAGGCATCGACTAGGAGCGGGTTCCTTTTTTCCTTTTGCATTTTCAAAAATTTTGGGAAAATTTTCTAAAGTTTCCCCACCGGCCCGGCCTAGCCAATCAGGAGCTGCCACGTGGCATCGCGAGGCGTCGGCGGAGGCACGGGTGAATTTTACCCTTTTTTCCCTTCGGGGTGTTAAAAATATTTTATCCCCACCACCCCGTTTTCCCCATGCACTGGCTTAGGAGGTGCCACGTGTCCCTTGCGGACTTGACTCACGGGAGCGCGGGTGCAAAGGTGGCTTTTCGCCCCCATGCGGGAAATTTCCAAAATGTCTCCCATGCGGCCCTGACTCCTTCCCCACTCCCCACAGGCCTACAGACCTTCCCTGGGGAAATATTTCTCTCCGCGGCCTGCCAACCCACCCCTGGGGAAAATTTTCTCCCCTGGGCCCGCAGGCCCGCTCTTGGGGAAAATTTTCACCCCAAGGCCCACCGGCCCATAACTTGAGGAATATGAGGAGTTAGGAGGACTTCTTTATATCAATGGAAAGGTGAGGAAATTTCCTATCCAATGGGAATGATTTAGGGAAATTTTGAATGTGTTAATTTTGAGAAAAATCAAGTTGAATCTTTAAATCCTGTTAGAGAGTGGGTATGGTGAGGAATTACCCTCTGACCCTAATTGAACTTTCTAACCCTAAATTTTGGGACCTTGTGACCTCTAATAATTGTTAATAAAAGAAAAGTATATTCTAGTGGATTAGAATTGATCTGGAACTTGTTAGTGACAACTGTTGTTTTGTAACCTGGTTGTAGACTCTTTTAAACAAAAAAAATTATTCCATAATTTTTCCTAACTAATCCTAGGTTGTTCTTGGGTCTCAAGTGGGTTGTTTTAGTGGGCATCACACTTGGTATCAGAGCAGTGGTTCAAAATCTTGGGCCATTGGGCACACTAGAAAACTTGAGACATGAACCTTAAACCTAGCACACTTTTAAATTTAGAAGACAACTTAGTTTAGAAATTACATATTTTAGTAAACATGGAAACTAAGTAAAACCTAGAATAAGGAACTAACTCTCGTCTTGCTCTGTGCAGGAGGCACAAACAAGATGAGGAGCCTTTTCACATAGACCTAGGCATACCACCTCCAGAGCATGTCGTAGCAGCTATCCTACCACAAATCTTGCAGACTCTTCAGGATGTTAATGCCGCTCTACGCGAGGATCAGTAGGAGGGCATGCAGCCAGACATGATAGAGTCACTTCCATTGAGGGTCATGTATCTCCTCGACCCAGCAAGGAGCATGGAGGAGAGAACTTCCATGCAGAGTCAGCCAGAGCAGAGTCACCATAGAGGGGACAGGGTGACCGAGTTTCAGGACATAGAGAGAGGTCTCAGAGCCCTAGGCTTAGGGATGAGCATGTAGAGAGGCCTAGAGGCCGTCAGACCACAGCTGCAGATCACATCAGGGAGATCCTGAAGCTTCAGGCCATCACATTATTCTAGTGACACAGGTGGATTTCAGGAAGAGGCCTGGTTAGTGAGCTTGAGCGGATGCTTCAAGCTCTGTCCTTGTTCTAGCAACACGAAAGCTCATGTTGCGATCCATCTACTGAGGGATGGAGCTGGTGTCTGGTGGCAGACAGAGGAGCAGAAGCTCCATGTTGATTCTGAGACAGTTACCTGGGAGCTCTTTGAGGAGTGATTTAGGAGCAGATATTTGTCACGGAGGTTCATACAACAGCGGATAGATGAGTTCCATGACCTCTGACAGGCATCTCTTACAGTGGCTGAGTATGAGAGTAGATTTCTGGATCTACTCCAGTATGTTGATTACATGCAGGATGAGTAGGTGCGGATCCATAGGTTCATCCGGGGCCTGAATCTAGACATTGGAGGTGCAGTGTGGATCCATTGTCCACAGACATTAGTTGAGGCCGTTGAGAAGGCCTATATAGCAGAGGAGACTCGGGGAAAGACCCAACAGGCTAGAGACCAAGTTTGGAGCCACATACAGCAGATGCAGGACAACAGATCGAGGGGGTCAGTACCTCTTCCTCATGGTGGATAGGGTTCAACATAGTCATCTTTTAGACCACAGCAGTAGCAGCAGTCCCACCCACCTTATAGACCTCCACAGAGGTTTGATGCACAGAGAGGTCAGAGTATGGGGCCTCCCCCTAGGGGTCCCATCAGGACACAGGGTGCCCAGAGAGCTCACTCAGCAGGAGCTCGCCAGCAGAGACCTCAGCAGACCACAACCAGATCATCAGGATCCACACCACAGACCTCCAGAGTACCGGCCAGACCTACTACACAAGGGAGAGGATCAGGTGGTTGTTTTGGGTGTGGTGTTACTAGACATTTTTGGAGAGACTGCCCACATAACCCTAATAACAAGGGTAAGACACAGATCTCAGAGCCTACTGTTGGTGATATGGGGCACAGTCATAGGATGTACGCAGTGGTCGAGAACCACCAGGAAGAGCATCAGAGTATAGTTATTGAGACTACAGGTAACATTGGAGGCATTCCTACCTCCATTTTGTTTGATTCTGGTTCTTCTGATTCTTTTATTGCACCATCTTTAGTAGAGTGATGCAGGCTGGTGGCAGTTAGGCAGGGTCATAGTTGGGATGTTGAGATGGCTTCTGGAGCCAAGATCTCTATAGACTCCTTAGTTAAGGAGTGTGTGGTGGATTTGGGACCTTTCACCACTACCTCGGATCTTTGTATCCTTCCGTTGGGCTCTTATGGAGTCATCTTGGGCATGGACTGGTTGTCTACTCATAGGGCCAGGATGGATTGTTACCACAAGATTATATCTTGTGCAGATGATTTGGGAGTTGAGTCAGTGATATCAGGGGTCAGGAGACCCATTTCTATTCACACCATATCTGTTATGCAGCTTAAGCGGTGTGTGTGATGGGGTTGTCAGATGTATGTTGTTACAGTCAGTGACAGATCAGAGGATGGGTCTAGTGGACCATCACTAGATGATCATCCCATTTTGAGAGATTTTGTAGATGTCTTTCCAGGGGAGCTACTGGGGTTACCACCCCCACGTGAGATTGATTTTCATATAGATCTGGTTCCAGGAGCAGAGCCTATCTCATGAGCACCTTATCAGATGACCACCCCAGAGCTCTGCGAGCTCAAGTTGTAGCTTGAGGGCCTTTTGGAGAAAGGCCTAATCATCCTAGTGTATCCCCTTGGGGTGCACCAGTGATTTTTGTGAAGAAGAAGGATGGATCCTTGTGGTTGTGTATTGATTACCGCCAGCTGAACAAAGGTAACGATCAAGAATCGTTATCCCCTTCCACACATTGATGATTTATTTGATCAGATGAAGGGAGCCACAGTTTTCTCTAAGATAGACCTTAAGTCAGGCTACCATCAGCTGAGGATTTTGGAGGCAGACATTCATAAGACCACCTTCCGTACGAGATATGGCCACTATGAGTTCACAGTGGTACCTTTTGGTTTAACTAATGCCCCCACAGTATTTATGAGTTTGATGAATGGGGTATTCAGGACTTTCTTAGATCACTTCATGCTCATCTTCCTTGATGACATTTTGATTTACTCACGTACACATGAGGAGCACGAGGGGCACCTTCACTAGGTTCTTCAGTGTCTTCGAGAGCAGCAACTTTACGGGAACTTGGAGAAGTGTGCATTCTTTCAGACGGAGGTGCAGTATTTGGGGCATATCATTTCTGGGGAAGGTATCACCGTCGATCCTTCCAAGATTAGAGCTATCATGGATTGGCCAGCACCCACTACTATGACTGAAGTGCATAGCTTCATGGGATTGGCAGGTTACTATAGGAGATTTTTTCAGGACTTCTCTCACATTGCGCACCCCATCACTTCCCTTCAACAGAAAGGGAAGAAGTTTGTTTGGTCAGACAGGTGTGAGTAGGCCTTCAGGACACTGAAGGAATGTCTCACTACAACACCTATTCTTGCAGTGTCGGATCCACAGGGTGAGTTTTTTGTTTGCACGGATGCTTCTTTAGTAGGACTTGGAGGTGTGTTGATGTAGGAGGGTAGAGTAGTGGCTTTTGAGTCTCGCAAACTCAAATATTATGAGCTTAATTATCCAACTCATGATCTTGAGCTTGCGGTAGTTGTGCACACTTTGGTTTGATGGAGGCACTTTCTTCTTGGTCAGAGATTCACACTCAGGACTGATCATTTGAGTCTTCGCCACCTCTTCACGTAGCCCAATCTCAACGCTCATCAGCGGCATTGGATGGAGTTGCTTTGTGAGTATGATATGGAGATTGAGCATGTGAAAGGAAAGGAGAATGTGGTGGTAGATGCTCTCAGCAGATGGAGACATGTGGCTATGGCCACCTCAGTGGGCACAGATTTACGGAGTAGGATTCTTTAGTAGCTTCCTCTTGACAGCTTCTACATTACAGTTCGAGCAGAGATCGAGTCTCAGAGACCCCTTGAGGGGAAGTTTGATGGTTTCTCACTAGAGGCAGATGGCCTTCTCAGGCACAGAGGTCAGATTTATGTTCCCAAGAGATGGAGGATTGAGGCAGGACATATTGACAGAGGCACATCATGCACCCTATTCAGCCCATCCTTGGGGTGAAGAAGATGCACGCTACTTTGAGACAGTTGTATCACTGGAGAGGACTTCACAGAGACATGGCTCAGTTTGTGTCATGTTGTTTAGAGTGCCAGAAAGTGAAGGCTGAGCATCAACATCCAGCTGGCCTTCTCTTTCCTCATGCTATACCAGAATGGAAGTGGGACACCATTTCCATGGACTTCATTGTTGGGCTACCGATGTCGAGATATCACCACGACGCCATCATGGTCACAGTTGATAAATTGACAAAAGTGGCTCACTTTTCTCTGTAAAGACCACTTATATGGCTAGTGCAGTGGCACAGGTATATCTTGATGAGATTGTCAGGTTGCACGGGATTCTGTGGAAGATCATTAGTGACCATGATCCTTTGTACACTTCCCATTTCTGGACTACCATGCAGCATGCCCTCGGGACAAGAATCAACTTCAGCACAACATATCACCCCAAGACAGATGGACAGACTGAGTGGGTGAATCAAATTTTAGAGGATATGCTCAGGATGTATGTGATGGATCAGCAGTCTAGATGGGAGGAGTACCTGTACTTGGTGGAGTTCACCTACAATAATAGTTTTCAGAGTTCTATAGGCATGGCTCCTTTTCAGGATTTGTATGGCAGAGAGTGCAGGACACCTCTTAGTTGGGATAGGTTAGAGGACAGGGTTTCTCTTGGACCAGCTTTGTTGCAGGACATGGAGCAGCAGGTGGTTTTGATCAGACAAAGATTGCAGGAGGCACAGGATAGGTAAGAAGAAGTACGCAGATCAGCATAGGACCGACCGTAGTTTTGATGTGGGCATGAAGGTGTTCCTTCATGTCAGGCCACATAAGAGCCCTATCCATTATGGAAAAGGTTCTAAGTTAGCTCCTAGATTCGTTGGTCCTTTTGAGATCTTGGAGTGTATTGGCCCCTTGGCCTACCATCTAGCATTGCCACCTAGCTTGTCTCGCATACATGATGTGTTTCATGTTTCAGTTCTTAGGAGATATGTTGCAGATCCTTCTCATGTGTTAGATTGGACCTCATTATAGGTGCAGGATCAGGGGCAGGTGATGGTGGAGCCCATTCACATCATAGATCGCAGGACCCTGGGCCTTCGAGGCAAGAGAGGTTGATCAGGTCTGGGTGTAGTGGGACAGATATGATGAGACTGCAGCTACATGGGAGGATGCTACTTTGCTACGAGTTCAGTTTCCACATTTGTTCCAGTGACTTCCAGGAGGAATTCGAGTCTAAGGGGAGGGGGATGTAGTGCCCACTTCCCTTTGACACCTTTTGATACTGATCATGATACTGCTGATTATATTATGGACATGATTATGGACTTTATTATAGTATGATGTTAGATGTTAGATCATGGATTATTGTTGACTTGATTCAGTTATGATGCATGATGATTATTAGAGACATTTTGGATATTGATGTTGATATACTGTTTAACATGGTTATATTATGGATGTTGTTCAGACATGTGATATTTGGATATTGTGAGTAGACCTAGAAATGGAAATTATTTGATGATGATATAGTTGTTGATTAAAATTGCAAATGATCTTGTTGGTTGCTTAGATGTTGTTGTGATTCATATATCTAGATGATTTTGGAATTTTATTTATATTATTTTGGATGTTCTGATATGGCCACGAGGCCGAAGGAGGTATTGTGTTTTGCAGGTTAAAATATCACAACAAACATCAGGGGATTGGAGACCAACCACATTGGAATTCTAGATGAATTCAACAAGGTCACCATGGCAACTAGTATTTGTTTGTGCGTGTTTGTGTGTGTTAGGGATTCCCATGGGGGGGATCACCTTTAAATGTGACCAAGGGGTTATGTGTATTTATTTATTTGACCCTTTTGTTTAATGTTGCATGTGTTTATTTTGTGATGCATTTTCCCCTTTCTTTATTTATTAAATGTTGTATTAATATTGTGGGTAAGCATGTTGTTAATATTAATTAATTAAAAGATATCATGAGAAAGTAATTAATAGAGTTGTTGGCCTTGATTTAAAGTGTTGTAAGAGATGTGTAAGTGATGTGTAAGTTAACTTTTGAGTGTGAAACACTCCACCTTCTTGGAAATTCGAATTTGTCCTTGGAGGCTGATTTTGGAGGCTTGTGGGACAAGTTAAACTTGTCCCATACCTCTTAAATTTATTTACCAACCATACCTATGGTTGGAGAGTTGAAATTTGACTTTTATAATGCTTTTTGAGAAGGCAATTTGTAGGTTTTAATTGCACTTTTCTTACATGATTTAATTTCAGTCCTTTGGGGTGTGGGTTGGATTTGAGTGTGTAAGTAAACTGTCATTTTATTCACCCACCTATTTATTATGCATTGGAGAATGAAGTTGAATTTTGGGGTTGGGGTTGAGGATGTGTGATGTGGCATCCTACATGGATCCACCTCATCCTCTTCCCTTCCCTCTTCTATAAAATTTGAATTCCTTGCCTTGTTTTGGGTTGCTTCACTTTGGAGACTTCATTCTTGGGTGAATTCTTTTGTTGTTTTGGAGCTCTTGCTTTGAAGAAGTTTTTGGAAGATTGTTGCATGCTTGTGCTTGGCTGATTTGGATTGCTTGCATTGGGATAAATTGCTATTTTGGAACTTGGAACAACTCCATCATGGAGCTTGTGCTTTGCAATGTTTTTTTGCTTGCATTGGGATAAATGTTAATTTGACTTTTGGAACAACTCCATCATGGAGAGGTAGGAGCTTGGCTCTTGAAATGAAGATTCTGTTTTTTGGCTTTTGGATGAAAATGTTAATGTGTGAATGTTTTGGCATGTTTGTGGGTTGTTTGGGTAGATGGCCTAGGAATGGTGTAGGAGAAGACTATGGGGTTTATTTTGTGGGAGGCACAAGTGTGTTTTAGGGAGGTATAAGGGAGGAGGGAGTTGGGATTTGGGTTCCACCTTACAAATAAATAGCTTGCATTTCTTTACTCGTTATGGGGTGCCATAAGAGGTTGGGGAGGCATAAGGAAATGTGAGGAATAAGGGGTACTTGGGGAGGCATAAGGAATGTCAGGGTTTTGATATACTATATTTTGGTGGTTTGTAATTCAGGTGGTGATACCCATTTCCCCTTTTGGGAGGCATAAGAAGCATCCCCCATAGTTTCTTGCTCCTTTGGCTTGCTTGATAAAGCCTTAGTATTGTTTGTCATGCTTTAATGTAGTTGTAAACTACATTCTATTTTGGGACTGTGTTTTATTGTGAAAATGTTGCTTGTGTGTTTGTGGAAGCCTGTTGTTGCCATGAGTTGGATCACATATTTTATTGCATTGTGGTTGGGGCTCGGGGGCCAATGAAGAAGGATGGCTTCTCCTCTTCATTGGATGTCTTGGTTGGGTGGAGAGCATTTGCCTTTCCCCTACTCCTGTTGTGACCAAATTTGGAGGAATGAGAAATACGCATGTTGTTGTTCTGGAGCTGAGAAAAAGATAGTTTGACAGTCCCTTGTGAAATGAAATCTTATTGTAGCCCTTTCCCACTTTGAAGTGGATGATCTATATATTAATTGTAATGGAAAGATACTTTGTATTGACAATGAAAGTTGAAATTCGAAATGTAAAAGAGTTATACTCTGTATTCTATTTTTTGGAAAGAATGTGAAAGAATGATACGTATTTTGTATGTTGTATTTTGAAATCAAATGGAAAGGAAGTTGTAAGAGTTTCATTTGAATTAATGGAAGTGTTTTCCTTGTTCATATGATATTATTTCCATTGGAAATATGTGTTTAACATGCACTATGAAATCCCTGTTTGGAAAGTGGAAAAGTGAAACACGTGAGGAGAAAATGTATTATTCTGCCTTGTTTATAATATATGATTTTGGAAAGAATAGAAACTGCATTCTTGTTTTAATGTTTGATTGAAAGAAAGAAAACTATTTATGACCAGCATGGAATGAATTCAATGTTTTATTTCATGGCAAAAGAGATAGTTAATTTATGTTCTGTAAATGTATACACTTCTTTCAATTCACTGTATACTTTGTAAAATTCCTTTATCAAATGTTCAAATAACCCTGCAAATAGATAAGAGGAAAATGAAATAATCAATTGGACTTAATGAGGACAAAATGATCCCAAACCAAACTAAAAACACTTAAGGAAATGTCTTGAAAATCTTCCAATCGAGCCAAGGCAAATCTGCAGGCTTTTTGCTGTAAAAAAAAACTTGTAATTTCGAAATGCAGATCAAACCAACAATTTTACACTTGCTATATATCCTAACACTTTCCTAATGGAAACCTCCATGTCTGTTTGACATGTTGAAGGAGAAAGAATGACAAATTTGAACAAAATTTTATAAGTTAAAATTTACCAGTTCGCACTGTAAAAGCCTGCAGAACGTTTTCATGAAATTGACTCCTTAAATTTTATCAAAACCAGAATTTAATGAATCCTATGCAAATAGGACGTCGAGAGCTTTCCAGAAATTCCTCATTTTCCCAAAACTGAGCTCTCTATCAAAAGTTATGGCCTTCTGAAGTTTTTCTTCACTTGGCGTCAAAAAAAAAATTGGGAAAAAAATTCCTTGGCGGGCCCGGGGCCCAAATTTTTCCCTTAGCACTTCAGAAAAAATTTGGGAAAATTTTCCTAATTTTCCCCACCACCCCGTCAACCCACAACCAATCAGAGGCTGCCACGTGGCACCACGAGGCATCGGCGGAGGGGCAGATCCCTTTTTAACTTAGCGCTTCAAAAAAAAATTGGGAAAATTTTCTAAATTTTCCCCGCCAGCCCGCAGCCAATCAGGAGATGCCACATGGCATCACAGGCATCGGCAGAGGAGTGGTTCCTTTTTGCCTTTTGCATTTCAGAAAATTTTGGGAAAATTTTCTAAAGTTTCCCCACTCGGCTCGCCGGCCCTAGCCAATCAGGAGCTGCCACGTGGCATCACGAGGCATTGGCAGAGGCACGGGTGAATTTTACCCTTTTTTCCCTTTGGGTGCTAAAACTCTTTTATCCCCACCGCCCCGTTTCCCCCCATTGGCTTAGGAGGTGCCACGTGTCCCTTGTGGACTCGGACTCGGGAGCACAGGTGTAAAGGTGGCTTTTCGCCCCCGTGGGGAAATTTCCAAAATTTCTCCCGCGGCCCCACCAACCCGACTCCTTCCCTGAGAAAAATTTCTCCCCATGGCCCGCAGACCCCATGGGGAAATATTTCCTCCGCATAGCCCCCCGCCCTAGGGAAAATTTTCTCCCCTGGGCCCAGGCCCGCTCTTGGGAAAATTTTCACCCCAAGGCCCGCAGGCCCATAACTTGAGGAATATGAGGAGTTAGGAGGACTTCTTTATATCACTGGAAAGGTGAGGAAATTTTCTATCCAATGGGAATGATTTAGGGAAAATTTTGAATGTGTTAATTTTGAGAAAAATCAAGTTGAATATTTAAATCCTGTTAGAGAGTGGGTATGGTGAGGAATTACCCTCTGACCCTAATTGAACTTTCTAACCCTAAATTTTGGGACCTTGTGACCTCTAATAATTGTTAATAAAAGAAAAGTATATTCTAGTGGATTAGAATTGATCTAGAACTTGTTAGTGACAACTGTTGTTTTGTAACCTGGTTGTAGACTCTTTTAAACAAAAAAAATTATTCCATAATTTTTCCTAACTAATCCTAGGTTGTTCTTGGGTCTCAAGTGGGTTGTTTTAGCAGGCATCACTTTTAGTAAACATGGAAACTAAGTAAAACCTAGAATAAGGAACTAACTCTCGTCTTGCTCTGTGCAGGAGGCGCAAATAAGATGAGGAGCCTTTTCACATAGACCTAGGCATACCACCTCCAGAGCATGTCATAGAAGCTATCCTACCACAGATCTTGCAGAATCCTTTAGGATAAGTAAATTATATATTTAATATACATAGTTATATACATCTTTTGTGGGTAGCTAGAAACTCTCCCACACCTCTTTTGTTATTGTCGCAAAGCACATGGTGCTTGGGGTAGGATTCATTCCTTCTTCCAAAAATTTTCGCCACGAGTGCTTCACATGGCATTATGTTTTATTGGGATACAATCCCCAAATGCCACATAAGTTTACCCAGATTTGACAATATTTTAGAGGCGAAATTTTGTTCTAGTTATAGAAAGAAAGAAATTCTTATTTGTTTACTAATTTTGATGCCGATCATCACTTATCTATTTATAACAAGTATATGGTTGTTGCGAATGTCTTGCTATAGATTCAAGTTCAAGCCAATAAGGTGGCGCTAGAGGTGGAACATCTACAGACACTTCTGTGCAACAGGGACAATACCCCTTGCAACATAGTGTGCGTGTCACCCGCTCCCTGCCAAGTAACACTTACACTAGTATGCACTTCTCCAACACCTTGAACCAATGATAAATCATATTTTCTTTGGTAACACTTATACTGGTATGCTTATCACTTCTTGTGACAAGCATATTGAAACTTAAACTTGTACTTTCTATTGTGAGTAGGACACAACACTACAAGAATGGTTTCGTTTACTTTGTCTGGAGCAAGCATGTTCTTGCCATTTCTATAATGCTCCTGAGGTATAATGCTCATAAGGGCATCACATATGAGGCGCAGATGATTTTTCTGACTATTTCTTTTTGGCTGTAAAATGGTTTCCAAATACAAATGCATTGCTAAATTTTTTTCATCAAAATTGATCCTTAATTATTGGGCCTAAGTCTCATGCATGTTAGTAGTGCACTGGCCTAAAATCCATCCTACAACCTCCTCTCTACCAGTGTAGTGCAGTGCAGGCATTTTTATTGAGCATTATGTCGGCAGTTGACTATCTTGTCAACTGTAAACATACATGATACTGATAGATAGGTAAACCTGTAAGCAATTTTACCATGACCAACCATTATTGAACAATGTGTTTTTTTCTACAAATGCAAATTGTGTTGTGTTGGAATATTAGTCAAGGCCAATGATCAGCCATTATTGAACCACACCCTGTTTTCTACTGGGAACAATGAGTTTTGTGCTGCAAACGCAAACTGTGTTAGAACGTTATTCGAGGCCAATAATAACATAAAAAAAAAAAAACATCACATGGATGGCTTGGCGTGTTCCAGGATTTTAATTTTTGCAATTACAAAGTTTTTGTTGTTTGAAAAATTTAAACAAAAAAACTTGAAGGGACCTCTAAGGCTTTCACCTTTTGTGATTGATAAGTTTTTGTTTATTTGTGGTTGAAAGGTTAAAATCACACCTGCACTATTTTCTTATTTGGAAAATTTAAGTAACAAAATTTGAAAGGACCCAAATTATTTGAGGCTTTCAGGTTTTGTGATTAATAAGTTTTTGTTTATTTGTGGTTGATTGGTTAAAACCATGCCTACACCACTATTGTATTTGGAAATTTAAACAAAAGGGACCCATTTATTTATGACTTTCAATTTTTGTGATTAATAAGTTTTTGTTTATTTGTGGAATGCTTAAAACCATACCTACACCGCTATGGCATTTGGAAAATTTAGACAACAAAATTCGAAGGACCTAATAGTCTATTTGGGTTTGAATGGTTAAAACCATTCCTGCACCATTATTTTCTTTGAAAAATTTAAACAAAATTCAAAAGGACTAGTCTCATGGGGGTTGAGGTAAGTGTGAATGCTTCTAATATTTTCAACGATACTAAACAATCAGGTGCATTCCAGCTGTTGTGATTATTAAATATTTGTTTATTTTTGTTGAAATAGTTAAAATTATACGTACACCAACGTGTTCAAAATGTATCCACAGAAATATTTTAATAAGTTCAAATGGTCGGGTTTCATGAGGGGTTGGGGCAAGTATTTATATTTCTAATCTTATCTAAGGAGAATAAACCAATTGATGCATTCTAGCTATTATCACTAATAAGTATCTGTTTATTTTTGTTCATAAGGTTAAACCCATACACATGCCTAGACTGCATGGAAATGCCTTAGACCCCCTCATACCAGGTTTGGTACGTACTGGGTACTGGTGCTGGTACATTATGGTTACTTACCCACAGGCCTTGGGTACGTCCTGGGTATGGAAATCCATACCCCGGGACATATGCAGGGCATGTGGGTACATACACATAGCGTACCCACATGGTTTTTTCAAATTCTTAAGTTCAAAAAATTAAATAAAACTTGATGGTTTTGACTAGAATTGAATCTTGAAAAGTTCGTGTGAGATTCAATATTGCCAATAGGCTCCAAAGGGTCAAGAGAGATGAAAAGGACTTCATTTGGTTGACTTACTATTTGGGGGCTCTGTTTTTTCTCCTCATGGGTCCTTTATTCTTCAGTCAATTTCGAAGACTGGGAACAAATGAAGCACTTGATGGTTGGGTAGCCTATCTTCTCTTCATTTGACATTAGGTGCCAAGCCTACAAATTGATTTTGTCAAATCAGAAATATAATGACAAGATCCTTGCCTTGAAAAGAGGTTGTTCTAACCTCCTTTGTTTTGAGAAATAAATTAAAATATTTCATGACTTGTATAGATTTGGGAAATGGATGGAATGTACAGACCTTAAAGCTTTCTCTAAGCTTCCTCAATCGTAATTCAAAATGTATAAAATACTCAAAAATTATTTCAAAGCTCTCTCTCTATTGAACTAATTATGGAGGATGAGACATCTAACTCAAGCTTAAGGCATTAATAATGATCTATCAAATCCATAATACAGTCTATGTTATTAACTATTATGTTTTTGAACATTATGAAGCAATAGAAACTCCAGTCTCAATTCTCAAAGTATTGGAATTTTTTTTTCATGTTCTATGAATTATTTAAAGTTGTATGAGTATTAAATTTCAATAAGTATGCAAATTCTTCTTTATATAGATATATATAACATACCCAAAAGTGTACCATACCCGAGGTTTTCAAAAATTTACCGTTTCAGTGTACCGAACCCATACCCATACCCGTACCAAAACAATATAGATACATGCCACCATGTTCAAAATGTATCTAGAAATTTATTGTAAAACTGTGCAAGAAATGAGTAGCGTAGATCTGTACGTGACATGCATGCATATAGGTGCATTTTGTATAGGGTATAGTTGCTTCGAGAGTTGGGTGCCGAGACAACTTAATTTTCTCATCATATGTGCATAAGAAAAACTATAAAAGAATTTGTAAACATGTTATTTCAATAAGTTTTTAAGTATTTTTTCTAAATCACTGTTATTGACAATATATAATAATTTTCTAGGTGAAATATTATTGGGTGCAAAAAATTTAATTTAGAGGAAACATGCACATGCATGCGCGGGCACAAACACACCACACACACACATGTCAAATAATCTAGGTAAATATTAGTTTGGAAGAAATGTAGATACATGCCACCTTGTTCAAAACGTATCTAGAAATTTATCATAAAAATGTGCAAGAAATGGGTAGGGTAGATCCGTATGTGACATGCATGCATATAAGTGCATTTTGTATAGGGTATAGTCACTTCAAGAGTTGGGTGTTGAGACAACTTAATATTCTCATCATATGTGCATAAGAAAAACTATAAAAGAATTTGTAAACATGTTATTTCAATAAGTTTTTAATTATTATTTCTAAATCACTGTTATTGACAATTTATAATAATTTGCTAGGTGAATTATTGGGTGCAAAAGAATTAATTTAGAGGAAACATGCACATGTGTGCGCAGGCATACACACACATGTCAAATAATCTAGGTAAATATTAGTTTGGAAGAAATCTAATTTTCTATGTATAATATGATGTGTGGTCTTAATTACATCAATAGGATTACAATGGAACAAGCAACCTTGAACTATGTATAACAGTGCATCATTAAGGGCTTACTTTTTTTTTCATACATTTTTATTTCTGAAAACCATGAAATGAATATAAACCATCCATGTCTTTTCCTAGCTACAATTTGATTTGCAATGTTGGAGATTTGTCTCTATAGTCCTTGATAAAATAGTGCAACCAAATGAAATGAATAAATTTTCATTAGGGAGAATGTTATATGTTTCTTGGTGGTGTTTAGACAAAACTTGAAATGGAATATTACCTACAGGGTGAAAACTTACAAACGTAAAACACACAATAAAGAGACATGAAAAGGTCAATTTGATTTATCCATTAATGAGAGCGAAAATATGCCATATATATGTAGAAGAGAGAAATACAAAATAATATGAACATGTATCATATGCCTTTGTTTCTTGAGGATTATAGCTTCCCCAAAACATCATTTGTAAATACCTACACTATAAGAACATTAGTTTGTTATTCACTATGTATTTAACATAAAAGCACAATATCATGAGATATACTACACAATTCTTTCATGGAACACCAACTACTACTACTCCATCTTGTTTATACGTGGCAGAAGTTTGACCTTCTGTGGAAAGACTTGGAATTCCTTTGTGGCATTGTTTAAGCGTGGAGTTGAAATTACTTGCGTTAAGAAGTTGTTGTTCCCTGTTATGGCATGTAATTATTTCTTGATGTGACAAGTAAACCAGCATGGAGTTTTGGTGTATTGTGAGTGCTATTCATAAGACCATTGTTTGGTGCTAGAAGGAGACCAATGTGCAAATCAGTGCGACCAAGGATGACAGAATATTTCATTGTTGCATGTTAATACCAGGAAGCGAAGCGAGTGTGTTCGAAAAACTGCTGGTACAGACCTGCATAAAGTCTGAATTCCCTTCTCTAGTATGAGGTGATATAAGCCATGTCCCCTCTTGAAAGGGCCAAATTATGTTGCCTGAACAACGAAGATGTGCACAATTCTCCAGTTCAAGGAGCTATGGGGAATCATCACTGGCAAAACAATGTGTCCCATTGGCGCAGAGAAAGCAAACAAAGTACGACAAGGCCAATGCAAAAGCTTTGTTGTCAATCACACTCAACATCTCCGATGAGGTTCAACATAGGTACAGGATGCGAGGACATCAAAGGTGGCATGGGATTTTTTATCCACAATCTACAAGGTGAAGAACCAGAAGAAGATCCTCCATATCATGTCAAGACTTCATACACTCAGTATGAAAGATGACAATAAAATAGTGGAGTTCTTACATCGTGTGGCAGAATTACAAGTGGACCTTATAGTACTTGGAAATAAGGTAGAGGACTAGATGCTAATCCCCATCACATTTAGAGCTCTTGCTTCCTAGTTCAAGGATTTCATCACAAAATTGAAAATCACAAAACAAGTGGTGACCTTTGAAGAAATGGTGAATTTTCTCCAATAGGAAGAAACCATCTAGACAATACACCAGGAGTTTGAAGACAAGGCACTAATTTCGAGACAACAACATAGTTATAAGTCTCGAAAGGGACAACAACAAAAGCAGTCCCGAAAGCAACCCCAGAAGCAACCACAAAAACATAAGTCTCATAAAGTGAGTCGATGGTGTTACATCTACACCATAAATACTCATGAAACTGCTAACTATTGGTATAATCACCTAATTGAAGGTAATTCCAATGAAGAAAGCACATCTAGTTGCAAGTATTCTATACAATCCAGAAGACATCCTCACCACATGAAGCACAAAGGACATTTCGCGGACCACCAAGATGATGAATCAAATGAGGAAGTACCCAACTCAGCCAGTTGTGGCACTCACCAAAATGTTATTCTCGTCTCCCAAACTTTGCAACCTTCAAAAAATGTTTGGTTGATTGACTCTAATGTCAGCAAGCATATGACAGGTGATATAAAGGTTTTTGATTCATTAACTAATCAACTCACTAGAGATTGGGCTTGAATTTTAGACAACAAGGAGTATGTTTAAAAAGAAATAGGCAATGTCACCATTCCTCTAGGGAGGAGAATTTGTACCCTCACAAAGGTGCTCTATGTTCTAGGATTGACCATAAATCTCTTGTCTGTATCTCAGCTCTTGAATCACAAGCTCAAGGTGGAGTTCATGGTCCAGAAAAGCATTAAATCATGTTTCATTTCATGAGAAGGTATGATACTTGCTAGAGCTTTTTTGAAGGACCATATATTTGCACTAGATGCAGCTTCATCCTCTGTAATTTCTCTATCTACCTCTACGGTGGAGTCTACTGTACTTTGGAATTATCGATATGGGCACCTTTCTATCAGCTCTCTTTATGAACTCAGTTCTAAGGAAATGGTAAAATTACTTCCTCCACTCTCCCACTCCTTTCCTATTTGTTCAGGATGTTTAGTGGGAAAACAACACTGGGAACCATTCAAATTGAGTACCTTCCATGCCAATGATTGTCTTGAGGTTGTACATATCGATCTGTGTAGACACATATCTTTCACCTTTCAGGGATTTCACTTCTTTTAATTGTTGATAGATGACTATTCTCCCAAGACACGGGTGTTATTTCTTTGGAATAAGAGTTAGATTTTTCTAATTTTTAGGGCTCATATTAGCAAGTTATTCAACACACCAAGTAGCCCTTTGTTCTCCTCTGCTTAGATTGAGGGCAAGAATTCACATCAAAGAAATTCTTGGCACTCCTGAAGGAGCATGGCATCACACAACACTTGACTACCCTTCATACGCCCCAACAGACTGACATTGAATAACATTACAATCAGAACGTCATGGAGATCTTTCGTTGCATGTTTTCCACTACCAAGTTGGAGAACATATTTTGGGCAGAAATAGTCTAGACAACTGCACATCTTCTAAATTGGGAACCTACAAATATATTGCAAGACAAGACACTAGAAGAGGTATGGATTAATCACAAGGAATCCTGCATGGACTCTCTCCCAGATGTTTCATCAAGAGTCAGAATGAGAAGACATACGAGAAATTAGGTAAATCCTTCACTAATAAGTTTAGTTGTTGATAACATTGAACCTGATACTGTTTGAGAGGCACATAGTAAACTACATTGAAAGAAGGTCATGGATGCCGAATATGACTCCTTAATTTAAAATTAGACATGGGAACTTGTTGATCTTCATGCATGAAATAAATCTATTGGTTGTAAATGGATTTTGAAAATGAAATGCAAGGTAGATGGATCTATCGACAAGTATGAAGCACAACTACTTGCAAAGGGATATGCTCAGCAAAAAGGAATTGAATATAAGAAGATCTTTGTACCCACTACAAAAATCAAAACCATAATATTTTTTTTGTGCACTTGTAGAAAAAAAGGATGGAAACTTCAGTAGATGGACTTAAAAAGTGCTTTCTTGAATGGTGATCTCAAAGAAGAAGATTATATGACCCATCCTGAAGGATTTGTTGAGGAACAAAATCCTAACAAGGTACGTCATCTAATTAAGTCTCTTTGTGGACTTAAAAAAGCACCCAAGGCATGGTACATTAAAATAGACAATCACTTATTACAGCATGGATTCATGCACAACCCCTTAGATTCAAATTTTTATATTAAGAAGATAGGCACATAGATTGTCATTTTCCATTCTGTATATGGGATGATCTTGTGATCACAGGGAGCTTAGCCAATCTTGTCAAAAATGTTAAGAAAGATATGAAGAAATCCTTTAACATGACATATTTGTGGCTACTTCATATTCAGCTCCTAAACTATTGGCTAAGTAAAAAATGACACATTGGGTGCGCAAGGATAAAGCGCGCATGGTAGGGTTTAAGGAAGGCTTTAAGGAAAACCCATGGCATGTACGTGGACAAAAAAAAGGGTTCAGAACTTAGCCATATTGGGCATTTTTGGCAGAACATGTGAAAAGCATGACCTGACTGTGCATGCAGAGATGGATAAGGTGCCATCTTGGTGACAGGTTGGCCTAGAAAGGAGCATGCCTATGGTAGAAGCTTCTATAAGCTCATCATGGTAAAAAGTGAAACGCTCAGGCCTGGAGGAGCATGCTCACATGGAGGACCACATTTAGACACTTGGCATCAGACCTAAGGCCGCTGGAGGATGAGGTTGGCAGTCCAGAAAGCCTATATATACAAGCACCTATAGAAGGAAATGGAGAGAGATAGATAGAGGGTGGAGCTCTGCAGAAATTACTGCAAGAACTTTGTTAGTTTGGGTAATTGTGTTTAGGGAAGGATTTATCAGGGGTATGGGCTTTATAAATTTCTTTTGAGAGCCTAGCCATATGAGTCCAGATATAATGCATGACTATGGTCTGCTTCTCTATAATACTTTGTAATGGCTCCATGAATGTAATGAGGTTACCGGCTTACATGAATATGAATATTGATGATTCTAATGAATACATCTTTCTCATAGTTCATTTTCAATTATTTTTATGATTAAGTCACGTATGTCTGTACAACTTCTTTCTGTTTTGGTACAAGTTATATAAATCTGTTAGCACTTTCTGTCTGGAATGAATGCAAGGACCTAGAAGTCGTTCTAAGCTCTATGGTGCTTGTATGTTTTACCCCCTTTGAAATATCTTAACATGAATCATAGATTATGTTTCCCACTAAACTCACATAAAAGAGAGACTCGGCACCTGCAGGCTCCTCGGGTGAGCACCTAACATCTGTTGGGTGATAGGATGGCATGTATGGGGTTCCTTTATTTTGTGATAAGGGTAAAAATGAATACACTTCACTACTATCTTGGCTCAGAGATATGGCAAAAGAAGCATCACATTTTTATCTCACAGAAAAAATATGCCAAGAAACTCCTTGAAAATTATTGAATGTTTGATTGTAAACTTGTGTCCACTCCAATGGAGAAAGGTTTGTAACTTTCTAGATTCTAGGATTCACCTCAAGTTTGTTTGAAGTCTTATTTATGCGACTTATACCAGACCAAACCTATGATTTTTTTCCAACTATCTTTCTAGATTCATGCAAGAGCCAAAGAAATGTCACTGGGTAACAATGAAACATGTTCTTAGATGTGTTTGAGGTACAGTTGATTATGGTTTGGAACATTAGAAGAAATATCTGTTCTTCTTGCAGGGATATACCAACTCGGACTATGCTAGATCTGTTGATGATAGGAAATCAAATACATGACATGTTTTTCATCTCAGATCTGGACCTATCTCATGGATTAACAAGAAGAAAATTGTTGTTTCTCTCTCATCCACTGAGGCAGAATATTCTGTTGCATGAGGAGCTATGTGCAAAGCAATTTGGTTTACATCGCATTTTGGGTTGATATGGAAATTCCTAAAGAAAAGCCACTTATCATTCATTGTGACAATCAATGTGTGTTGAAGCTTGAAAAGATTCCATTGTTCCATGAAAGAACCAAGAATATTAAGGTTGATTGTCATTACATTCGAGAACAAGTCTTGAACTATGACATCTGACTCCAACAATGGCCCACAAATTCTCAGGTAGGTAATATACTCACCAAGTCTCTTGGCAAGGTGAAATTTGAGTTGTTTTGAGGGTAATGATGAATGAGAAGGCAAAAGTGTTTGATGATTTTATTCAATGCAGGAGGGAAAATATATATACAAGATCAGTTAGATTGCATGTTGGTTTTAGTCATTGAATGTCATTTTGAATGTCCTACGTGTAACCAATAGGTTGGTAGAACAACCGACAGACAAAAGACAATGTAATACAAACAAAGTTTACACTAACATATAACACAAGGAGGGGATATTTTTCTATGTCCATTCTTACATTATTCCCCTCAGGAAATGTCTTGTTCAAACAAACAAAAACTAAAAAATTCCAAATGCATGAATATGATTTCCACTTAATCAAGTATATTGCCAATAAATTTGGAAACCATGATAGATTCATTTTTTTTCTAAATATTATGATGTGTCATCATAATTAGTCAACATCAATAGTGTTTTTGAAGATAAATATTGGAGACGACTTTCCAATAAATATTGAGAACATGTGCTACCAAAACTATATAAATTCCTAATAGGAGGTTAACATAAGAACTCATATGGTTTGGTTCAAACCTTCTAGGTCGAACAAGATCATTTTAAATCAAATATATGAATGAGATAAAAAATAATAATGTAGCTTTCGTTTCCTATCTTTATTCTTCACACTTAATTCCAAAAACACCAATTGGCTATACCCACACTAAAAAATTCGAGGAAAAATGTTGGTTGATCATATTCATAACCATTAATAGAGAATAGAAGATATTATTACTATTACTAAAACAAATATTTTATCTCTTTATATGAATCATAGATTCACACTACTACATATAGTTCAAATAATGTCATGAATTGTGTCGATTCTATGTCATTTTTTTTGTGCATTCAATAATTGGTTTCTAACGTAAAAATGACACCAATATGTGGTATAAATGCAGTGCAATGTTTGCGCCATATACACAAAAAAAAATTGCTTCACATTTCCCATTTCCAATAAATACTAAATTATGTCATATATTTTTTTTCCCTTATTGTAAAATTATTCCTATATGAAATAAAAATATCTTTACACACATCAGGGAAAACTTCAAGACCCCTTATCAAAATCCAACTTGGATTTTTTTGGCAAATTTGTAATAATGGATTTCATGTTGAGGGTGAATAAGACCAAAATGTATATAGTGACGTGGGCCAATAAGTTTTAGAGAGGAGTGTTGTGAAGCAACTAGCGGGACCAACTGTAGACATGTGTTTACAAAAAACTCTACAGACAGGTTAGTTATACGAAAAATGATGCAGAAGGATCATTTGTATGGAGGTCTATGCAGTTGGGCGTTTGCATATGTAGACACTCAGATGTACATGTTAGCGCACATCTGTATATGCAGATGCCTGGTTGTGCATGTAGTTGGGCATCTACATATATAGACCATGCAGTCAGGTGTCTATATATGTAGACGTCTAGTTGTACATGTGGTTGGGTGTCTACATATATACATACATGCAACCGATAGTCTGTATATGTAGACGTCTGGTTGTACATGCGGTTGGGTGTCTACATAAATAGATATAGAGAGTTGGGTGTGAGGACAAAACTTAATTTTCTCATCATATATACATAACAAAACTATACTAGAAATTTTAAACATGCTATTTCAATAAATTATTAATTAATATTTCTAAGTATTATTGAGAATATATAATAATTTTTAAGGTGAATGATTGGGAGTCCTCTAAAGTAAAATTTTCACTCCCAATCATTCACCTCACAAATTATTGTATATTCTCGATAACAATGATTTAGAAATAATAATTAAAAACTTATTAAAATAATTTTTTTAATATATAACACGCGGGTCAAATAATCTAGGTAAATCTTAGTTTGGAAGAAATGTAATTTACCATGTATAATATGATGTGTGGTCTTAATTACACCAATAGGATTACAATGGAACAAACAATATGCAATTATGTGTAAGAGTGCATCATTAATGGTTTATCATTTTTTCATACATTTTTATTTCTCACAACCATGAAATGAATATAAACCATCCATGTCTAAGTTTCCTAGCTACATTTCGATTTGCAATGTGGGAGATTTGTCTTTGAAGTCATCGGTAAAATAGTGTAACATGATGAAATGAATGAATTCTAATTAGGGAGAATGTTATATGTTTATTGACGGTGTTTAGACAAAACTTGAAATGAAATATTACCTACCAAATGCAAAACACACAATAAAGAGACATAAAAACCTTAGTTTGATGCATCCATTATTTAGAGAAAAAATATGTCTCATATATATATATATATATATATATATATATATATATATTATATATATATATATATATATATATATATAGAGAGAGAGAGAGAGAGAGAGAGAGAGATGAGAGGAGAAGAGAGAGAGAGAGAGAGAGATATGAAGTAATATGAATATGTATCACATGCATTTTGTTTCCTAAGGAGTATAGCTTCCCCAAAATATCAATTGTAAAATACCTACATTGTAAAAACATTAGTTTGTTATTCACTGTATATCTAGCATAGAAACCCAATGTCATGGGATTTATTACACAATTCCACTATGGGATACCAACTATTGCTACTCACTCTTTTACAAATGAGGACATAGATACAAAATTTATTTCTAGCACACAAATTACACATGGTTGACCATTCTAATACTCATATTATTTATATCTGAGCACCTATTGTGCAACATGAATTTAATATATTAAACATCATCGTACCACATTATATCTTTTGTGTGAGGATATAATAAACTCTCAGCAATGAGCATATGTTCCATTCACAAGTAATCGTATCGAAGTATTTTAAAGATTAGGCTATTCTAAGGAAACCATGTCTATTGCAGATAGCTAGTTAAAGGAATAATAATCACCACTTCTCTATATGGAATAACATGGACCCTAGAAAACAACCCCATATCTTAAGTGTGCTTACTCAAGTTTAATAAATGTTAGTAATAAGAGTAAATCCGATGTTACTAGTGTTTCATACACATGGTGACTGATACAAAAATAATTTCCCAAACTATTAGCTCCTTGTAAGACATTATACACTTACCAAATGTCACCTTAGTCACATAGAACAATCAAATAATATTTATTGTTATAAGGCATGGATTAAAAAAAATCATGTCATGTAAGGCTTGGGAATACAAGAAAGTAAATTATCTATAATATACAAGGATGTACAACTTGATCTACTTATAATTTAAACATTTCCTATGCAACTAATAGATGCATCTTCCATGCTCTAACATGTCATGAACAATATGCCAAAATTTTAAAATAATTATCATGTATTTTTATGATTTTTTAGGTGAATATACCATCCACCAAGAATAACAAGCTTCATCATTTGCGGTAAATATTCCTAATGAAAGGCCATAAATATAGGAAATACGGTATTACATGCAATATGGACCTAGTAGATCCATATATGTCATTGAATGACAACATATTGATTTGTATACGATCAATGAGTATAAACACAAAGGGGTATTTTTCTATGTCCATTCTCAATTCCACACAGGAAATACCTTGTTCAAACAAACACAATCTAAATAAGTCCAAATGCATAATATGATTTCCACTTAGTTCAGTATATTGACAATAAATTTGGAAACAATCATAGATTCAATTTTTTCTGGTTAAATATTATGATGTGTCATCATACTTAGTCAATTTGTGAAGATAAACATTTAAGACAAATTTCGAGTAAATATTGAGAACATGTGCTGCCAAACTATAGGTCTTTCTAATAAGATGCTAACATAACACGTCATATGTTTTGGTTCAAACCTTCTTAGAACAACATCATTTTAAAACCAAATATATGAATGAAATATCAGACACAATCATGTAGTTTAATTTCCCATCTTTATTCTTCACACTTAATTCCAAAAACACCAAATGGACTAACCTATAAAATTTTTTGAAGAAGAATGTTGGTTTATCCTAATCATAACACTCAATTGAGAATAGAAGATATTCTTACACAAATATTGCATCTCCTTATATGAATCATAGATTCACACTACAACATATAGTACAAACAAAATCATACATCATTGATTGTGTGTTGTCTTGTTTTCGTGTTTGATAATCAATTTCCAATGCAAAAATGATTACAATATGTGGAATAAATATGGCACAATGTTTGCGCCACATACACAAAAAAAAGGTGTTTCACATTTCCTATTTTAATTTAATACTACATTATGTCACATCTCTTGTTTTCCCTTATTGTAAAATTCTTCCTATATGGAATTAAAACATCTTTACGCACATAATAAGAAATTAAGGTTTATGTCAATCCATTTTACTCTTGAATCACACATTATATTTTTATAGAGAAAATATACTATTGAAATTCAAATTGCAAAGTGGGGGGCTATTTTTTTTTGACAAGAAGGTGAGGAAGTTATTGTTTTAGCATGATTTCTTAAAGAAAATATTCTTCCAAAGATTACAAATTTGTTCTTTCAAGTTTGTTTTCTAGATTGTGCATAAAATTTTTGAGGTTATTAGATTCTTTGTATACAAAATTACGTCCCTTAGGTTCATGCTGTATGAATTTGATGCTCTTTTGGAAAAATATGGAGACAATAGAAAATGTTAGGCACTTAGACTTGCATGCTTTGTCTCATTGTACCCAAACAATACTTGCAAATCATGGAGATAGGGATTGGTGTTCTCCCTTGGCAACTATTTTTACAATTTTATCTTATTTCATATTCGTATTTAATATTAAATTATGGCACATTCATTTTTTTGTTATTATAAAATCATACAATATAAAATTAAAGCATATTTAACTACATGATTAGAAATAAGGGTTTTTAGAAAACTCAGTTATGCTCTTTACTATCACACTTTGCATTTTTTCCTGAACCTATAATTGTTTTAAACAAGTGGTTTACTATTTTGAAGATACTATGTCATTATCCAATAGTTATTAAATTATCCCCTATATTAATTTCTACTTCTGTATATCCACGTTCTTCATCTATATTGATATTTACTTCCCCAAAACATAGTTCTTCATCAACAAGTATAGATGTTACATATGAAGTGGTAAGCAATTGTAATTTTACATAAAAAGTTTTAATTTTGTGTTCATATTAGTTATTTTCATTTCTTGTTATTTTAATTTTATGTTAATATAAGTTTTTAAATTTTAATTTTATGTATAAGGACAGTCATCACAATCTCATGTTTGAGGTAGGGATCGAAATAAAAGGAAGCAGAAGTGAAGGGGGACATGTTGGCTGAGTGATTATGGAGCCAACCAGTTCTTTCTTTGAGGTAAAATTTACTTTTTGATACATTGAATTCAAATGAAATTTTCATAACATTGGTGCATTCTATATGGATATTCCACTAATATTAAGTTAATACACAACAAAATGAGACTAAAAATTCAATTAGTGACTTTGATGTTGGATGTGTTTGACCAAATAAAATTCCCAAGTATAACTTCCCATTATGTCATTCTGATGATGAAATGTATCCTCACAACAACGCAAGGGATCATAAAGCTCGTCTGAAAAGAACTTATTCAAAGAAAATGATGTTCTGTTGGGAAAAACAAACACCTTTTCCTAGAACTTTAGATGAATATGTTGATCTAATGGAAGATAGCGTTGCAATGCCATATCAAACTTAGGGAGAAGTTGAGTTTAAGATCCAACGAAGGAGACATTTTTCGATACCCTTATTCATCAAGTAATATTGAGTCATAATGGTGTTTTAACATTAATGGACCATTAATAAGTGTTTTGCACAATATCATTTAGATAATATTGAGTTTGGAATACTACGCTCAAATTAAACCATTGCATACACTCTTCTGTGGCTTCATTCCACAAACATTGATAAATGGCTTAATATCTTTGAGTGGGCTACTTGCCATTCACGATGAATGACATCGGTCAGATTTTAATGTTTTTGATAGAGCTCTACATTGGTTGTGGGAAGAAAGAGAGTGCAATTTGAAATTGGGTTTTCCGGACCTAGAGTTTGAAGTTACATTTGACAGTATGACGAGGATGTGGTGAAATTTGAAGTTAATCAAATAAAAAGACCATACAGTCAATTAAAATTTCTTGAATTTCTAGAATAATTCCATTTCCATAAGTCGTAGCAACTATGGAGAAAGATTTTAAATCTGAAAATACTTTTATTTGTTCTACTACCAACCAAAAGAATTATCTTTCTCAAATTCTTCTATTGAATTCTCTGTTATATGGAACAAATTTTCAGAAACTTCTAAAAAATACCTTAAATTCAAACACCTGATACTTTAGAAACTATTGAAGTATGTGAGATGGATGGGTTCAATTGTTGTGGTTTAATGACAATGGGAGATCTGATAATTAAGATCTTGGCCCATATACAACCACCTAATGGAAATGGGGAAAAGTTGAAAGATTGTAGTCCATGTTCTAATTCTTCAACAACAATAAGTTGGACCATAACTACAATGGTCATGTGAATAGCTTGTGGATGATGCAATTTCTTAGAGAATAAAATGATATAATTTCATATTGGAATAAGTGAGAACATAACTAGTTGCGAAATTTTTCATCTATACAGTTCAAGTGGGATCGACAATATATATGCTAAGTAGAGAGTTAGAATGGACATTAGCCAACTTGAAAGAGTTAGTAAAGAAAGAGAGAGAGAAATAGATAGAGGAGAGTAAACCAGTCAGAGAAAGGTCCATAAGGATTACACCATAGTTTTTGTGATGAGTATGTGAGCTTTGTAGTCAAGCCACACTTTTATTGTAGATGTCGTATGACTTTGAGATAAATAAAAAATCTCTATTTTTATGCTTGGGGTATCCAATATGTACTCTAAGAAATGGCACAAAATGCCTTAAAACTACATCCTCTTGTAGTCGAATTGGTATCATAGATAGGGAATAACTCTGGGGGAGATAAATTAAGGGAGTTGTAAAAGATAAGGCTAGCAAAGCACCAAAACATAAGGTATCTGGTAGACTATTGTTCTCCACTATGAGAAAGTGGGTAAAGGACATCAAATAAATGAACTAAGAATCCCTGAGGATATAGTGATTAGGGGAGTTGTGTTAGTGTACACAAAAGAGAGAATCATGCCAAGACAAGTTGGTTTAGAAGAAGTAGTGGGTACAACACCTAGCGAGAGTGTTGGAAAGGATATTGAGTGAACTTTAGGGTGTAAGGACCAAACTAGAAGTTGAGGAAGATCATTAAAGATGTCTTTAGGCTTTGAGGGCTCAAAGAGATGATGAAGGAGAAAATATCAGGAGAAAAAAATGCTATAAATAGAGGTTATATGATCTATTGGAAAGTCCAATACAATAGTAACAAGGGAATATTCGATATATATATTTTATAACAAGGTACAAGAGCAATGGAATGTGTTGCTTGGTCATGGTGGATACCGGTGATTAGAGCACAAGAGGAATCTCTACCCATACAAAGTGACCTACTTAGTGGAAGGTGAAGAAGGCATTCCCCAAGAGAAATGTGAGGTGAAGACAAAGATAAAAGGATTCAAGGATTGCATGAGGTGCTATATATTGATGATGGATGCTTGTCATGTCTTGCTCGGGATACCATAACAATGACTGTGAAATGATCTAAGATGGGAGAGAAATTATAGTGAGGGTGCAAAAGAATGGTAAGACTTTCCATCTTTTACCATTGCAAGAGGAAGGTGTAGAGCAGTGGAGTCATATGGCAATGCATAACGAAAGAAGAGAGGAATAATACACAACAAAGAAACAAATTGTTGTGTTGAGGACCATAGCAAAAAATCTCAAAACTTGAGAAATGGGTGAAAGAAGAAGATGTCATCATTTGAGATTGCGTTGTGATTCATGATTGGTCAAAGGAAGTTAACTTGTTACGGTATATGGTCAAAGGAAGTTCACCTGTTACGATATATTATGCTAGACTATACATTATTTTCTTGGGATGGTTGTTTATTTAGGTATTTATCATATGTTAATATTCGGAAATAAATTATCATATCTACATATGTGTGTTTTTTTGCATTATACAGTTGAGTTTTTTGGTCACATCAATATGTACATCTCTGAACAAAAGGAAAATATGTTTGTCAAGTGGTGTTTCCCGATTTCACCCTGAAATCTAGGACTACCCATCTGAAGAAAAAAATTATTCTTTTAAAATAACGGGTATTTTGTGTTTTTATTTCCAGAAGATGTCTTTATTATGTTAGGATATTCCCAATGAATCATATGAGCCAATTTTGACAAATACCCAGATGCCCAAACTCATTCTATCCCTCCGCCAGGTTTTGTCTGTAGAATTTTTTTATTTAATTATTTATTGAATAAATAATTCCCCTTTTAAAGTAAGTTGTGCTCTGGTTGAATCATGTTGAAGTTTTTCATGCCAGTATTCACTCATCTCAATAGGGTTTTCACCAGGAATGAATTCAGGGCATTGTCTACAACTTCTGGCAACGTTTTTCACTTTTATTTATTTCTTTTACGTTTTTCTCCTGTTGTCTCCGTTGTTTCTCTGTGAAATTCCCCATGGTGAATTCCTTCACTAGTATAGTCTATTTAATCTCTTGAAGCATCTGGTGATCATCTACTGACACAAAACCATAAGGAATCAACCTCAAAATGCAAACTTTTGACCAAAAATGATGAAGTCGTGAACAAAACGCCTCTCCCATACAAGTCACATTTTGTGGAATTAATGAGTGTAAGTTGCAATGGGATTTTTAGTAGTGGTAGGCAGATGAGAATTTCTTACCTACCTTGCATGGTAATTTTTCCCATGAAGTCAAAGTCACTTAAGTTGCGATGGGAAAATTAGAGGTGGTAGGCAGGCAGGAATTTCTTACCTGCCTTGCAGGGTGAAAATTCCCATTATAAAAGAAAGAAAAATCACTTAAAGCACCAATGGGAATTTTCTGTCTGCCAGACAGGATAAATTTTCTCACCAAAGAGGTTTATTCACCCATGCAAGTCGCAATTTATCAAAGGGGACTAATTTTAATGCAAGTCACACTTTTTGGGAGATATTTTAATTTAATAATGGGAATTTTGGCAGTGGCAAACAAGAGGGAATTTCTTACCTACCTTGCAGGGTAAAAATCCCCATTATGGAAGTCAAATAGCTTGAGTGAAAGAAATTATTTTTGGAGCTGTAGTGTAGGGTAAATAATCCCATCAAAGCTGAATTCTTATATTTAGAAATCAGCCCTGCCAAAAAGTGAGACCCATTTGGGCATCAAACAATGCTTTTAATGGTATTTATTAATAGGTTTTCTGCATAATTTTGGTGCCATGGATGAATAGAAATTCAAAAAAAGAAGTCAAGCTAAAGACAACTGAAGGATGCATGCTAAAAATAAATAAAATAAATTTATTTAATGGCAGCCAACAACATGCAAAATTGGGCGCCCAATTTGGGTGAATAAACATGTTTGTTTATTAATTAATTGTCAGGAATAGGATGGAAAATTATTAGAAATAGAATGTTGAGGGTTATATAAGCACGGGCTTCCATAATGAAGAAGTAATTAATTATTTTTGCTAAGGATTGCAGCCCAAACAATTTTGGTGCTAAGGAAAGGAGGATTTGTGCATTTGGAGGTGTTTTTCATTGTCGGGAAGCTTCAAGGTTTGGTGCCTAGGGTTGGAATAAATTGATTTTTGCTATGATAATTATTTTCATGTTGCTATAAGTTCCCAGGTGAATTTAAAAATATTTATGCTTGCTTTGCATGCAAGCAAAGCCTCAAATTTTAGGGTAGTAGGCTTCATATGCAGATTTTTGGTGACAAAAATCAAGTATTCATGCTCTGGACTTCATCTTTGTCTGAAATAATTACAGGTGTTCATACAGGTGAAAGGGAGTTCAAATCAATGTTAGGTACATTGAATATATCTTTCAAATATGAAAAAATTTCTAGATCTACATGAATTGATCCATTTATAAAGAATTTCGGTAGGATTAAAAGAAAAAGAACATAGACAAAGATTGCTCAGACAAAGATTTCTCCAGCCATGATGAAAGAGAAGGGTTAGAAAAATCATGCATAGCTTCCAGATTTGTTGATATCAATGACACATATATAGGCCTGGAACCCATATCTGAAATAATTAACAGATCTAGGGTCAGAAAGACATTTCTCATGTGGACGATGAAAAGCAGTGGAATTATTCAAGCATCAACATTCACATTCACAGCTCAGTTGCTTGAATTTGTCATGGAGTGTGCAAGACCATATCATCCTCTTTCCAGAACAATCTGGGATGCTGTGGGAAAGACAATTATTAGGCTGGATGCATAGTTTATCAATTATTGTCTAAAGATTCCAACACGAACGGTGGTGATTGTAATTAGCATGCTGGATGTAGGCAATAGATGGGAGAAAAACAAAGCAGATTGCATGGGCATAATGAACAACAAATATATGAAGAATCCCAGGGATCCATCAAAGTTCCTGAGAACTCTTCCACGATCCAACTTGGTGTAGGAGGTGGATGATATCACTAAATTTCTTTGCAAGTTAAGTGGAGAAGCCAATACTCACATCTTCCACTCATGGATGTATACTTTTTGTGAGGACTATTGAGATCAATAGAGATGGTTCAATAATCAACTAGGTAGAGATCATCAGTGACAACATTGGGTGAGAAACTTCCGCAGTGTGTGTTGGAATCACAGCTTCAAAATGACTTCATACCTGGTTTATGTAGTAGCCTCGTAGGGCATATTTTCCAAGCTGGATAGACGGGGTGTACTGGCAAAAGATCCCATCTTTGAGTGCTATCCATAGTTGAAAGTTCCTAAATGCCATAAAGATTACAAAGCGGTTAATGATGGGTTCTTCTATGAATTCATATGCAAACTAAATAGTGATCTAAAGACTAAGAGGGTGAGCAAAGAAGCTTAGGAACCTCTATCTCAGCATGGCTACATTTTCATCTAAGTTTGCATACTTCACCTATCTCATGTGTAACTAGATTTTTGGGAGAACCAGTAAATTTGCCAAGGTATCCAAACCATAAGTGGGTCATCATGGAGTTGTGAAGACAACTCGTGGAGATGCATGACTTACAATCAAAGTGGCACAAGTCTACAGGTTTCTTTCTAGTCACAGTGGGTTACTACAGCTACCAGAGCATCCAAAAAGCTAGAGGATTTGAAACTGAAATATTTTCTGAGTAATGAGCCTGAAGTTTTTTCCCAGCACGGCTAAAATTTTACCCATATGGAGTAGCGAGGAAGAAAATATCCTAGGAATACTCACATGTGCCTTCGTTGGAGGACTTCTGGATAAAATGTAGGAATGAGTATGAAGTCAAAAAGAAAGACTTCAGCAGGTTATCGACACAACAAGTATCTGATTATGGTTTGGCACAAATACCTGCAGATCTCGCAGATGATGGGCATGTGATACTTTACTCGTATCATCAAATGGGAGGAGATAGAGATGCTCTCTCAAGAAAACATTGGTGGCTGTTAGACGATTGAAGAAAAATCTTCTGCAGTTCTGGTTAACACTTCAAACTGGTTTCTGATAAAGGGGTATTGCCTGGATGAAGCATTAATGAATCAAATCACTGGAAAATTTACCGCAGGAGACTCCGGTAAGAGGAAGCACGAAGGTGAAAGTAGCAGAAGGGTTAAAAAAACTTAAAGTTCACAAGAAGTCTCACATATAGGAGAAGGCCAAATCTACAACTATCGTTCTAGTTCCAACTTCTTCAACATCAATTCATAGCACTTCAACAGCCCCGGAACCCCAGAGAGATCTTGTTGTTCCTCCTTTGAATCCAATGTCATTTTTATTTTATCCTCGACCACTGAGGTCTTCACCTATCCATGTGGAGAATTTGAAAGCACAGATGGCGGAGTTCGATTTTTTTTTAATCTTTGGACAATTCAAAGGGTGGCAGTCATAACAAGGTGGAAAATTGTAATATAACAGAGTCAGAGCATGAGATGGTTGTGCACTCAGTGACTTCTCATTCCCTAAGAATACAAATTTTCATCATGGTTAGCTTTGCAAACGATCCCCAGAAGCCAGAGAAGAGATCAACCTAGAAGAACACGACTTTCTTTTTCTCTTGAGTTTGGGTGGAAGAGATAGAAGACCTAAAGTTGCAAAAATGACTTCTAGGTTGATTATTAAGGAATCAGGACAAAAGTTCACTGAGTTATCTATTCCAACAGAAGGAAATCACAAGGGAGAGCTGACGGCAGCCGATATAGCAGTGACCAAAGTGCCAATAGGTCAAACTACCACTAAAGGATTAAAGAAGGATACACAAACACTAATGAAAACTTTAATCCTTAAGCTTGATAAAGAGAAGTCTGAGAGATCCAAGCTTCAAAAAAAGGTATTCCAGCTGTGTAAGATATCATTGCTAAGGTTGTTAAACCTTTCTCTCAGCCCATTCTAGCACATGAGCAGGTGAGTGATCATCTGATGCAGGAGGTAGAAGATGCAGGGGACCAGGTCAAAGCCATTGTCCACTGGAAGGAACAAATCATTCACCAAGATTCAGAACAATTCAAAACGAATAACTAGATGAATTGAAGAACATGCACATGGAAGTATCTCAGCTAAAGGAACTGGATGAAATAGATAGAAGATGAGAACATAGTTGCTGAAAGTCATTTGGATACTTTGGCTAAGATACACTCGTTACCAAAGGATGTGTTGATTGCAGAGAAGATCGTGCCTGAATGGATTAGTAGAAAAGGGGGAAGAAGTTAGAAATTTTAGTTTCCTTCCGTGTAGAGATTCTCAAACTCATGCTGAAGAGGATGCAGTTGCTAGAGAGTAAGATAGGGAGAAGTGTTGGTGAGCATCCCAGATGAATTACCTGCTTCACATGAGGAATTTATGCTAGTTGTGCGGAAAGAATTTGATGAAGCCACCATACCTTTCATGATGGAATCAATTGGTAGACTCATAAAGCTTCAGGAAGATGTATAGGGATATGGGCCTGGTTTAGAAAAAGTGAAGGCTAATGCCACTACTTTGTCCAGAGGGTTATTACATTTCAGAACCGAGAGGGATGCTATTCTTTAAAACAGATGGGAAGATGTTGAGTTACATGTTTGACAAGTATATTCAATATCAGAACAAAAATAAAGTATAAGTGTTATAGTTGGCAGATCTTCTTTCTTCTCTTATTTCTTATGTTCCAGGATGAAAATGTAAAATTAAAGTTATTGGTTTAAAAACCATTACTTCAAGTTATTTGGAAATATTCTTTAAGTTAGGTGATAGATGTGCACAATTTTGTCTTAAACTCATGATGCATGTCACTAAGAGAGGAACTGGAAAATGTTCCTTTTACTACTTCTTCATGTTCTAGTTCAATTGTAGTTTCCCATTTATAATTTTCCCTCTACACACTATAAGTAGAGGAAGAACCTACGGCTTAAATGATGGGAATTGGTAATCAACATTCTTGTGTTCCAGACTTCAAGCTGAAACCCTTGATAGCTTTCGGCAATCAAAGGAATAGAGAAGATATTTTCAGAGAAAATTGTGTCAACGGTGCATTCATCTCCTATTTATATCTAGATCTATTCATAAACTATGTGTTATTCTAGATCTAGATCTGAAAGTTTCCTTTGCTTTGAATTTTGTGTTTAATGATCTATTTATTTTAATCTATGTACATGCAATCAACTCTGTAAACTATCTTATTGGGTTGCACATCCTCTCTACTTTCTCCCATTTCCTATTATTTTACACTTCTGCAGATTTTTCCTTTATTTTACAGCTACTTACTTGTCTGCAGAACTGTCGAACTATGGTTCATGAGCTACATAGTTAAAGTAATACTAAAAAATAGATATTAGGGACATATAACTGACAAAATCTTACATGGGAGCCTCACTGGTAAATGAGGGAGATTTATCTCATGAATGCCTATGTTTTCAGCTATGCAGAAAATCTAGCCAACACCAAGGTACGATGATCAACTATGTGGAAGGTCATCCAAATATCTCAAAAAAATTGTATATGAATGCTATCAAAGGTTCTTATCGATAGAGCATGGGTACCATGTTAAAAAGAAAAATAATTTTGATAGAAAACTGAATATTAGAGAAACTCCAAATCTTATGTCACTTGGGAATTGGTATAAAAATTTCACACAAGTATGAATATCATCATAGGTCTTCCTATATAAATGTATTATCTATTGCTTGCCAACTAGTCACCCCAGGTTATTAGTCACCTAGGTTCTAAGAAGTGTGCCAAGTCACTGAATCATTAACTCTTGTAATATCTTAAAAAAGAATATTCATTATTTGTTGTCCCGTATTTCCGAGTGAGTCTTGGATTTGGTATTTGCACTATCATGTGCATATACCTGCCAATATTTAGTCATCTTCGTGCAGCTAGATCTATCTGCAATGTGCATCGTTTGGATATACTTCACATCCTCATTATCTTGCATTGCACTTGAAGATGTACAGTTGTCATCGTCATATTCTATAGCAGCTAAGATTATTATAGCACCATTTTTCTCACTCATCACACCGTTGGTCTTTTTTTCAAGTTCTTCATAAAAGCATGCGCAAATTCATCCACAGGTCAGGTCATAGTTAAGAAGGCTGACTTAATTTTTGTGTATTCAAATTAGTTCAAGTTATCGGTCAAGATTTTAAGTTTTTTTAATACGTTTGTCTCATTTAAGTAATGTGAGTATATTAATTTTGAAATTTTCTTGTTTAATGTCATAGTTTTAGTGTGGTTAATACCACAATTTTTTTTTGTAATTATATAAACTAGCAACCGTACCTGAAATGTATAATGGGAAAGTAGAAGGGGTTATTTTGAAGAATTTATACTAGAAAGAGAGAAATATAGGGGGAGGAAAATGGGTGAAGGTGAAGGGTGTAGCAAAATTAAAAAGTAGAAACAATGTGAAACAATTTTCTTTGGGAATTGTGACAACCTGACTGAGAATTTCTAGCCGTATAAGACGACTAATAAAAACTATGGTTAAGATAGGCACCTACAACAAACAATACCAATGTTACCTATAAGTTTTAAGCTTAAACAATCACAATGTCAATGTTGCAGGTCTCATTACAATGTAGTATTTGAGACATTGAATGCAAAAAATTACACCCAAGTATTATGTTCCAATTCCTAAACATATATGCTTACACTTTAAGGGCATTTGAAGATTCATAAGATGTCATTAATTATACTGGAGGTAATTGTAAGAAAAAAATTGTTGTGCAAGATGCATTAAAAGATTTTTTGTTGTGTAATATGCATTTATCTCTTAATGTGTTCAATTTGATAGATTCTAAATGGACGACATTATCGTAATTTCTTCTAATATTATTGAAGTCACTATAACATCTCAATAGTATGGCATTTATTCAATGAAATGATTATGGGTTATGTAGATTACACAACATATATAAAAAATCTCCCTGATACACTTGAAAGCATGATTATTTACAGTAAGGCTAGAAACAAGTGGACCTGACTTGATCTTGTATTATCTTCTTGCAAGCATTCCCCTCTTCACAGTGTGCCACCATATATTTCTCTGTTTTTGGTTTCAATCAGCAACTATAGATACTTAATACCATTAAATATTTGATCACCAAGATACTCATAATGCCATGATAAAAAAGAATTTAAAAACCTTAAGTTTTTCAAAATTCACCATATTACATCACACATTAATTTCTCTTGGTTGTCCCTAAAGAGGGAAAACAACAATTTCAACAAGTGTAACATAGTGTCACTTGCAAACTTGTAACTAAATGAACTATGATGAAATGAGGTATCATAGATTCATATGTATGTTAAGGAAAACAATATTTTTAGCAACTACTCAGTTTACATGCCACATTAATCTAGTCATAGGCACAAGCACAACCGCCAATGAAAACTCTTACTTAAGGTGCTTTGGAAATTTTTGAAACTCTTCATGTCAATTCCCTCCATGGAGTTGTACACATTCTGCTAAATATTTAAAGACATCTTCAATACTCGAGTGGAGCCATAATATACTCATTGGGTCATCTTTGTCAAAAATGTTGAGAAAAAACACTACCTAGGACAAATATTACTTCAACCAATCACTCAAAAAATTAGGATCTACATGCATCGAGCAATGCCATATCAAACTTAGGGAGAACTTGAGTTTAAGATCCAACTAAGGAGAATTTGCTGATACCATTATTCATCATATAATATTGAGTCATAATGGTGTTTTCACATTAATGGACCATTAATAAGTGTTTTGCACAATATCATTTAAATAATATTGAGTTTGGAATACTATGTTCAAGTTTAACCATTGCATGCACTCTTCCGCGGTTTCATTCCACAAACATTGGTAAATGGATTAATACCTTTGAGTGGGCTAGTTACCAATCACAAGAATGACATCAGTCAAATTTTAATGTTTTTGATAGAGCTCTACATTGGTTGTGGGAAGAAAGAGATTGCAATTTGAAATTGGTTTTTTTGGACCTGAAGTTTGAAGTAACATTTGACAATATGACAAGATGTGTGAAATTTGAAGTTAATCAATTAAAATGACATACAATAAATTAAACTTACTTGAATTTTTGGAATAATTCCATTTCCATAGGTGGTAGCAGTTATGGAGAAAGATTTTAAAGTTGAAAATACTTTGCTTGATCTATTACCAACCAAAGAATTATCTTTCTCAGATTCTTGTATTGAATTCCCTATTATATGAAATAAATTTTTATCAACTTTTACAAAATACCTTAAATTCAAACACCTAATACTTTAGAAACTATTAAATTATGTGTGCTAGATGGTTCAAATGTTGTGGTTTAATGACAATGGGAGCTCTGATAATTAAGAGCTTGGCACATGTACAACCACCTAATGGAAATGGGGAATAGTTGAACGATTGTGGTCCATGTTCAAATTCTTCAACAACAATAAGCTAGACCATAACTACAATGGTCATGTGAATAGCTTGTGGATGACACAATTGCTCGGAGAATAAATGATCTAATTTCATATTAGAATAAGTGAGAACATAATTGGTTGCGAAAGTTTTCATCTATACAATTCAAGTGGGATCGACAATATATATGCAAAGTAGAGAGATAGAAAGGAGGTTAGCCAACTTGAAATAGTTAGTAAATAAAAGAGAGATAAAGAGAAAGAGGTGAGTAAACCAATCGGAGAAAGGTCCTCAAGGATTACACCATAGTTATGTATGAGTGTGTGAGCTTTGTAGTCAAGCCAAGCTTTTATTGTAGATGTCGTATGACTTTAAGATAAATAAAAAATATCTATTTTTATGTGTGGGTATCCATTATGTACTATGAGAAATGGCAAAAATGCCTTAAAACCACATCCTTTTGTATTCAATTGGTATCATATATAGGGAATAACTCTGGGAGAGATTAATTGACAGAGTTATAAAAGAGAAGGCTAGCAAAGCACCAAACATAAGGTATCTAGTAGAATATTGTTTTCCACTATGAGAAAGTGGGTAGAGGACATCAATAAAATGAACTAAGAATCCCCAAGGATATTCTGACTAGGGGAGTTGTGTTAGTGTGCACAAAAGAGAGAATCATGCCAAGACAAGATGGTTCAAAATATGTAGTGGTTACAATAGTAGGGAGAGTGTTGGAATGGATACTGAGTGAACTTTAGGGTGTAAGGACAAAACTAGAAGTTGAGGAAGATCATAAAAGATGTCATGAGGCTCTGAGAGCTCAAAGAGATGATGGAGGAGAAACTATCTCTCAGGAGAAACAAATGCTATAGATAGAGGTTATATGCTCTATTGGAAAGTCCAATATAAAAGAGATGAGGTGTAGGAGGGGTACATAGGAGAAAAGAAGAAGACTCGACTCAAATTCAACATCAAAATGAGAGAGATTACGTAAAGTTTGCACAAATAACACACAATGTATGGAGTAGAATAGGAGTCTCTTTGTACAAAGAGACTAACACATCATGTTTAGGGGGTGCTACTATAAATGCAGAAGCAAAGGACATTACACAGTTGAATGTTCGCGGATGCAACAGAAAGAAAGAAGGAAATAAATTATATGAATGTACACAAATGACCAATAGTAGGTCAATGGGACTGAAGGATACAACCATTAACAATAGAAAGTTCTAGGTAGAGATAATTGAAGAGGTGAACTGATGAAGTAAGGTACAAAGACAAAATAGAGAAATGCACCACCAAAAAAAATGGAAAGGTTATCGATATAAATATTAATGACATGTGAACAAAATATCTAAGAGAGAGCATGCAAAGACTACATAAAGGATAAAGTGTGAAAAATAAAAGCACTCGACGGAGGGTAACGTGCTGAATATTATGAAGACACCATCGTAAGAGGATATGTGATAGATATTTTGCACAAGGTACAAGACCAACGGAATGTGTTTCTTGGTCATGGTGGATACCGGAAGAACTAAAAAATTTTTATTGAAAGAGATGGTGTATAAGTTGGGATTAGATCGCAAGAGGAATACCTACCCATAGAAAGTGAGCTACTTAGTGGAAGGCCAATAAGGCATTGCGCAGGAAAAATGCAAGATGAATACGAAGATAAGAGGATTCAATGATTACGTGAGGTGTTATATGTTGACAATGGATGCTTGTCATGTCTTGCTAGGGATACCATGACAATGAATGTGAAATGATCTAAGAAGGGAGGCAAAATATAGTGAGGGTGCATAAGAATGGTAGCAATTTCCATTCTTTACCATTGTAAGAGGAAGGCAGGAAGGCACAAAGCAGTGGAGTCATATGGCAATGCATAAAGAAAGTAGAGAGGAATAATACACAACAAATAAATAAAATGTTGTGTTGAGGACCATAGAAGAAAATATCAAAAGTTGAGAAATGGGTGAAAGAGGAAGATGACATCAATTGAGAGTGCGTTGTGATTCGGAAAAAAAAGTGTGAGGAAAAGGCCAAAGAATGTAATTCAACCTGATGATAGTTTGGAAGAGTATTGCGCCTAAAACAAAGGATGAAGGAAAATATGTGAAGGTCAAGGAAGATGACTTAAGATCGCAGATAAAGGTGAGAGAGTAGGAATGGATAAAGTTGTGTGGAACCCATGTGATGGAAACGACAAGATAGATTACATAGCTAAGTGAAGAGGAGGGCACAATATTAGAAACCCCAGTTGAGGGAAATGAAGAATACATAGATAAAGAAGAGTGTAACAGTGGGGACACATTGCCAAAGGGAGAAGGATAAAAATAAGGTTCCCTAAAGGCGATAAAGGAAGTATTATTAGTGAAGCAAGATGTGGTGTTGCACAATGAGAATAACACAAAAGGAGAAGATATTCATACATATCTTGAAGGAAAAAATGGAGAGGAATGCATGAGTGATGGTTGGAAATTATTTTGAAGGAACAATAATAGGTAGACGAGATTTCCTTGTAGCCAACAAGTGAGGAGCAACCAATGGTGAAGGTTATGGAATTGCATGGAAGAGATAGTAAAAAAGGAGGAATGATGGAGGAAGATATCTACGTACATATCATAAAAGGAGGTGAAGAGGAGGTCACCCAAGAAAATACACACAAGAATAAGTTGTCAAAGTTTAGGGAAGAAAATAGAAGGTCCGTAATTGGAAAGGAGGCCATGGTGCAGAAAATGGAATATGGAAGAGGATGATCTTTTAGGAGAGAAGTCATATAAGGGATGTGATTAAGAAATAAGGGATGGGGCGGACAAGATAGTTGGAGATGGTCAAATATCCATAAAGGAAGAAAGAGATGTCACTTGAGACTAGTTGATTACGACCTAGTGTTCCATGGGTCAAGCAAAATTGGAAAGAAATATTGTAAAGGAAAAATGGGCAGTGGGAACAAGTAGCGCGTAGAAGAGTAGATGCACCGAAAGTGCTAGACCATGGAAGAGAAAGGCCACAAAAAAAAGGATGTTGACCTTGGGAAGGATTGTTATTGAGAACACCAAGCCTACAGAAGAAAGTTCACATTAATGCCCAATCCCTCTTTACGCAAATCACCAGCTGGGAAGGTTGATTATCCACATTGTGAAAAGTAGCTATGAGAAACTTGATCCCCAATGCATCATCGATAAAATCTTGAAGATGTCATAAATTGTGTGAATTTGTTAGCCAAGGGAAAACAAAGGTTTGAAGATACTGGTAACTTATTTACCCTATTTAAAATAAAGAGATGTATTTACACCCAACATCATCCTTTTTGTTAACAAGTGAAAGGTTTTCCATTAGTGTATTGGCTGATAGTTCTATGTGATTTGGGACAAAAGTTGAAGTGATGATTCAGAAGGTTGTTAGAAATTTGGAAATAAAGGTAGAGGCACAAGAAAATAGGGTAATAAAGTTATTCTTAACTTTATGGTTGATATTGAAAAGAAAATAGGAAGAATCAGGTGTTTTTAGAGGGTGTCTACGCGTAGCATTGTCTTGGTATATTAAAAATATCAAGTAAACCATCCAAAAAATTTGGCCATCCCATCATTGATAAAAAGTGCATTAAGAAATATTATGGGATTTGTGTAGAAGTAGGGAAGCAAGGTAAGCACCCTATAGCTTAATTGCATGTGTTTATGGTCTATATTTGGACATAGTGTTGTGTTCACAAATGATCATCATTGAGTTTGGTGATCATGCAACAAGTTGTAATTTGAGTTTTGATTATAGGAGCTATTTTAGGACACCTAGATACAACTCCTTGGCCTATAAATAGCACCTATAATCAAAACTCAAGATTACAACTTCTAGCATGATCACCATATTCAACAATATCATGCAGACTACAACAATTTTTGAATATTTAGAATAATTATTTTTCTATATTAGTTGTATGTACGGCTTAGTACGACCTTGTCCCACTACTGATGGTTGTAAATAATTTTGTAAATCTATTTATTATGTATTGTGTTCAGCTTGAAATTTTTTTAAGCTATGTATTGTGTTTACTCAATTATTTATATTTTTGTTATGTTTTTATTCCAATTAAGGGCTAACATTGAAACTTATGATAAAATTAAAGAATGAAAATTGAATAAATGCATTTGTATGATATAAGAAGGAAGTGTGATTTTATTTTTATGTGTGTTAAACTAGATGTGGTTGGGCAATATATGAAACATTGCATGAATTAAAAGTTAAATTGTAATTTTAGATTAAATTCTATGAATTTGATTGGATTGAACACACCATTATTTCAATCATTCTTGTGATTCATAAATTCTAAGGAACAAAATTAATTTGTGCTTATAGTTTAATCTTATGTATACAATAAATTTCATCCCCTTAGACTTTTGGCTAGAATTTGTGAGAATTTAAGTTGTGTGCCAAGTTTTCTGAATTTTGTTTTCTATCATATAAGGTTGTTGCGTTTTCTCTTAGTTGTTTCAAGATAGGACGAGATTTTGAAGTTATTTTCTACCTTACCCTTCTATCCTTTAGATTTTATTCATTGGATATAGTTTATTGTAAGTTATCTTATCCAAAGTCTACTTGTCCCTCAAAGAGGTAACAAAATTCACTTAGTTCCCATTGAGCTATACGGTCCATAGTTTTCCATACCTTGGGTTCTATTTCCAGCCAGGGGTCTAAAGGAGGGGGGGGTGGGAGTGGGATTGACTTCTCATCTTGTATTGAAGCCTGTGTCAATACTTGCATCAAAATGGAAGAGCTTGAAATACAAAATGTAGAGAGAGATACCCTATAACAACCAATGATTAGCACCTTTGGCCCAACATGTTGATGTGGGAGACAACACAATTACCTAGCATGTAGATCAAGTGAGTTATAGAAGATACAATACAAAACTATTAAAGAAGTAAATAAAAACACATTTTAAAATTAATACTTACAAACTAATGCAATTATATTCAATAAGAAAGGATTGGGTATACTAAATACATAAACAAATAAAAATAAGGCAGACAAGGAAGGGCAATATTTCAGACTGTGGATGGCCAACAACACTGAGAATTATAAATTCTTGTGATCAAAAAGCGGGAAATATTTCCTAATTAATTTTTCTTACCATGGGAGATGTGTGTTATAGGTTATAGCTTGTCCATTTGATGTTATGTGCATCCATTTTGGTCTCTTTTTATAGAATTACCTATATCTATGTATCATTACAAGAAAATATCTCAAAAAAGGAACATTTACGAAAACAATCAATCTTCCATAATGATTCATAGTTTTCCTTCTTAAATGGGGGTAATTGGACTTCCAGGTGTGCAGTAGACTGGTAACTACTATAACATGGTGCAAAACTCAAGAACTAACATTTGGCATGGTGTGATGTGGACAAAAGAGTCCATATGGCCACTAAGTTATCCGCATGGTTTTAATGTAGCATGCAACACACCTTAGCGTTTTACAAGAGAGAAAGGATATGAAAAGATGTAACGATTGGTGTGCATAACATGGTGATGCAAAAATTTCTTGAGCATGTGCAAAGGAACACGATATTATGCAACATTCCTTACTTTTTTGTCTCGAAACAGGGTGTATTAATCAAGTTGAGTGAAGCCTGGGAGATGACAAATTTATTGGGATGATAGTGCGAAGGTTTTTGAAGATCAACCTTCCATAAAGTCCTTAATTTCCTAGGCTAGATAAAATTTGTAGTAGAGCAGATTCTATGATGGACCATTGAAATAACATAAGAGTGATACCAATGTTGTTGATCTAGGGAATGCATATTAGATTGTGTAAATCTGCGATGTATAATCCATATGTGACAAAAAACAAACAAGAGTGCCACAATGAAAAGGTAATCTTGAGGGAATCTGCTTGGATCCACCAAAGTGTCAATCTACACACATATCCTTATCTGAAGTTTAATAGAGTGAAACTTCCAAGTTACACTGATAGAAAGTGTCCAAAGGGAAAAAAAATGAAGAATAAAAAACTCCTCAATTATTTCTTGATAGATATACTGAATTGGATTTACTTCCAAAATCCTTGCATCATGTGGTTGATGAAATGATAAATATACTGAATTGGATTTACTTCCAAAATCCTTTCATCATGTGGTTGATATCGTCGTCAGACATGTTGAGTGATTATGTAAGTGTGTAAATCATTATTATTTGCATGTACTCAAACCCCAACTCCACATATTTTTTGAAAGGAACTATTATTTCTGCATTACCCGATTTTAGACATATATAAATTTTCCCCGTAAATGTTCCAAGTGGAGATTGAGTTTGAATAAGAAAGTGGGCTCAAATGACAATATTGTTCTCATATAATTGGAAAAAATAAGTTTTGATGTATAGACATATATCAACTTCATAAATTAAAAGATGAGAACCCTTGCCTATATGGGATAGACAATGTATAGAGGAGATGTGACATGCGGCCCAACCTATTTTTTAAAGGATGTGGGTTATTCTTAACTTTATGGTTGATATTGAAAAGAAAATAGGAAGAGCTAGGTGTTTCAGAGGGTGTCTACGCATAGCATTGTCTTGGTATATTAAAACTATCAACTCAACATCCACAAAATTTGGCCATCCCATCATTGATAAAAAAGTGCATTAAGAAATATTATGGGATTTGTGTAGAAGTAGGGAAGTAAGGTAGGAAACCTATAGATTAATTGCATGTGTTTATGGTCTATATTTGGACATAGTGTTGTGTTCACAAATGATCATCGTTGAGTTTTGGTGATCATGCAACAAGTTGTAATCTTGAGTTTTGATTATAGGGGCTATTTTGAGGACACATAGATACAACTCCTTGGCCTATAAATAGCACCTATAATCAAAACTCAAGATTACAACTTCTAGCATGATCACCAAATTCAACAATAGCATGTAGACTAAAACAATTTTTCAATCTTTAGAATAATTATTTTTCTATATTAGTTGTATGTACGGCTTAGTACGACCTTGTCCCACTACTGATGGTTGTAAATAATTTTGTAAATCTATTTATTATGTATTGTGTTCATCTTGAAAATTTTTAAGCTATGTATTGTGTTTACTTAATTATTTATATTTTTGTTATGTTTTTATATCCAATTAAGGGCTAACATTGAAAACTTATGATAAATTAAAGAATGAAAATTGAATAAATGCATATTTATGATATAAGAAGGCAGTTTGATTTTATTTTTTGTGTGTTAAACTAGTTGTGGTTGGGAAATATATGAAACATTGCATGAATTAAAAGTTAAATTGTAATTTTGGATTAAATTCTATGAATTCGATTGGATTGAACACACCATTATTTCAATCATTCTTGTGATTCATAAATTCTAAGGAACACAATTAATTTGTGCTTATAGTTTAATCTTATGTATACAATAAATTTCATCCCCTTATACTTTTGGCTAGGATTTGTGAGAATTTAAGTTGTGTGCCAAGTTTTTCTGAATTTTGTTTTCTATCATATAAGGTTGTTGTGTTTTCTCTTAGTCGTTTCAAGATAGGACGAGATTTTGAAGTTATTTTCTACCTTACCCTTCTATCCTTTAGAGTTTATTCATTGGATATAATTTAGTGTAAGTTATCTTATCCAAAGTCTAATTATCACTCAAAGAGGTAAATAAATTCACGTAGTTCCCATTGAGCTATACGGTCACATTTTTCCATACCTTGGGTTCTATTTCTAGCAAGGGTCTAAAAGTGAGTGGGATTGACTTCTCATCTTCTATTGATGCCCGTGTCAATACTTGCATCAAAATACAAGAGGTTGAAATACAAAATGTAGAGAGAGATACCATATAGAAACCAATTATTAGCACCTTTGGCCCAACACATTGATGTGGGAGATAACACAATTACCTAGCATGAAGATCAAGTGAGTTATAGAAGATACAATACAAAACTATTGAAGCAGTAAATAAAAACACATTTGAAAATTAATACTTACAAAATAATGCAATTATATTCAATAAGAAAGGATTGGGTATACTAAATACTTAAACAAATCACAATAAGGCAGACAAGGAAGGGAAATATTCCTAGACTGTGGATGGCCAACAACACTGAGAATTATAATTCTTGTGATAAAAAAGTGGGAAATATTTCCTAATTAATATTTCTTACCATGGGAGATGTGTGTTATAGGTTATAGCTTGTACATTTGATGTTATGTGCATCCATTTTGGTCTCTTGTTATATAATTACCTATATCTATGTATCATTACAAGAAAATATCTCAAAAAAGGAACAGTTATGAAAACAATCAATCTTCCATAATGATTCATAGTTTTCCTTCTTAAATGGGGGTAATTGGACTTCTAGGTGTGCAGTAGACTGGTAACTACTATAACATGGTGCAAACTCAAGAACTAACATTTGGCATGGTGTGATGTGGACAAAAGAGTCCATATGGCCACTAAGTTATCCGCATGGTTTTAATGTAGCATGCAACACACCTTAGCATTTTACAAGAGAGAAAGGATATGAAAAGATGTCACGATTGGTGTACATAACATGGTGATGCAAAAATTTCTTGAGCATGTGCAAAGGAACATGATATTATGCAACATTCCTTACTTTTTGGTCTCAAAATAGGGTGTATTAATCAAGTTGAGTGAAGCCTGGGAGATGACAAATTTATTGGGATGATAGTGCAAAGGTTTTTGAAGATCAACCTTCCATAAAGTCCTTACTTTCCTAGGCTAGATAAAATTTGTAGTAGAGCAGATTCTATGATGGACCATTGAAATAACATAAGAGTGATACCAATGTTGTTGATCTAGGGAATGCCTATTATATTGTGCAAATCTGTGATGTATAATCCGTATGTGACAAAAAACAAACAAGAGTGCCACAATGAAAAGGTAATCTTGAGGGAATCTGCTTGGATCCACCAAAGTGTCAATCTACACACAGCCTTATCTAAAGTTTAGCAGAGTGAAACTTCCAAGTTACACTGATAGAAGTGTCCAAAGGGAAAAAAAAATGAAGAATAAAAACTCCTTAATTATTTCTTGATAAATATACTGAATTGGATTTACTTCCAAAATCCTTGCATCATGTGGTTGATGAAATGATAAATATACTAAATTGGATTTACTTCCAAAATCCTTTCATCATGTGGTTGATATCGTCGTCAGACATGTTGAGTGATTATCCAAGTGTGTAAATCATTATTAGTTGCATGTATTCAAACCCCAACTCCACATATTTTTTGAAAGGAACTATTATTTCTCATTGCCTGATTTTGGACATATATAAATTTTCCCCGTAAATGTTCCAAGTGGAGATTGAGTTTGACTAAGAAAGTGGGCTCAAATGAAAACATTGTTCTCATATAATTGGAAAAATAAGATTTTGATGTATAGACATATATCAACTTCAAAAATTAAAAGATAAGAACCCTTTCCTACATGGGATAGCCAACCTATAGAGGAGATGTGACATGCAGCCAACAAAAATGAAAAGAAATAAATTATCAAATAATCTTAAATCCCTCAAGGTTTTGTTGGAGCCAGTGCCAACCTCAAACAAAGAAAGAATTAATAGAAAAATTTGGTTAATATGAGATTTCATCTGTGAGATAAATTTTGGTTTGTGTGTTGATGAATGAAGAAGGATTCTAGGCAAAGGATGGTTTTGACAAACTCATTGGTTTTGTTTTGAAGTTTTCTTGGTGTGAAAGCTGAGTGAAGTAGAAGACTTGGATGCAATTTGGATTACCTATTTTTCTCCAACAAATTAACCACAAACCTTATGAAAGAAGATGCACCTGGATGTCTCATATAGGCTTTAGCTTTGTCATAGTCCTTGTGGTTGTGAAAATCTCTTAAAAATTTCTTGTCACCATTTTGGGTTTGGTTCGATTGATTGCAAGTGAAAATGGTGAACCTTATTTTAACACCTGAATTTAATCCTCCTCCTGCAGCTGCCAACAATGAGGTATGGTTTTTTTTCAGCAAATTCATAGTATAGTCTTCAAATGGAATGCAAAAGACCTTGTTGACAATTTTTGCACTCGTGTAAAAATGGGAAACTCGAAACTTCATCATTATGTTGAAAAGTTTTGGGTGAAGTATACCTAAGATAAAGGAAGTTTCGATGTTATCAGTTATTTATGAATTAGTTATAAGATTAAGTGAAATCTGCAGCTATGTGTGCTACATCAAAACAGAACAGATCACATAGTCTACAGTTCTATGCCATCTTCAACAAAAGAACACAAAGCCCCAAAGGACAACTATGTTTTCTTGATTAAGATGACATATTACAAATCAGGTGAAGTGCTGAGTTTTGAAGTAGCAAACAAAAATGTAGATTACAGAAAGTTAGAGTTCTTTACTGAATGTTACAAGTTCTCATCAATGTTCTTTCCTTCATGATTAAGGCATTCAATTATGTTACTGAGTTATTTAGTTCAATTATATAGTCCATACAGAAAATCTAGAATGCAGAAATAAATACACGACCTCATTTTCAGAATTCAATGTTTTAGTCACAAGGAGAGTCAAATGTTTCCCACACAAGTCATGTTGGATTGTAACTAAAAAGTAAAGTACAACTACTGATAAGAAAGGTACACATGCATGAAATAGAAAGCAAAGGAGTATGAGTGAACCCATCACTGCCTTTGGGTTTGTGTTCTTTGATTGAAGCATCTTCATCTTCACCTTTGTTTCTCCTTCATCTTCATTGTAGAAGCCATTGTACATGAAAAAGAAGAAGAGAATTAACTTTCAGTTATGAGCTCATGGATCAAGTCATATTCCCTACACTATCCTACTTCGTGCATATGAATTTTCTCCTAACAGGAGATGTATTCTAACTTGAAGAACAAAAATGCATGCATGCTTTATTCACTCAGAAAGAAGAAGGAGAAAAGAAAGAAGAAAACATGGACATAAGAGAGGCCAAAAGCCTAATTATTTTCTATCTATTTTCCTAAGTGTGCAGGTACATGTTGTAGCCAAAAGGATAAAGGAAAAAAACTAGTTGCTAGAAGAAAAAGCTAGTTGCTACGGGCAAAAAAAAATAAATTCGAAGCTAGTTGCTATGGGAAAGGATAAATTTTCAAATTAGAAGAAATAATTTGTCCATCAGATTATACAATGCTGAGATAAAAATGATTTGCAGTTATAGAAATAGAAGTCATTTAGAATGAAAACAGAGATGCTACCATATCAAAGAAGTACAACTATCTATACAAGGGATTGATCAAAAACAAATACAGCTACATGTGAAGCTCAAGTACATAATTGAAGTACAAAATAAGATGGAACTACATTTTTACAAGACTTGAATTATTCAACATGTAGGATTTGTAGATAGAGTTCTAGAAATAATATGTTATGCATAGGTTCAGAAAAACAATATACATTATTTTTAGAAAAGTCAAGAATAATGTAACAGTCAAGCATTTAATAGATGTGATTTTCAGAAAAAAATGGAATTTCAAACACTCAATCTCATGGAGAATTTCAATGTTCAAGTGATGACAATGTTGAAAGTTTGAAGCAAATATTCTCAAAAGGTGCTATAGAATTTCAAGAAAAATCAAGTTGATCCTGAGACAATGAATTGTAACAAATGGATTCTCTATAATAAAGAATTGAACCAAAGATTTTAGAACGGACCTGAAGTAATGTACAGAACCTATATTTACAGAAATTCATAACCATATTCTACAATATTCTCAACAAATGGTGAGATAACAGTTGTCCTAGCACAAAGCACTCATATAGAGAGGAGTCTGAAGTACAAATGTCTAGAAAGAAGAAAATACTCCATGTTCACCACAGTAAAACAAAGGAAGGTACAAAGTAAATCAGAGTTTCATAAAAAGAAAACACATGATCATAGATTCTTTTCGAAGTTTATTTCATCAATGGCCGAGAATGACAGATACCCAGAACTCAGAAAATATAGATCTATAATTCATGATGTAGATTGGGCTGAAGAACAAACTCACTGTAGACAATCAAATGGTCAGAAATTTCGAGAAACTAGATGATGAAGTGAGAGGTCCATAGGCCCACGTGAGGTTTCAAACTTAGAATTCAATCAAGAGAAACAAATCACAGAACCCATGATATTTCCAAACGTTCAGTGATACATTTAAAGAAGAAAAGAAAAAGAAGTTTACGCATGCACAAGAGATTACCTATAAATGACTATGGTAGTCAAGAAATGAAACCTCATCTTTCAAAAATATACAGAGGCACAAATGGTACAGAGGATAAAAGGACAGAGCTGAGCTTAAAGAAACAATAATGGTGGCCCACACTTCGACCACAGCACAGAAACCATGAAACCGAAATAATAGAGAATATTTTTCAGAGAAGGAGCTCCAAAATACAAAAAAGGTCGAGTTCCAACCAAAACAAAATAATGGCGTTAGGAGGAAAATTTTTTCCAGGGCTTTGCCTATACAGCCAAAAAATACAAATGAATGTGCTTTAGGGTAAATTTCCCTTTATTGCCTGAACCCAAGAAACGGGTTAACTCGAACTCAACCATAGTCAAGGTCAATGATCGCTAAAGACAGAGTACAAGATCAATGTCCTTAGATCATCACAACAACCAATGCTAACCACGGTCAGGATACTACCGTCAATTTTCAATGCGGGTCAAAACCCTAAGCACAGGTCATAAATCAGCGGTCTGCGATCAAACATGGAATAGAGATCAATGACAAAGAATAAGGCACAAATTTTCAAAATAAACCACAAGGGTTACAGTTGACCTAACTAGAGTTGTTGCCACTAGCCCAAGTCACCGTGGAAGGGGACAACCCACGTGTTCACTAAATAAATCATTGCTAATGAATTTCAAAATTCTAACCCACGTGCATACCTCAAATAATTTTGAAGGGGCGACAAAATCATATATCATGATCAAGGAAAAGGTGAATATTATAATATGCCAAGGCCGACATAATCAAAGGAGTGGTTGAATGTATTATGATGCCTATGCCATGGCCAAAGGAGATATCAATATCAGAACATGTGCACATAGTAGGTGGTCCCCACAGGAGGAATTATTTTTGCAAATATTGCTAAGTATTGTAATTATTTTGCTCACATATAGGGAGTTATATTTTGCATGCCTTCACAACATGAAAGAATAGAGAAGAAGACAGAGTTGCATGTTCATGGAGAGAGACTTGCCTAGCAAGCAACCTTATTTTTAGCAAATTATTCACCCTTCTTTTCTTAAAAATAGAACACTTAACTTCAATTTGACTGTAGTGTAAGTGAGGCTAATAATGCCTATTTGTAATTGTATGCTCTATTTTTCCCTTTATCTATTATTAAATAAAGGATAAAAATAGATGCATGGGTGTGTACAAGCCTTAAGCTTCTTTTAGGGAGAGGGTGAATTTTATTTTTGCTATATATTATGTGCCTTTGCAAAGGACTTTGGAAATTCTAGAGGAATTTTTAGATATATGAGTACTGAAGAAAATTTTGTCAGTTTTTCCCTCTGAGTGTGAAGTATTTTATGAATTTATAAGTTATTTTGCAGTCTTGTGTATGATTATATTAATCTTGTGAATGTAAATTCCCTGATCAATCACCTTACCCTACTGCAAATTCAGTCTTTTGTGCTTAATTTTAATGTGCATGTTAACTTATTATTACTGTTGTGATTCTCCCTCAGTATAATCAAGTGTTTTTCCCTTAGATGTTCTGTAGAAAAACTATTGGTTCGTGCATCAAGAATCCTTCCAAAATCAGTTGTGCATATACTCAGTCAAAGTCCTCATACAAATTTGGTGTATCGCCTTAGTTTTAATCATTTTACAGTCATCTTTTACTCTCAAACTCTCAGAAATCAGTTTAGGATACACCAATAAGGAACTGACCTTGATACTAGAGACTCACCTCAAAATAGTTATACCCACAGACCTGAGGTGTTTCCATTGTATCTACGAAATATAGAGATCAATTGTGCAAGCTTAGAAAACCTGCAGCCATCTCTCTACAGGGTGCATTTTTTGAGAGATAACATACCTCTTTGGCCATGGATATTTTAGATAATTTGGAATGACGTAGAGAATACTAGTTTAACCCCTACACCAGGTGTGGAAACTGTTTGATAAAATTCTTGAAAGCATGTGGTTTCATGGACAACTTGGACTACTAGAAGAGCACCAACGGTTTTGTTGAAAATGGCTTGGAAAACCTCATAAAAAACAAATGTAATTATTAGGTGTAAAAGTAGACACCCCTCCTTTGTTTGTTTGCTACCAGCGTGTGCCAAATTAGGGATGTGGAGCTGGGTATGCACAAAACAATTTTTTTTTGTTTAAAAAAAAGAGCGTTGGAAGTTTAAAAGCAAATGCATTTTGAACATGTGTAAAGCTACACCCCATAACTTATTGCTAGTTTACCATCTTCTGCCAAAATGGGAGTTGGAAAAGGCATGTGACTTGTTTGACAAATTGTCTAAGAGAAATGAGTCCTTGGGGATGCTTTTCTTGCGCAATGTGGCAATTTTGGTATGAATAATGTGGAAGCACAAACAAGGCAAGTGCACAGTTTAAAAAAATGTCTCAAAAAAATGGAGTGGTTGAAGTTGGCTGCCGTCATGTTTGACAAAGTATGAAAATGTGGGACTTCACGCTATGCATGAGAACTGTTTGCTAAAATGCTTAAAAGAATGTGGGTTCATGGATAATATTGATTGTTGAATGAGCACAAGAGGTATCTATTGAAAATGCATTGGAGGCCCTTGACATTACCAATAATCCCATCAAGAACTCTATTTTGTTTTGTTTTGTTTTAATGGCGTGGCGAATAGAAATTTGACTAAGAGCATACGCTATAGGGGTAGGGGTTTTGAAATAGTGAACGGGCAACAAACAAAGCATAAAAAAAGTGGAATTTGGTCCATTGTTGTAGCCTAAAATCCCTTGCAGATGTGTGTGCTTGGATTAGAGGCATGAGGGTGGTCTTAAGCTCCAATATATTCTGGCATTGGGTAAAATGAGAGCTTTGGAATAGTTACAGACAACCATCAAACTATGAATAAAAGTAGTGTTTTTTAGATGTAATAATGGGGAAAACTTCGATATGCTTGTAACCTAGTCAACGAATGCTCTGGTTGTGGACTCATATCTTGTGCACATATAATTGACTTGGAGTCCCTCATACCACTTCATTTCCCATGCATGCATGTTCATCTCAATTTATCCTAGCACAATTTATGTGTTCTAGTTTTCTTAATTTTAATGGAGTTGTAAATCAAACTAAAGAAGAGTAAATTTTGGGTGAATAAAACAAAACGTGTTTCCTATAGCAAAGTATACCTCTATTTGGTATGCACTTGAAGATAATCCATGAATGTAAACACTACTCTCTCCTTTACCTTGTTTTGTAATGCATTTAGGAGCCTAGTAGGCTAGTTTAGAGCTTTAAATAGTTGCTGAAAGTTAAAAATACAGTTTGGTTTTGACCTGACGTTTTGGCCATAGGTGTGGAAATAGATTTTGACTTCCACATACATCCAATATTTATATGATACAATCACAACAAACCCTCTGTTTAGAGAAAAGCATCCCACAAACTAGATTTCCTGATAGGTTTAATAAGCCTTCGGTCATTGGGGGACAAGGCTGCTTAGGTGCATTTACGATCAGTAGCTCCGGAAGGACGATCACCATTTTAATCATGTTTTTCAGTTTGGGGTTCCATTAGCTCTGAGTGTTTTCCCTGTATATAGGGGAATAGGTAGGATTTTTTTTGTGTTTGAGTCTCGAAGATGGTTTTCAAATGTTGATTTCGAGCAATTTGTCTATATTTGACATTTTTGGAAACTTGTGTCTAATTGGTGAAAAATGTCATATGACCTTATCCAAGAAAAATAATGATAGGAAAACTTTGTAAAAATGAATACATGACTTTCAGAAAAATTTTGTTGACAGTTTCTTGTAAAGAAATTGATTATGGAAAAATGGTGTTTTCTCTCTCCTTTATCTCTCTCATTGGCTTTGCAAATGAATTGAAATGGCATTGCATTTCTTACTCTCCTTTGAAGTGTGTTGAATATATTTTCATTATTGTTAGAAAACTCCAAAAATTGTAAATTGTGCATGATTGTAGTTTGATGACATTCCAGATGTTGTGCTGACCATACGGTGGTTGCTGGTACACGGAACAAATACAAAATGGTAGTGTTACTGGAGTTTTTGTAATATGGAATCTTATCACTGAAAAATACATGTAATATTAAATTGATGTATCAAAACTATGTTTATAATCATGAATGTTATCTATGGATTATGTTGTGATGAGTGAGATATTGTAGTGTATTTGTATCCTAGGGAAAACACACATTCTATTTTAAGGATGATTTTGATTATAGGTATATATCTTGCTAATGGCGTAGATGTACATTTTAACTAGAAATGAAATGAACATGTTATAATTGTTCTCCTATGTGAATGAAGTGATTTTGTATTCTTGCGTGTGTTACCAAAATGCTCGGAACAGTCAGAAGTAATAAAAATACCTTATTTTAGAATGGTTATGGTTGACCACTATTAGGAGGTTATTATTTTAAAAGTCACCCAACTGAACCCAATTTATCAACCCTTGAGAAGGTTACCCAACTGAGCGCTGGGTTATTTGTGTTTCGTTCACCTTGTCAGGTTTAAGTGAAGTTTTGATCTCTAGATGTTTCTTAGAGGGATTGTCTTGTTAATATGTGTCTTTGTGTTAGATACCACCTGATATTTTCTCTGAGATATGTCTTGAAAAAAATCTTCTCATGTGTTCCTAGAGGCTTAGTAGTACTCTTTAGGCATGTGTGTCAAAATGATTTCTTACGTTCATGGAAGTATGCATGTTATTATAGTTAAGGATGTAATGCCCCTTTGTGACATAATTGATGTATTGCATATCAACTTTTTAGATGGTTTCCTTTTATGCTAAGTCTCCCAGGAAGGACCAATCTATGTACATGTACGGGATCATAAGAGATATAAAGAAAGTAATGTTGATTCTTGAAATGTGGTCAAGTTTACTTTGGCAGACCATAAAGATAGGTGGTATCTCACTTAGTACCTCTAATAAAATCCTAACTCTTTTACATGCAAACAATATAAACCAGACAAGTGAAACTTAGAATTACCTTAGACTTAGTTAGGCCTTCTTTTATTGTTGAAATTTCTTATGAATTTCTCGACTTGAGTTTGAGTATTCAAGAAACTTAATCTCTTGTTTAAAAAACAAAACTTATTGCACATAACTATTTTGGAAATGATCCTAATCGATGATTGAACCATAACAACTAAAAGTGTCAGGAAAATGTGAGTTTAGCTAAAATAGAAACTCTAGTTGGAGATTAAGAGGTAATAGACTTTCACATGTGCGATAAAATATTTCAATCTATTATTGAGTTATTGAAATGATAGTAATAGAGAAAAGAACCCAAATAAGTGCATTTGTTATAAGTTAATTCTAAAATGAAATGAATATTTGTAGCCTTGTGAATGAGATTATATATTTGCATGTTCAGTGCTCTTCAAACCTTTAAAGATAAAAATGGAAAAATGAATATGACAAAGTTTTAACCATGAAACTGTAATATTGTGAAAAGTCATAATTCGTGAAGCTCATGTTGTGGTTAGGTCGCAGTTTCATTATTTCTCATGTATATAAGTGTGGCATTGGTTTGCATCCCATGTCATCTTGCTAATTGCATATCCTTCATGTTTATGTAAACATTGCAAGTGGTGTCATACAATCTCTTGCGAGTCTTCTTGGTGTCACATAGTTGTATCAAGAAAAATGAATGTAAAAAAAATTAACCTGGTATTTTGGTCATGTGTTTCAGTCTTACATGGGTGGGCACTACATGAAGTAATCAAAATCCATCAGTGATTTCTCATAACGAAAATGACCATAGTAAATAAAATTAGGACAAATGGAGATGTTACTGAAGATCATAGGATCATAGAGAGGGTATTAAGGAGTCTCCTAATCATATTTTATCATGTTTTTATAGCAATGGAAGAGTCCAAGGACTTGAAACAAATAATAAATGATTAATTGATGGGTTCTTTGCAAACTCATGAACAAAGAATGAGTAGGTCATTTAGTTCTTCCAATGAAAAAGCCTTCAAGAAAAACATGAATGTGAGATGTAGGGGGAGAGGAGCCTACAATAGAGGGAGAGGTGGAGTTTGCAACAACCAAGAATGTAGAAGACACAATCATCAAGAGCCACATGAAAGAGGAATAGGGAGGAGAAACAACACTTCTAGAGGTGGTTCCACCTAAACGTATGATAAATAAAACATCCAATGTTATTATTGTAAGAAGCATGGACACTATACTAGTGAATGCAGGAAGAAAGAGTATGATACGAAATCTCATAATGCAAGTTATGCTAATGCAAAAGAGGTTGAACCTAAAAACCATGGAAAGGGTGGAAACTTTTTTTTAACCTGCAATGTAGTTGAGCAAAACAACAAACAAATATGATATTAGATAGTGCATGTAGTAACCATATGTGTGGCAACAAAGGAATGATAAAAAATATAGATGAAGCAATCAAATCTAAAGTAAATATGGGAACAAATGAAAAGTTCCATGTAATAGGAAAAGGCAACATATCCATACTTACCAAGTAAGGTGATAAGAGACAAACCCATGATGTTTTTTGTATGTCAGGGTTGAAGTATAACCTTTTAAGCATTAGGCAGATAGTCTAGAAAGGATATAAGGTGAGATTTGAAGATGAAGAATGCATAATATATGATAGAAGTGGAGGCAATAAGAAACTTGAAATAGTGAAGATGACACAAAATAAGATGTTTCCTTTGATTATGCAAAGTGAGATAACAACAACATCTAAAACAGTGCAATTGATTGATCGACTATATGGAATCTCAAGTATAGAGATTTGAGTTTTAGCGGGTTGAATATTCTTTATAGGACGAAAATGGTAAGAGAGATACCCCCAATTGAATAAACAGATAAAGTATGTGAGGGCTGCATATTGGGAAAGCAACATAGAAATGTTTTTCCCTCAAGTAAGTCTTGGAGAAAAAGTACACCACTCAAGCTGATACAATCAAACATATGTGGTCCCATAAAGACTCCTTATCTAAGAATTTTTATTTCATTACATTCATAGATGACTTCAACAAAAGGAAATAGGTGTATCTTAAAAAAAAAAATAGAGACATTTGAAGTATTTAGAAAATTCAAGGCCATGGTTGAGAAGCACATTACATAAAAACATTGAGAATGGACAAAGGGGTAGAATACATGTCAAATCATATTTTGATTTTTTTACAAAAGAACATGGGATTAAGAAGCAATTTATAGTGAAGTATACACCATAGAAAAATGGTTGTAGATGAGAGGAAAAGCCGAAATATTCAAGAGATGGAAAGAAGCGTGATTAAAGTCAAAAGATTTGTTGATGAGTATTGGGCTGAAGCAGTTTGAACAAAAGTCTATCTGTTAAATAAATGTCCTAATAAAAGTGTTTAAAACATGATACATCAATAGGCATGGAGTTGAAGGTGTAGAAACAAAATCATTAAATTATTATTTACATCACACATCTAAATATGTCATTATATGCATGTTTCTTAAGCAAGAAAACTAGACATTAATAACACTTGTTTTTCTTTTACATTGTTTTATCCTTTTCATACTCTTATCATTTACTTTTTTCAAATGACTACTCTACTTTTGCATATTGGACAACATATAACCCAGCTTTGTATTTACCATCATATCCTCCGAGCATCGTGGATAGTACCTCCCGTTAGGAACAGAAGCACCCAAGCGCTACTATCTCCTTTGGGCGCTTCTACCATTTTCTCTGCATTTATGAAATTCAAAATCCCACATCATTTTTTTATATTTTCTAATCACTTTGGGTTGGAATTTTTAGTTGTTAATGATGAAATTCAAAAAAATATTATGACTTACTATTATTAAGGGCTGGATAATTGGGGGCTATTACTTACTATCTACTACTTGGGAAAATAACAATAGTCAAATATTGTATTTGAGTTGAAGTATTCACTACATAAGAGGGCCAATTTCTGAATTTCATATTACACATTCATCTTGGGGGAAAAGTAGCTATAGCCCACTATCTTGGTGTGAATGGCACAACGGAAACCTAGTTTCATGGGACACGATTCAATCTCACACAAACATAATAGAACTACATAGAGTATGAAATGTAGTGCAATGCTTTGTGAGAATTACATTGGGGTAACCACCGAGATCAATCTAACTCAAACATATGCATTATTTCTTTTATCTAATGTTTGTTTGAGCCTTATGAAAGTATCTAGGGTTTGTTTTGAAAGTTTGGGTGTGATAGAAAAACCCTACAACAAAGCTAGAGCAATAAAGAGAGAAAGGAAGAAGACCTTGTCGGACCCTAAGAAGATTAGATCCAGAACTGTTGCCAAGACGCTAGCGACTACTTCAAAAACTAGTGCTCGGGTGGTTCTTTTCGAAGGAGTTTTAGGTTCTACTTTCCCGCACAAAGATTGTTTGGTCTAGATCCTTCATGTTCTATTTAGTTTCCAACCCAAAATTAGCCTAGATATCTGAATACAAGCTAAGTCACTTCTATTTGACTATTGCTTATACTTTCTTATTTCTCACGTGATAGATTTCCCTTGTTACTGTTGTATTCATTTGATTTCCCTCCTCTAATTAAAATTTAATTTCTATTAATTGATAAAGAAACCAAGTGTTGAGCACTTAAGAGTTTTTGGATGTGTCGCATACACACTTGTTCCCAAGAAAAGAAGATAAAAGTGGGATAACATAGGAGAAAAATGCATCTTTATTGGGTATATTAAACAATACAAAGCTTATAGATTGTACAATCCAATCACAAAAGATCTAATAATCACTCTAAATGTTCAATTCATAGAAGAAACATCATGGGGAGATGTACAAAAAGTGCAACAACAACAATAAAAGGTAAGTGGAACTTTTATTGAAGCACAAACAATAGATAGTACAATCAATAATGCACCGAGTTGGAGCCTTATCTCACAAAGGGGTGAGTGGTCAAGTGGCAACAGCTAACAAGTTACACAAGGAGGTGCTCATGAGGCAACTTCATCATCTTTCGACTCAAATCAGCACCAAGTGAGAACAAGGAGTGTACAAGAGATCTATGAGAAGACAAGGTATAATGAAAATGAAGATGAAACAATCAATTTTCCTCTATATCCAATATTTGATCCTATTTATTTTGAAGAAGTAGTAAAGGAAAAAAAGTGGTATGAAGCAATGGATGAAGAAATGCATACAATAGAGAAGAATAAAACATGAGAACTAGTTGACCTTCTAATAAGAAAAGAAGTCATTGGAGTCAACTGGATTTACAAAACATAAACTACTCTCGAATGAAAAATTGAAATGCATACGAAAAGACTAGTTGTCAAAGGCTACAAGAAACAGTTTGGACGTGATTATCATGAGAAATTTGCTTCAATAGTAAGGATGGAAGCTGTGATAAAAATTATTGAAATAACTATTCAACACAAGTGAAAAGTACATCAAATGGATGTCAAGTTAGCTTTCTTGAATGACATGTTAGAAGAATAAGTTTTTTTGGGACAGCCACATGGTTATGAGATGCCAAGGATTTTGTAATAAGGTGTATAAGATTGATAAAGTGTTGTATAGGCTCAAACAAGAACCAAGGGCTTGGTACAACCGTATAGACTCTTATTTGATAAGCAATGGCTTTAGCAATAGTAGTAGTGAACCTACACTCTACATCAAAGTAAATAAATAAGGTGAGATTTTGATTATAGTCATATATGTAGTTGATCTAATCTTTACTACAAATGCAAAAAAGTCCAGAGAAGAATTCAAATCAGCCATGAAGGAGTTTGTGATGATTGATTTATATTTGTTGAATTAATTTCTCGGGATTGAAGTCAAACAAATGGAACATGGAATTTTTGTGTCACAAGATAAGTATGAAAGGAATATTATGGAGATATTTAGAATGTTGGATAGAAAACCAACATCTACACCAACTGAAACAAGTTTGAAAGTGCACAATGAAGATTGCACTAGCAATGTAGATCCCACGTGGTACAAAATCTTGGTAGAAAGCTTGAAGTATTGGACTGCAACTAGACTGGACATCATGTATGTAGTCAACCTCATTTCTAGATTCATGGAGAATACAAATGAGACACATTGACAAGAAGGTAAAAAAAATTTAAGGTATATTAATGGCACAAGAAATTACGAAATTTTGTATATTGTAAATAATTTTCAGTTAGTTGGATATACACGTAGTGATTGGGAAGGTAGCATTGATGATAGAAAGAGCACATCTGGATATGTGTTTCATATAGGGTCAGGAGACTTTTAATGGCCTTCAAAGAAAAAATTAGTTGTTTCACTTTCCACAATTTAAGCCAAGTATATAGTAGAAAATTCACCCACATGTCAGGATATATGGATCAGAAGAATCCTATCAAATTTTCTTGAAGGAAAATATGGAACATCTACTATCTATAGACATTAAATCATAAACTTTGGGTAATTATTTAATCCTATTTTTATACTAATATTCATATGGTTCTTAAGTGAAAAAGAGTACTAATCAACCCATGTCTTTGGCCATCTTGCTTTGTTTTCTATTGCTACTTCTGACCATACACCCGCACTTGCCCAATATGCATTGTTATTCTATATTCTCTATTTTTGACCAGGGATCCCAGTAAGGACTGGGGTGCCCCAGGTGCCTTGGTCCCCTCTGGGTGCCCTGATCCTCTTTGCACTTTCCTCTCACCTTTTGGGCACTTTCTAGTCATTTGAGTTTTCTATCTTTTTGGTAGTCGGCCTTTTTGAGGTTAATTACAAAATTATAACAAGAGAACCATATAAATATAAAGTTATGAGACCATACTGAGGGACCAAGCACTAAGCAATACTATCATCACCTAAGGTTGTATCCATGAAAGGCTTCTATTGCTCCATTTGCATCCATCTAGCTCCATCACAAGGGACAAAGGTTGGTTCATCTGCATCAAAATTCATAGGAGGGTAGTTTATTCTATTACATGCACCATCTATTTACATTTTACATCTAGTTATTGCTCGATATTCACCAAGTGCGACTAGCATAAGAGCTCCTAGGGCATGATTTCCACACACACACCATTGGGTCTAAGATGTAGTGCAGTGCTTAGTAAGTAAGTCCACCATTATGGCAACTGAGGATAGTCTAACACCTTCATATGCATCTTTCTCTTGATGCTTTTTTGGGGTATTACAGGTGATTCCTTCATTGCAAGTTTATTGCGACATTAGGGAACATACAGTGACATACACGTGACTAAAGATGACACAGAATATCATTTAACAATACCTCAGAGGAGGTTCCTTAGTAATTTCTTCAAACCAGGGTGCCCCAGGTGCTCCCATCCCTCTCAAGGCACCCCAATCTACTCAAAAGACCATATCTACACTTTCTTGAGCTCTTGTGCGGTCGTTTCCTCCTCCTGTGCAACCGGTCTCCACTGTGACACAATGTTGCGACATCTGTGAATTAGTTGAGACCTTCTTAACCCTCTTTTCACACTAGGGCTTTTACATTTCATTGCTGAGATTACTTGGGTCTATTTACTACATTTTATTTAATTTATTTACTACTCTTGTAACATTAGATTAGACTACAATATAAATTTCATTTTCGTTTAATCACTATCTTTTGTAATAGGTTATCTTACTTTGTCTTGTCAAAGAATCTTGTTTTTCATAGGAGAATCAAGAACATTTCAATCATCTATCATTTCATTCCATAATTAGTTGAAAAATGTGAGATAAAATTCAATTTTGTAAGTCAAAGCAACAACTTGTTGACATTTTTATATAGCCTTTTTCAAAGGATAATTTTTAACTTTTGAGAGGAAATTTGGGCATCATTGATATAGTACAAGCTTGATATGAAGATAATTCATCTAGCTCCATATATCCTAGAGCTCACTCCAAAGGTCCTTCACCTTCCTCCGGATATCCTTCACCTTGCTTCGGAGATCCTACAACAATCTCCAGAGATCCTACCAATCAGATCTAGAGATTTACAACTAGCTCCAAAGATCCTTGAAGAACTCTGGAGATCCTACCGGCTAGCTTAGGAGATCTCACAGTTAGCTCCGGAGATCTAAAATAATTTTTTTGAGTGAATATAAATGTTTTTTTAAAGTCTCTTGATGCATAGGGTGCTTTTATATGAGTTTGTAGAGGCTCAAGATTAAGGACTGTTAAAAATCATCAATCTTGTCTGACATTATTAAATGATTTTTTTAAATTCATTTCCCTCTTCTCCATAAACACATTTAATGCTTTTGTTTTAGAAGCTCTCATTTTTAAATATTTTTTAGGAGGGAATCCATTTAATATTGTAAGAGATTAAGGGGAAGTGTTAAAAATCATTAATCTTGGCCAGTATTATTAAATGATTTTTAAAATTCATTTCCCTCTTCTCCACCGACCTTACACTTACATTTAAATTCAATGCATTTGTTTTGGGAGCTCTCATTTGAAATATTTTTTAGGAGGGAATCTATTGTAAGAGGATTTTTTTTTAAATTTTGAAGTGCACAATAGTGTACAACAGTATAACAGGATATAAAAACTAAGAGTAGCTGCTCATTGAAAGTGTGTGCATGCAAAAAAGAGGTAGAACAATCCAGAATAGAAAAAAATAGAAAAATTAAGAGGTGTACACAACAGTGTAGAGAAGTAGAGTGAAAAAGAGCACCATATCAGTGATATTATTATGCAAAACTAGAGCATAGTAGAGGAACATAACAAAACACAATCCATATTTTAAAAAAGTAGAACAAAGCAACAACAAAACAGAGAATAGTTTTGATTTTTATTTTTATTTTGCAGGAGTATATATGAAAAAAAAAGAAGCATTTCAAGAAATTAATATCTTGAATTGCTCTTCTTAGAATTAACATGATCATTTTTTTGTTTTTTATGTTATACTTTGCCTCCATTGTTCTCAATTTTTGTTTTGTTCTCTCCATTTTCCAACACAACATTGAGCATATTCTAAAAGTATTTTGTGGAACTCTACGCTATCTCAAGATTCATGTGGAGATATTATTAAGGAAATGTTTAAATAGAGTTTATAGAATTTAGGTGCTACAAAATGAGAGTTGATTTGTGGAAAAAATTGGTATCCACATCCACGAGTATCCTAGAAACCCCACCATATCGAGGTCAAGTTCAGTTTTTACCTCTTTAAATTGTCAGGACAACTAAGGTAAAATCCATGCGAGACAGATAACAATGAAATTCCCTGTCAATTTTATCCCATAATTATTAATGAGGACAATGTTCACTTCACTAGCACTCATTAATTGACGACTTTGGCACGTGTGAAATAATACGCATGGATTTTTGAAGAAAATTTATCTCATTCGATTTTATTCTACCCCCACCTTAAGTTTTGAGTACCTTTATCATTTAAAATAGAGTAAGAAAGAGGCATTGGATTTATCCATTGATATTACCAGGATCCTTCATTGTCAGTTTTCTGTCAAGAGGCAAAATTGTTGTTGTATCCGACTAAGTTATACTTTGCCATTTTCTACTTTCAAAATGGGGGCAGCTCCCCACAAAGTTGAGCTAATTTTTGATTCACAAGTGGCAAGATTGTGTGGAACTCTGGGGAACCCTCAACATTAGGGGTTTTATAGATTTCATCCAAAGAATTAAAGGATATGATCAAAACATCTCCCTTCAGTTCATGGAAAATTAGAAAAACATGAATTTCAATTTCAAAGGAAGGGATTTTAGTATCACTGAGCATTTCATTTCGTTCATCATGGGTCTAAGCATGGATGGAAAAAAGTTTTTCAGAAATAAATTTGATAAAGAGGCCAAGGAAAAATTGTTTCTTGATGACAGAGAATGCATGGAAACAAAAAAGAGGGCATTTTTTGTGCTACTATCCCGTGACCTTTCAATGAAGTATCTCAGATGACAGTGCAGTACATCACTCTCGAGGGTATATTTTCTACTATTCCACTTCATCATTTGGTGCTCCTCAACCATTTCAGGGGTAAACTCAAGGTAATCCTACCATACTATATTTTGCACTCCCTTGAGAATTCTATCTTGGAGGTCCAAAGTCATAGGAGGTTTATTCCATTACAACAAGGGGTTATTTTTCGGATTCACTAGTACATTATGGATGTAGTGGCTACTAACCCTGACCCTCCTCTTTCTCTCCCGCCTCTTTAGCAACCCCGTATCCACTCCAAAAACCCCCTTATCCATGATTTTGCTCCCAAACCACCCCCAAAATAGATAATGAGAAGTTTCAAAAAATATAAAGAGCCTCTGATTGAAGATAGTCCCACTATCGGTAGCCTTGGTGGCCCTTGTGATCAAATCCCCCCATGTCATAGAAAAATTCAACTGAAAGTTATTACCCTAAAGACTATTCAAGAAAATGTTGACTACCTCCTCAAGTCCACCACCAAGAATGCTAACATAAATCTTAAAGAGGAGGTCAATAGTTTCACCACCCAGCTTAGAGATATGGAAGGAAAATACAATAATCATATGGCCATCTACACAGCAATTCTAGATCTTCTCCAAGTCCACATTCATCAAATCAACAAAATTGGTGGAATTCCAACCTCTTCTTAGAAAAATGGAAGGATCACCATGAAGTTCACCTCTTATAATTAGGATCCTAATATTGGCACAACTTCGAATCTCTACAGGTCACTCAGGATTTCACTTAAGGTCTATAAAATTTTTGTTAATTAGTGCTTCTGGCTCTTTATTCTTAGTGCAATTGTTTTGGTCTAGTTTTTGGGATGCAGTTTTGCTGTAGTTTGTTTGTCACTAGGATTTATGTAGGTAGATAGCCCTTGCCTTTGTTTTTATTTGATTTTATCTTTCGGTTGGGGTGTAGCCCCCACAGATAAAAAAACCACCCTGTTACTTCTTGTTTATTTTGGCTGTTGAGCCTTTTTGGTGTACTTCTGGGTAAGGTCCCTCTAAAACCTTTTATCCTTAATAAATAAAAAAGAAAACCTCATTTTATTTTTTCCTTATGTGATTTTCCAAATACTAAAATTGGATTGTGCATGGTTAAACAAAATTTTATTGTTTTATAAGACAATTCCTAAAAATAAAAACTAAACTTGAATGCATGCACAAAGACAATCAACTGTTTACTAAAATTAGCGGGGAAAATTATTGATTTCCAACACTTTCCCTTAATTTTGAAATCAAAACTTTTATTATTTTGGAGCTGCATATGCATTTCCGGATCTGACATATGCTTGATCAAAAACTCCGAAACAACTTCTCAAATGTTCAAAAAATTATTTTCCCAAATCGTTTATAAAGATATCAGCAAACCGATCTTCAGATTTGTAAAAATCTAAATATATCTCTTTGTTATTAACCAAATCCCTGATGAAATGATACCTTGCGTCTATATTCTTGTTTCTCTTGTGAAAAATATGATTATTGGACAATGTTATTGTTGAGATGTCACACAAAATCTATGTAGCTTCTTCCTGATTGTTTCTCAAATATTTCAGTATTCTCCTCATCCAAATAGCCTGACATGCTGCTCCCGTGGCTGCTACATACTTTTCTTATGCTGGCAATAGTGTGACTATGGGCTGCTTCTTTGATGCCCATGAAACTACTCTTGTTCCAAAGTGAAAAACATAGTTGGATGTGATTTTTCCTGTCATCTATATTTTCGACACTGTCACTATCTATATATCCTACAAGTTTGAACTCATTTGATATTGAATACAATATTTCATGATTCTTAGTTCCACATACATACCTAAAAAATCCTTTTTCCATCTTTCCAATGTGAATCTTTAGGATATTCCATGAACCTTGAGATGATGCTCACATAATACATAATACTAGGCCTTGTGGCCATCAAATACACGAGACTTCCAACTAGTCTTTTGAACAATGTTGGATCCAAAAATGATTTGTTATCTTCTTTTCTTAACTTTAGACCTACTGCAATTGATGTTGGTGTAAGCTTACAATTTAACATGTTAAATATTTTCAAGATGTCATTAGCATACTTTGCGGGTGAGATGAAAATTCCATCTTTTGATTGTTGAACTTCAATGCCCAAAAAGTAGTTCGTGAGACCTAGATCTTGTTCATTAATCTTGATGTATAAGGTAGGATCACTATTGTACCTACTAAAGCCATTCTGAATCAAATAAGAATCAATCCTATTGGACCATACTCTAGCTATTTTCTTTAGTCCATAGAATGATTTTCTCAATATGTACACCTTTCCTTCATGACCTTCAATCTCATAACCTTCTGGTTGATTCACATAGACTTATTCTTCAAGAAATCCATTCAAGAAATGCTGATTTTACATCCATTTAATATATAGGACATTTTTGAGTTGCAATTACTAATATATTATCCTTACTGTGTCTAAAAGTGTTAGTGCCAGCAAATGTTTCACTGTAATATACTCCATATTGCTGTGTAAAACCTCTTGCAACCAATATTGCTTTATGCTTCTACGCTTTTCCATCTGCACTATACTTGGTCTTGTAGACCCATTTCACTCCTGTCACATCCTTTCCTTCTGAAAGATCTATCAAATGTTATGTCTGATTCTTCTCTATGGTGTCTATCTTATCATCCATGGAATGAGACCAAATTTCTTCATTCATTGCTTCTTTGAAATACGCTAGATATGTAGCTTTAGAAAATAATGCAAAAAATGAAAAAGAGTTAGTTGTATCAACATTATAAATTTCTCACTAAGACTCCTTTTTTTCACTACAATGGACTATCTGATGATGGAATTATTTGAATTGAACTGCTTGCTAAAGGAGTTTCTTTTGGTGTCTCTTGCATATTTGAAGTTGACTGTAAACTTGTAGACCTTCTAGTTGTGGAAGGAGGTGTGCTTGTGCTATAACTTGAGGTGAATGTCCAAGAGTGAAAGAAGGTATAATACCTTATGATGTTTTCTCTTCATCTGCATATCATCTCGGGAAATATTTTCTGCTATACTTGTTATTTTTGTATACTTCCATACCATGCCTCATTTTCAACAAAATGCACATCTCTATTGATAATGACTTTTCTTGTGACTGGATTGAACAACTTGTAGGATTTCATATTCTCTGAATATACACAAAAAATACACCTTTCTCCTTTGCTATCTAAATTATTCCTTATCTCATCAAGAACATGTGCATATGACACACAACCGAAGATTCTAAAATGAGAAACACTATGTTTTCTATGAGTCCAAGCCTATTGAGGAACCATGTTTCGAACAATTTTTGTTGGACACATGTTTAAAATGTATACAACAATTGCTAATACTTCTATCAAACACTCATTTGGTAGATGTTTGGCCTTCATCATACTTTTTTCCATCTCCATTATGGTTATATTATTCCTCTCTACCTATTCTACTATGATGTGTACCTAGCAGTAAATTTCTTGTGGATAACATGATATTTGTAAAAAATTAAAAATGCATTGGAAACATACTCACCTCCTCTTTCTATCCTCAGAACTTTGATGTAGTATGTACTTTGCTACTTCAGTAAAGCCTTGAACTACTGAAATATATCAAATGCATGTGATTTATGTCTCAAAAATTACAACCATGTCTTCCTGGTATAGTCATCTATGAGTGCCAAAAAATATGAACAACCTCATATCGAAGGTGTTTTCATTTTTCCACATAAATCCAAATGAAAAATCTCAAGTGTTCTTGTGTTCTTACTGATTTTCCAACGAGAAAGGTCTCTCTATGTTGCTTTCCCAAAATACATTCTTCACAAAATCTCTCTGGTTTTTGAATTAAAGGAAAATTTTTTTACCATATTTTTCATGTGTAACAAATTCAAACCTCCAAAATTTAAATGTCTAAACTTGAGATGCCATAGCCATGATTTGTATTTCATAACTGACTGAAAAGCCGATTCAATCTCTCTAGCTGTGGACTGAGCTCCAAACTTATTTCTAATATGAGCTGTAGATTTAGCTCAGGATTTTGCTACAATATGAGCTCTAGATTGGGCTATAGTATGAGCTCTAGAATGATTTTTAGTATGAGCTATGGACTAAGATTTGGATTGAGTAAAATCTACCTTAAAGGAAGCTCCAAAATGCTCAAACAAAACTTGATATTACTTTTTTTTAAACCTATTTTCAATCTCAGAGGAAACATTATATTTCTTGTCATTTGCACTTTAGCCATTAACTAAGTACTTGGATCTTTATCCATGATCACACATTCGTTGTCTTCAATATATATTCTATATCCCTTTTGTACCAATTGACCAATGCTCATAAGATTATGAGCTTCAAACCTACCAAATAATAGACACCAAGCATAATATTTTACTCCCCCCTTTTAGTTAGAATGCTGGTTGTTCCCTTGTCTTGTACATACACTGTATTATTATTCCTAAGAGTACCAACAATCTTCACTAACTCATCGAAAATGGAAAATAAATCCAGGTTACCTAACATGTGATTATTGTAACCAGAATTCAAATACCAAACATCACAGGGACTCTTGAGATAGATTACATTCCATATGTGATAAAGAAATAATTGCTTCAACAATATTTGTGCATGGAATAAACATGGGGTTTGGAGTAGAGATCCCAACCTGAATTTGATTATGTCTTTTATGATCATATTGATTTTTTCTACATTCATAAGGATAGTGCAGATATTTCTTGCAGTAATGACATTGCACATGAGACTTATCCCTGTGTTCTTGACTATGGCCTCTTTCACTTGAGTTTAATGGACCACTACTGCATCCTCTTGATGAACTTCTTCCTCTACCTCTAGGAATGAACCTTCCTCTTCCTCTTCCATGAATTCCTGAAGTCTGAGAAGAAAAAGCTTATTTTAAAGATGCATGTGATCTATTCCACCTCTATTCATGATTTATTAGTGATGCATGCAACTCATCAATTGAAATATGACTCAAATATTAAGTTTCTTGTATGGATACAACCAAATGATCAAAATTTTAAGGTAGAATCCTAAGCATATTTTCACTTATTCTTCTATTGTCCAATTTTTCTCCATGAGATTTAATCTGATTTACTAGGCCAACAACATAAGTAAATAATGACTCTACGGAGTTTGAATATTTCATAGAAATATTCTCAAAATCTCTTCTAAGTAATTGGAGTTTGGCAATTTTAAATTTCTCCTTACCTTGAAACACAACCTAAATAGTTTCCTATGCTTATTTTACTTGAGTGGCTACTACCACTCTAGGAATAATATTTTCATGCATGGCTTGATGAATATAAGAGAGAGTTTTTCCATATTTCCTTCTTAAGTATTTCAAAATATCCTTCTTTTCCTGTGAGAGTGCATTATACGCAGCTAGATCTGGAGGTTCTGTGTAACCGATCTCAAAAATTTCCCACACTTTTTGAGATCTAAAGATCACCCTCATGGTTAAATAACAATACTCGTAATTATTTGCTATAAATTGGGGTACATGTGCATACTTGATAAAGATGTTCTAGATGTAAAAGCCATATCTGACTATTAGTTTAAAAACTCACCGAAAAATCATTGCTATGATACCAAATTGTAGAATTATAGAAAATAAAAACAACAAATTACAAAAATAATAAAACTGAAAAATAAACAAAGATTTAATCTAAATATCATCAAGTGGGATTTTTCTAGTTGTGATGCAACACTAATTTATCACAAAACTATGAAAACCATCTTTCCCTAATTCGAGGTCTTTTGTACTTTAGCAGTTTTAAATATAAAATAGTATCATGGCGATTATAAAAATACTTATTTTTTTATTATCTAAAAATGAGGGTTAAAGGGACCCTACCCTGTACAAAGGATGGAGAAAAATATAAGACAATGGCGAATAAACGAGGCTGCCTCTTCTAGTAGCGCAAAGAGTCCAAACCAACAACAATAGGAAAACTAACAAAAACATAAAACCAACACCTATCTCAAATTTTTGATCCCTTTCCTTGGGATCTTAACTGCATCTTAAGGGTATATATAGTCCCTTTCTTTTTCCTACTCACAATAGTCCAATCCTTTTCTGTATTTGTATTTTAATTTTCATTAATATGGATTGGGATCAAAAATTCGATTTGTACCTTGAGATTTTGGGACCCTGATGAAGAATCCACATCATTCTTTCTACATTCTTGCACTTCCTCCTTTTCTAGATCAGCCAAATTATCATATTCAGAGCCTGAATCAAAATCAGATGGATCATTCATAACTAGGTGTCTAGGATTAAGATTCTTCCACCGCGAGCTTCTGCCTTTAACACTTTTTCTTACCATGTGAAAATCTAAAGCTAGATGGTCAAGAGAAAAAAAAGTTATACACCTAAAGGGAAACCCTTCATGATTTAGATTTTGTAACCAAGTTCTATCCTCCACTTTGAGTTCAATAGTGGTAGGGAAATCAACAGAAGTATCCATATCAACCAACATTCTAGCATACATTGTGTGCTCAAAATCATCAGTTTTGGGGTCAATAGCCAAACATTTCCGTAAAGTGTTACCAATAAAAGTTAAGAAACCTTTCAACCAAAATTAGAGGGGTAAGTAAGGTAGCTAGATCCATACTGGCTTAACTTGGAAAGTATCAGACACTGGGTTGAACATAGAGAACCATAATTTCATCAATAACATATGGGATTCAAAATGGGGCATCTGTACAGAGGTTTATGCAATCAAGTGCCTACATATACAAACACCTAACTACATGTGAAACCAAGTGGTTGCATATGCAGACACTCGTTTTCCAGTTGAATAAGTTTATGGGAAAATACTGGTCAGGAAGTAATCAAATGCATCAAATGCAGATGGGTGTTTACAAAAAAATATACATATGGGTCGGCTGTACACAAAATAATGCAGACATGGAATTTTTATGGAGGTCTATGCAGTCAAGAGTCTGCATATGTAACATATGCAGACACTCAACTGCATGTGTAGTCGAGCATCTGCATATACAGATGCCTGACTACATGTGCAACCGAGCACATGCAACTAGGTGTCTATATATGCAGACATTTGACTGTACATGTTGTTGAGTGTTTGTATATGAAAACACCTATTTATACATGCAGTTGGGAGTCTACATATACAACCACCCTAATGCACATGCAACTAAGTGTCTGTATATGTAGACATCTAGCTATACATGCGGTTAGGTGTCTACATATATACATATAGAGAGTTGGGTCCTGGGACAAAACTTAATTTTCTTATCATATATACATAACAAAAAATATAGGAGAATTTTTTTAAATGTTATTTCAATAAGTTTTTAATTATTATTTCTAAGTTAGTGTTATTGAGAATATATAATAATTTATGAGGTGAATGATTGGGAGTGAAAATTTTACTTTCCAAAATCATTCACCTCCCAAATTAGTATATATTCTCAATAACACTGACTTAGAAATAATAATTAAAAACTTATTGAAATAACATTTTTCATATATATGACACGCGTGTCAAATAATCGAGCTAAATCTTAGTTTGGAAGAAATGTAGATTACCATGTATAATATGATATGTGGTCTTGATTACACCAATAGGATTACAATGGAACAAATAACCCACAATTATGTGTAAGAGAGCATCATTAACGGTTTAGTATGTTTTCATACATTTTTACAATGTTACATGTGGATGCATCCCCTAGATTTTGGTGACGTCCTAAACATCCCAAACATTTCTCGGACATGGGGACTTGGAGGGGACGTCCCAATTTTTTAAAATCTTTCAAAAGTTTTATGATGTTTTTACTTTTAAAAAGATGTTATTTTTACCAAAAACATCACATTATAATCTTGAAAGTACCTAAAAATACATTAAATATAGTTTAAATCCCTAAATGTCATTGAAAAGTTAAAAACGTTAAAATATTAATTTTTATGTATTATTTTCAAAGTCCTCCCCCTACCGTCCCCAAAATTTCAAATTTTTTTTCCCGTCCCAAAAGCCCCGTCCCTCTGTACCCTCCTTCCCCCGTCTTTGAGGCCTAGGTAACTATGCATTTTTATTTCTCACAACCATGAAATGAATATAAACTAGCCCTGTCTAAGTTTCTTGGCTACAATTTGATTTGAAATGTGGGAGATTTATCTTTAGATTAGTCGATAAAGTAACGCAACACAGGGTTCACTTTACAAAGCCTCTTGGAAAAAGGAGGTGGAAAATACCCAACGAATATTTCTTTGGCCGCACTCACCACAAAGGTGAATTTTGATAGGTTTTTCCATGAAATATTTGTCTGATAGTTTTAAGAGAGATGACACCCATCAACAACACCTTGTTTTTACGCGACAACAAAATGTTGTTGACTGATGTCAATAAGACCTTGCTGCCGCATGGTTGACACCTGTTAACAATTTTTTTGTTGTCGTGTGACAAAAAGGTTATGTTCACGTGCGTCCACGGAATTTTACTATCACACGACATCAAGGCATTGTTGACGGGTTGTCAACAACACAATGTTGTCACGTGACAACAAAATGTTGTTGACGGGCGTCAAAAACATTTTGCTGTCATGTGACAGTAAGGGTTTGTTGACGCATGTCAACAACACTTTCCTATCACACGACAGAAAGATGTTTTTGCCGCACATCAACATGAATAAATTTTTGTTGTCATGCGAGAGCAAGGTCTTGTTGATGTGCATCAACAACATCTTGTTGTCGTGTGACAGGAAAGTGATGTTGATGTGCGTCAACAAACCCTCACGATCAAGTGATAGCAAAACCTTGTTGTCGACAACAACAAGAAACCCTAATTTTCCCTATAAATACCAACACAACCCCTCATTTTCACGTTCTCGTTTTCTAGCTACTAGATTTTTTTCCTTTTCTGCCTAAGGTGAACCTCAGGATCTAACACCCAAAGCCTCCAAGGCCAAGATTCAATACATAAGCGTTATGTGCCCCCACATAAATGTAGTCATGGAAATGAATGTAGAATAAAAGGATTTAATAGTTACATCTGAATTCCAAGGGTTTGTTAGCATGCCCCAGTTTTAGGTTGACCATTAGATTCTTAACTACTTCCTTTCATCCTACAATACAAAAAATAGTACTTTTACTGTTACATTGGAAGATCAACATACATTCTCCTTCGGTGTTGAACCTATTGATATCCATTGATTGACAAGCCTCCCTTTTAAAAATGTGTTAATAGTAACAACCAAGGCAACACTCACTAAAAATTATAAGATTTTCTTGGAATCTAGTTATGGTTTCAATGTTGATTGTAAGTGTAATTTTCTCTTGTTTGAATGTTTTTTTATATTAATTCAAATTGATATTAATTTCAAAAACTTTTGCAGCTCATGTTAGTAAATCCAGACAAGGAGTGGACATGCAAGATGTTGCACACCACTTTCTTGCTGCCTTGATTTATTTGTTTTAAGCCAGAATTATTATGCAGGGTCGAAAATTTGACATTCCAAATTGGTTTGTTGCACACATTCTTGCAACAATCAGAAATAATTTTTTTGACTTGTGTACATTTCTATCTAACAAGATAAACGCTGACATTACCAATGCATCAATTTCATAAAAACCAGTTATTCATTAAACACCCTATATCCTAGCTCTTTATTATGAGGCTTATTATAATTTAAAAGTTGAACAAACTCCAATTTGCACAAACGAGACAATGAAAAAATATTTCGATTCCACTTGAAGAGCAGCAGGTAAAATTTTTTCTTTTTTATGTTTTTCTCATTTTGATGGAATCTTTGTGTACTAATATAATGTACTTCTGATTGAATCTTTTCTGCATGTAGAAAAAAATTCTGGAGTCTCTTCCACAAAAAAAGGTGCTTCGAGAGGAAGAGGCCAAATACATGTTGAGGTCTTAGGAGAATCACAATTTGAAATCGAAGTTCGTTCATCAGCTGATCCCCAAGTATTTGCATTAATGAAACGATAGAGATGTAATACCCTTAATATTCAAAGTAGGGTTGTTTACATTTTGATTTTACCATTTAATGATTTATCATATTGAATTGACATGTTCCTACACTTGTAGGGACTTTGGAATACTCACGTGGTTCAAGGAAAGCATCACCAACCCACTCGGTAAAATATCGTGCAATTTTTGAATCTCAATAGTAATTACCACCATCAGCTCCAACCGAAACAATTCAAAGTCTGTCACAGCGCCCTAGTTTACACAATCAATTTGTACCACAACAAAATCTCACTCAACTAGGTATGACTTCATTTATTTTGTGATTTATTTAATACTTTTACATATCATTTAGTAATTACTAATGATTTTTTTCTTGGCATCTTGTTGTTCAAAGTTGATAGCAATCCTTTGTCTTCTACTCAAAATCTGCAAACCCTAGCTACTCAATAAACCCCGCAATTACAATTCAAAATGTCGACCAGAGGTTCACAAAAAAATACCATTGGTAAATGCATGCCTATGATTCTAGCCCCTAGCGGGACACTAAAAATTTCCTTGTGATTCTCTATTCTGACCCTCTCTCTCACTGGCTATCCCACTGCAACAGGGCAATCAATTTTGAATCAAATAAGTTTAGATGAAAATTATTTGGGCATTGATAGCAGTGACCTAACTATTTTTTTCAACACATGTGATATGATTTAGGGCCAACATGTATATTTCCATCTCAATGTACTATTAAATTTATTTAAATTTTCAACATTTAAATTTAAATTTTAATATTAATTTTTGTTATTGCTATTAGGATCACCGCTCCCAAAAGAAAAAATATGTAGCCTACGTTGCTCGAGATGAAATCCACCATTCTTCTACTTCAAAATCATCCTCTTCTGATACAGATAGTGATGACTTGCAAACATTTCCTTTAGAGAACTTAATTGGCTATGATTGTCAATCCCACATGAATGAATTTATCATGCCTCAAATCAGTGAGCTCATTCAATGGGAGAGAAGGGAAAAAGTATTAATATCTGAGATAGTAAGTCGTTATGAAAACCATTGCCAAAAAGAGAGATTATTTGTAACAGTCAAAAATCAACCCACGAAGATGGATGCATTATTCATTAGAGCTAAAAGTGGGAGTGTCACATACAACAACACTTATGAGGATAATATTTTTGATAAAGTATTAAACATATTAGAGAATATCAGTGCTGAGGCCCATGCCTATTTCAATAAATGGTCTAAGGATAAGGAAATGGTCGCGATTGTAAAAACCGAATGAGATAGAGCTGTCGTAAGTATAATCAGTGTGAATTTCTTTTTATTAATTTCAATAAATTTTTTTTTTTTTAATATGTTTAATTGACTTCACTCTTTTTGTTGGAGCTAAAATATGAAAATTTAAAGACTCAAGCCAAGGTCTTCAAAGTTCACTTGGAAACAACAAAGAACAATTTATCCACAACAATTAAGATGAAACAAAATATAGTTTTGGTTAACAAACAAAAAAATACACTTAAGCGGATAATTAAAGAGAATGGCTATGACCCTAAGATTTTATTTAAAGCAAAGGCAACGATAGATCCTTCTCTGACATCCCATGGAGATGCTACAAAGGAAGAAGAAGCAATCATCAAGAACCTAGACATGACTGCTGAGGATCTGATTAGTTCGGGGCTAATTGAGGAAAGGAATATAGTAGGGTTTGGTGAAAATGTTAATGATTGAGGCTTGAGGATTGGGGAACCTCAAAATTGAAACTTTAAATATTTTATATATAGAAGAATGAAAGTTGATACTTGAATATTTGTTCAATTTGAAGTTTGTATTTAACTTTTATGCAATATTATCTTTGGTTGTAATGATGGTGATAGTTACATTTATCATTAGATGTGGATTTTTGGATAATGAAATTAGAGTAGATGTGGTTATAGTTATTATTATTTTATTCATTTAGAATGTGGTTCTATGTGGACATTAGGTGTGGATGTCTGGATAATGAAATTAGAGTAGGTATGGATGATGATGAATTGTATGTTGTTATATTTTTATATAGAATTTATATATTGTATATGGTGTGTGTGTTTGATGGATAATCATGATTCATGGATTTAAACTTTACACAATATTATCTCTACATGTAATGATGGTCATGATTACATTTTTCATTACATGTGGGTGATGACATTAGAATAGACATTACAATGGATCATCCATTTATTCATTTATAATGTGGTGCTATGTGGATAATGAAATTAGATTAGATATGGATGATGATGAATTGTATGTGACTAGATGATGATAATGGATGATTGTTTTAAGAAAATTAAGAATGTGCATTGTGGTGTGATAGATACATCTTAATACAGTAAAAGCTTCTTCTCTCTATTTTAAATTTTGAACTCTTTAATATGTATATCGTTTCTACACATTTATTTTCAAACCTCTATATTGAATTGAAACGATAAAGCTCAAAGACAAAAAGAATGTGGTATGACACAAATTTCTTAATACAGTAAAATCTTCTTCACATTTAAAACTATGGGTAACCACTAAGATAGGGTTTAAGGTACCTCTTATCTTCTTGAGAAAGCTAGATGACCTTTGATTCTTGAGAATTCAACATGAAAAATGGATAAGGATTAGAATAAAAATGGGTGAGTTTCCTGATAATCTTAGTCCCAAGAAGCGAGAGCTTCCTTAGATGGATGTCAACTCATGTTTTTCATAAACATCAATGAAATGAAGAGAAATTAAAATGTAGAATCCAGATCTAACCTAAGAAAATAAAAGTAAACCAGAACCTGTTTATATCGAATGCGACACAAATATCAAGAATGCACTGCATAGTGGGTGGTAATTGTACCAGACACTAAGCATGGCAGAATATGTAGAATCTAGATTTGAGCTTTGAAGACCTTGCAAAATAAAACATCAAAGTGGTTTGAAAATTAAAAATACCAATGAAATAAATCCGATTTTAATAAATGATAGTATTTGAATAAATGTAAATATACATACCTGTAACATCTTCAATGATAACTACACATCAAAAACAGCCTCATCACTGTCAATATTTGCATCTGCAGAATTACAATGGTATTTATATAAAACTATAAACAATTAAATTAGAATCTATTAATATGAAATTGAATAAATAAGAACAATTAAAGTGTAATGTCAAGGTGATACCTATTTAAAGCTGAAATAATCCATTTTCAATAGCTTCTTTGTATTCAATATTTGCATCCATAGATTTTGAAGATGCACCACTTCCAATCTCATCTTTGAAATTACTTGGACTTTTAGCAATATTATTTACACCTCTTCTTTCAACAAGGGATTTCCAATGCGCAATAGCTCTGTAAAAAGGATTATGCACCTCTTCATTCAACAAGGGATTATGCAATAGTAAATACGTTTACATCAACAAATAATTTCATGTCATAGGAATTTCTTCTTTTTCTGTTGATGTAATGTATTTACTTTTTTGCAGAATGTGCAGTGGTATCTCTTTCCCACTAACATGGATACATAGGTGATCATGAATATTAAATCTCAAAAAGTTAGATGGGATGGTTAAGATCCAATAAAAATTTCCAGTTATCAAATATAGGTGTATCAAAACTATCCGGGGAAGTGTACAAGGCATCCAGACTCATACATACAATTTTTATCATCCGTATAAAATAAACAATATAGGTTAATCCCCCATGTGCATGCTTCATCAATGTATTGATCTCCTGCAACATTGGAAGAATGCCTACTAATGTAAGTAATGTCTCCAAATCAGTTAGACATAACAACAAGTACCTCGCCCTGTCAATTTCATGACAATATTTTTGCATTAAACCAACCAACGAAGGATACTTCTCACACACTCTGCATGCATACTCATACAAAAAAATCCACCTTGTCTCAACATCCTTCAGAAGTTTTTTCCCATCTGTAATTCCTATGGAAAATTTTTGAAACTCAAGAAATCACTTTGGGCTACTTTTCACATAGGCATGCAATTCTCTTATATGGTCTTCTACTTTTGCAACATTTTCTTATTTGCTAACGATTATATATGCTAAATTCATTTTGTGAGCCATACAGTGAATTACTAGCATATAAGGGGTGACTGATGTTTGTAATGAAACTAACAACCCAGTTCTATGACCCTGCATGAATGATGCACCATCTTCTCCCACGCACACCAAATTTGTAGCAATGTCATTCGCAGTCATGCCTGTTAGGAAATATATATTAGTGCTCCATTTGTATGGGTGAATAATAATTACATGTGTAATTATTATTATGGTAAATTAGTGAAAGTACATTTACTATGTAAATGTAAATAGTAAATGTAAAATGTGGTTAGTATGTGGTAAGTTAGTAAGTTAGAATAATAAAACAATTAGTATTGCTTTATTATTATATTGCTGAGAGGTTGAAACCATATGGGTGTATGGTTGTATATGAAGACAAATGTTGTTGTAAGGATTGTTATTTTACATCTCCTATATAATGGAGTGTATTGAAATAGTGAATTAATGAAAATATAATATAGAGTTGTTGATTTCAATTATTGTCTATGTATCTATTTCATGGATTCTTTGTATTAGATCAGATTAATTTCTATATTTGGTACCAGAGTAGGTTAAATCTGTCTCGAAGATGATCTCGTAACTTTAGTTTTGCGATCTGGGTTTCTCCAAAATTTTGCGTGCGGAATGATCTGTTATACAGGAAGCTACAGTAGAAATTTCAGCAAAACCCTATTCACAGTTTGGGAGAAACGTGCAATTTACTATACAGCACATTGATCACTGCTGTTTTTTTGAAGAAATCAAAGAATCAAAGGTAATTCAAATCTACATTCAATTTTTTTTGGATATTTAGATTCAGTAAAATGGATACACCATTAGATAAATTTAATGGGCTGAACTTCTATACATGGAGAGTAAAAATCTAGATGCAGTTAATGAATAAAAATCTATGGAGGATAGTAGATGGAAAAGAAAAAAAACCTACAGATGTAAGCAAAATTGTAGAATGGGAAACTAGAGATGACAAAGCCAAAGCAATAATTGGACTTGGTCTTTGTAGATTCTGAATTACATCATGTAGATTTAGAAAAATCTTCTACAGAAATATGGGATTTACTAAACAAAACTTTTGGGGCTAATGTAGAATAATGCAAAATTCTCTTTAAAGTTGCAATTATTCAAATTGAAAATGAATGAAGAAGTCACAATGTCAAGTCATATAAATGAATTGAGATCTCTTCTTAGACAACTAGCAGAAGTTAAAGCTCCTGTTGATGATGAAGATGCAAAAGCCATATTATTAAACAGTTTGCCATCCAAGTACAATAATGTTTTCTTTACTCTAGGGCAAATTTCTTCTCAGTCATTAGAGGGCATGATTTCAGCTATTCCTAGTTGAGGAAAAAAGGACTAAAGAAGATGTAGAAGAAGAAACTGCATTGTACCTTAAAAAAAAGTACAAGAATTTCTCCAAAAATAAGGAGGAAATTGAATGTTTTTACTACAAGAGAAAGGGGCATAAAACTCCATTTTGTAAAAAACGAGCTCGTGATCTTCTAAATGGAACAATCAAAATGGAAGAAGCAAATATGGGCATAGACGATGAATCTGATTATGAGGAAGAACAAGTAAATGAAGACAGTGGCTCTGAAGACTTCTTGTTCTGAGCATGAAACTGGAGGCAGGAGGCATCGGAGGTTGGAGGTCATTCAGCGACCTCTCGTCAGTCACCAACGACGGGGCCACATCAGATGGTTTGGTGACATTTTTATGGTGTGTTTGCTTTCAGCTTGTGTCGTGTGCTTCTTGTCATAGTTCCAGTTTGCATTGTGTTCGTGTTTTCAATAAGTGGAAATTTCACATTGAGGGGGGGGAACATGATCCAATGTTCCATTTCCAATTTGTCAGCTTTTTCTATGTATGTATGAGCAACAGAATTCAGCAGGATTTTCTATGTTATTCCCTGAAGTGAGATAGTGATGAGAGTTGATGATACTACTACAACATCATGATATTGTGGTTGTTAGTTATCCACTGGAAAAACTATCCAGAGGTTGTTGGTACTGTCCTAAAAACTATCTGTTGTGTGGTTGTTGGTTAACCACTTGGAAAACCATCCAGAGGTTGTTGGTATTGTCCTAGAAACCATCCAAATCATGAGCATGCTACGTAGCGGCACGTTGCAGTACAAAGCAGGTTTTCCCCATGTTCGCACTAAGGGGGGGAATGTTAGGAAATATATTATTAGTGCTAATACAAACATTATATGCAGGCTACATAATCGTTACGTGTGTACAAGTGCAGGTTGTTATGGTAACATTAGTTCACACTAGTAGGAGTTTACTATGGAGAATGTTAGTAAATTCATATGTGGTTAGTATGTGGTATGGCTTAGTAAGTTAGAATAATAAAATCATGTTAGTATATTGTTTTATTATTGAATCATGTATGATATGTTGAAATCAATAAGTGGTGTATGGTTGCTATGACCAACCCAATATTGTTGGGTAGTTATTTTACATCTCCGTATATAATGGCTCATACATGTATAGAAATTGTAATGTGAATGAATTTCAATATACATATAATATAAGTTGTTGATGTTAAGCATATTCAACTCTGTGTATGTGATATTTCCCGGATCATCCTTGCTATTTAAGGATGCCAGCATTAATTTCTAATATTTATGCCAATGAAAACATTGATGTCCTCAATGTATCAAAGACCTGGAGACAAAATTAGTCTCTGCCAAACAGGTTAATTTGCATTACTGAATTTTCAACCATTTTCTGAACACCCACATTGCGGAGTCACTCATATAATTTTCTCTTATGAAAGTAAACTTGGATACTGACCTTATGTGGTGTTGAACAACTATCATTTCATCTCGGTAACAAATAGAAAAGAATATCCACGCCTTTGTACACTGCGTTGCGTCAAATGTTCCTTGCATCGAATTATAGCAAGCCGTCATTCAACCATAGCCATGTCAAAGTCGCATTGGTATTGACACAAGTGGAGAACATTCTGCAGGTCGGGAAGATTGATACACAATGTTTGCTGTTAGATAAAACCTGAATTTTGGAAATTCCTTTCTTCCAAGGATGGGAATAAAGGAGAATCCACTGTGTTGAGTTTATCTACATAAATGTATGACACTATTCATCTTGACAGATTTGTGATGTGATCGTTCCACCATTCTTGTGAGTGAAAGAAGTCTGAGTCCTTCATTATCAGATAAATCAGCGAACAAGGAAATACCTCATATCTAACATTCATGTGCCGATCCCTGTTCACTTTTCCATCTGTGTGAATTTGTAGGCATATATTCTGGCTAATGCTTTTCATGCAGATGTACAGGGAGTGGGGTCAATATTGTCATCTGCACATGTGACCAACAAGAAACAGTGTCCAAATTCAGGGCATTTTATGCTTGGTGCAATTTCCAGGTACAGTATTCTCATGCACATTCCGAGAAATAAAGCAAGGTAGAACTTAGTCCTGTACCTCGGAGTGTCAATAAACGGACTTTACTTATCAACGCCTATGTGAAACTGAGGACGGTCCGTTAAAAAATGTACCTAGCATACGTGAAAGCTCATACGGTAACATTTTTACATTTACAAAGCTTATGATAAAATTCACGATCACCAGGTTTCCTCAGTTCCATGATAGCTACTAGTTCATCACTGAATTATATTTTCATAGTATTTGCACTTTTGTTGCAAATAATTCACAGGAATCACTTCAAGCTCTACTTGCAGTAATTTTTTACGGAATATTTTGTCAAACATCAATGGTAGACATGATACATAGTAATAGGTGTATTCCATTTGGTTTAATACAGTTTACCAAAGCAATGCACAGTTTTACTGATAGCATTGGAACACCATTTCTACAAGTTAGGTTGTGCTCTGATAAAGACTTAAATTGTGAGAGCTCATATGGAAATTTTGGCAACTACCGTATAAATAGAAGCAGTTTCCAAAATACTTGAATACTAAAATTTGAGATTTTTCCATTTAAGCAGCATTCAATTATGGGTGTTCTGAGCACTATTTACAGCTTAAATTATACTATAAATAAGCATGATAACATATATTAAGGTTTGAGTAATCTCATGTTTCTGATGGGCCGTCAAGAAACAAAAGTTTAAATACTGTTTAACAAAAATTAGTTGTTGTTGTACGGTCTATCAGAAAAAACGGTTAAAAACTTTTCAATTCATTCAACAGTAACCGTTCTTTGGTAACTAGGGACTAGAGCCTCGCGGTCATTTCCACCAAAGAAGAGCACTGCAACTTCTATGGGAGACCCATCAACAAGGTGGCTTCTTGGACCGACCGTCCAAGAGCCTTCTTGTTGACTAGGATCCGACAGAACAAAATGCTTCTTACCCGTCCAGTTCAAAGCTTTTCTTCCAGCGATTGACAGACCTTCTTGGGCGTCCGTCAACAGAGTCTAGTATTTTGGATGGGCAGGACAATTATTGCAACCCTCTTTGTCTTCAAATGTTAATTATACTTTTGCATGTAAAACTAGAGCTATGTAAAGATTTGTCATGGGTTTCATGCTACCATAATCAGAACATGCTCACGAGCATCAGGAAAGCGATTACACGTACTGGTCTACCATGTTTACCTGCTTGGAGATTACCAGAATGGGGGATTTTTTCTAGTGAGGTGAGGCAACCACTCCCCATGACTGGATGTAATTCACTGAAATGTTCAAGGTGCATGCCATATAAAGGCATTTAGGGCAGTAAAGCTTCATGATTCCTCTCAAGGCTTACATTAAGTTTATGCTCATTGCAACATGTTCTTGGTACCGTGCACACAGGCTATAACCCTGAAATGAATGACTCATCACTAGTGGTGTGTCTCTATGTGTATTTTCCTGTGCTTGTATGGGACTTGCTTCCTTGCTGGCCTGTATATGGACATAACAAGGGAAGTGATGAATGTAGTGAACAGAGCCATACAGAGACCATAAGGGCAAACCAAAGATTCCAACTTGATCATCCAAAGATGCTGAAAACCAAAAGTCCCCTTTTCATGTTGAGGGGGAATACAAAAAATTGAATTCCTTATGAATATGAATCATTCCCTTTTCGTGGCAAAGAATATGATTGAACAAGGGAAGGAATTGCATTACATTTCAGTTTTCTTTACTAGATTTAATGTTTTCTTTTTAGTGTTTCCCTTTATAAGGCAGGTCTGATGCAGTGTTTTAAAAACAGTTCCGGCTGAACCGGAACCGGAACCGGAACCGGCCGGTTTGACCAATTCAACATATTTAGCCATGAACTAATTAAAAAAACCGAACCGTTCGACCGGTTTGGTACTGAACCGGCCGTTGTTTTGTAAGGAACCGGCCGGTTTAGTACCAAACTCGTCAAACTGGTCCGGTTTCATCCTGAACCGTCCGAGTCAGGTTTTTTTCAACAATTTTTATATGCATTTCTTTCATTTAATCGTATCCAAGCATTTTTGGTGAAGAAAACATTTGGCATTTCTTTCAGGATTTTTGGTGAAGAAAACAAAAACAAAAAAAAAATTGCCATTTTTGGAAAGGGCCCGAGAAGATGTAGCAACAAAAACTTGCATGTACCATAACTTTCATTCTATGGCTCCGTTTCAATTGCCGTTTTTTCTAAAAGTGTATATTTTCTCAAGCTCTACGCATTGATGGCAATATTTTTCTTATTTTCATAAAATCATTTTTTGCACCTTTTTGGACCAAGCAACTTCTTGCAATCTTCTGTAAGAATCGTTAGAGCTTTGGTCGCCTATAGACAAATTAGTAATTAAAAATACTGGATAGCTTTCCAAAATTCGGTGAGTATTCTCCCGTGCACGGACTAATCGTCCCACCTACCAACTTGGTCGCAACCTGCTTATTCAAATGTTGACTTCACATATCAACAAATGCGTAGGTTTTTTTTTTTTGCTATTTTTAGAGTTTTTTGAAAAATAATTCAACAAGAGAATTTCATGTTACTGAATACTTCAAAGATGGTTTTGCAGCTTCAAAAATATGAAAGAAGAAAAGATTAGCCATGAGAGCCAAAGGATTGATTGTAGAAGGAAACATCTATGCAAACCATTC
>CM034153.1:704730344-704749261 GCA_019776745.2 Taxus chinensis | reverse complement strand
GCTCTTGATGATTATTATCTTCTACATTCTTGGGTTGTTGAAACTCTGCATCTCCCTCTATTGTGCTCCTCTCCCCCTACATCTCACATTCATGTTTTTCTTGAAGGCTTTTTCATTGTATAACTAAATTACTACTCATCTTTGTTCACGAGTTTTGTAAGAATCCCTAAATTCCTCATCTAGTATTTTGTTTCAAGTCCTTGGACTCCTTTCCCATTGCTATGCTACCAAAACATTATAAAAATATGTATTGGGGCTCCCATACCCTCTCTATGATCATATGATCTTTCTTCAGTAATGTCTTCGTTTGTCCTAATTTTATTTACTATGGTCATTGTCGTTAGATCAATCACTGATGGATTTTGATTACTTCATGTATGGCCCACCCATGTGGGACTAAAGCACATGACAAATACCAGGTTAATTATTTTTACATCCATTTTTCTTGATAGAACTATGTGACACCAAGAAGACTTGCAAGAGATTGTACGCCACCACTTGCAACGTTTACATGAACATGAAGTATATGCAATTAACAAGATGACATGGGATGCAAACCAATGCCACACTTAAATACATGGGCAATAATGAAACCACAACCTAACCACAACATGAGCTTCACGAATTGGAACTTTTCACAATATTACATTTTCATGGTTAAAACTTTTTCGTATTAATTTTTCCATTTTTATCTTTAAAGGTTTGAAGAGCATTGAACATGCAAATATATAATCTCATTCACAAGGCTACAAATTATTCATTTCATTTTAGAATTAACTTATAACAAATACACTTATTTGGGTTATTTTCTCTATTACTATCATTTCGATAACTCAATAATAGATTGAAATATTTTATTACACATGTGAAAGTCTCTTACCTCTTAATCTCCAACTAGAGTTTCTGTTTCAGCTAAAATCACATTTTCCCGACACTTTTAGTTGTTATGTTTCAATCATCGATTGGGATCATTTCCAAAATAGTTCACTGCAATAAGTTTTGTTTTTTAAACAAGATATTAAGTTGCTTGAATACTCAAACTCAAGTGGAGCAATTCATAAGAACTTTCAACAATAAAAGAAGGCCTAACTAAGTCTAAGGTAATTCTAAGTTTCACTTGTCTGGTTTATATTGTTTGCATGTAAAAGAGTTAGGATTTTATTAGAGGTAATAAGTGAGATACCACCTAACTTTATGGTCTGCCAAAGTAAACTTGACCACATTTCAAGAATCAACATTACTTTCCTTATTGCTCTTATGATCCCGTACAAATACAAAGATTGGTCCTTCCCAGGAGACTTAGCATAAAAGGAAACCATCTAAAAACATTGATATGCAATACATCAATCATGTCACAAAGGGGCATTGCATCCTTAACTATAATAACATGCATACTTCCACAAACATAAGAAATCCTTTTAACACACATGCCTAAAAAGTACTACTAAGCCTCTAGGAACACATGAGAAGATTTTTTTCAAGACATATCTCAGAGAAAAGATCAGGTGGTATCTAACACAAAGACACATATTAACAAGAAAATCCCTTTGAGAAACATCTAGAGATCGAAACTTCACTTAAACCCGACAAGGTGAACGAAACACAAATAACCCAGCGCTCAGTTGCGTAACCTTCTCAAGGGTTGATAAATTGGGGTCAGCTGGGTGACTTTTAAAATAATAACCTCCTAAATTTGGTCAACCATAACCATTCTTAAATAAGGTAATTTTATTACTTCTGAGTGTTCTAAGCATTTTGGTAACACACGCAAGAATACAAAATCACTTCATTCACATAGGAGCACAACTATAACATGTTCATTTCATTTCTAGTTAAAATGTACATCTACACCATTAGCAAGATGTATACCTATAATCAAAATCATCCTTAAAATAGAATGTTTGTTTTCCCTAGGATACCAATACACTACAATATCTCACTCATCACAACATAATCCATAAATAACATTCATGATTATAAAAATAGTGTTGATACATCAATTTAATATTACATGTATTTTTCATCGATAATCCATATTACAAAAACTCCAGTAACGCTACCATTTTGTTTTTGTTTAGTGTGCTAGCATCCACCGTATGGTCAGCACAACATCTGGAATGTCATCAAACTACAATCATGCGCAATTTATGATTTTTGGAGTTTTCTAACAATAATGAAACTATATTCAACACACTTCAAAGGAGAGTAAGCAATGCAATACCATTTCAATTCGTTTGCAAAGCCAATGAGAGAGATAAAGGAGAGAGAAAACGCCATTTTTCCACAATCAATTTCTTTACAAGAAACTGTCAACAAAAAGTTTATGAAAATCATGTATTCATTTTTACAAAGTTTTCCTATCGTTATTTTGCTTGGATAAGGTCATATGACAGTTTTCACCAATTAGACACAAGTTTCCAAAAATGTCAAATTTAGACAAGTTGCTCGAAATCAACATTTGAAAACCATCTTCGAGACTCAAACACACAAGGGAAAAAATTCCTACCTATTCCCCTATATATAGGGAAACACTCAGAGCTAATGGAACCTCAAACTAAAAAACATGATTTAAATGTGCTCGTCCTTCCGGAGCTACTGATCGTAAATGCACCTAAGTAGCCTTGTCCCCTAATGACCGAAGGCCTATAAAATCTATCAAGTAAGCTAGTTTTTGGGATGTTTTTCTCCAAATAGAGGGTTTTTTGTGATTGTCTCATATAAATATTAGATGTATGTGGAAGTCAAAATCTATTTCCACACCTATGGCCAAAATGGCAGGTCAAAACCAAACTATATTTTTAACTTTCAACAACTATTTAAAGCTATGAACTAGCCCACTAGGCTCCTAAACGCGTTACAAAACAAGGTAAATGAGAGATTAGTGTTTACATTCATGGATTATCTTCAAGTGCATACCAAATAGAGGTACAATTTGCTATAGGAAACACGTTTTGTTTTATTCACCCAAAATTTACTCTTCTTTAGTTCGATTTACAACTCCATTCAAATTAAGAAAACTAGAACACATAAATTGTGCAAGGATAAATTGAGATGAACATGCATGCATGGGAAACAAAGTGGTATGAAGGACTTCAAGTCAATTATATGTGCAGAAGATATGAGCCACAACCAGAGCATTCGTTGATTGGTTTACAAGCATAGCCAAGTTTTCCCCATTATTACATCTAAAAAACACTACTTTTATTCATAGTGATATGGTTGTCTGTAACTATTCCAAAGCTCTCATTTTGCCCAATGCCAGAATATATTGGAGCTTAAAACCACCCTAATGCCTCTAATCCAAGCACACATGTCTGCAAGGGATTTTAGGCTACAACAACTGACCAAATTCCACTGTTTTTTATACTTTGTTTTTTACCCATTCACTATTTCAAAACCACTACCCGTGTAGCATATGCTCTTAGTCAAATGTCTATTCACCACACCATTAAAACAAAAAAAACAAAAAATAGAGTTCTTTATGGGATTATTGGTAATGTCAAGGGCCTCTAATGCATTTTCAATAGATACCTCTTGTGCTCATTCAACAATCATTACTATCCATGAACCCACATTCTTTCAGGCATTTTAGCAAACATTTCTCATGCATAGCATGAAGTCCCACATTTGCATACTTTTTCAAACATGACAGCAACCAACTTCAACCACTCCATTTTTTTGAGACATTTTTTTAAACTATGCATGTGCCTTGTTTGTGCTTCCCCATTATTCATACCAAAATTGCCACATCGCGCAAGGAAAGAATCCCCAAGGACTCATTTCTCTTAGACAATTTGTCAAACAAGTCACATGCCTTGTCCAACTCCCATTTTGGCACAAGATGGTAAACCAACAATAAGTTATGGGGTGTAGCTTTACACAAGTTCAAAATGCATTTGCTTTTAAACTTCCAATGCCCTTTTTTCTAAAACATTTTTTTTTTTTATGCATACCCAGCTCCACATCCCTAATTTGACATAGGCTAGTAGAAAACAAACAAAGGAGGGGCATCTACTTTTACACCTAATAATTACATTTGTTTTGTATGAGGTTTTCCAAGCCATTTTCAACAAAACAATTGGTGCTCTTCTAGCATTCCAAGTTGTCCATGAAACCACATGCTTTCAAGCATTTTATCAAATAGTTTCCACGCTTGGTGTAGGGGTTAAACTAGTCTTCTCTAAGCCATTCCAAATTATCTAAAATATCCATGGCCAAAGAGGTATGTTATCTCTCAAAAGTCCACCCTGTAGAGAGATGACTACAGGTTTTCTAAGCTTGCACAATTGATCTCTCTCTTTCGTAGATACAATGGAAACACCTCAGGTTTGTGGGTATAACTATTTTGAGGTGAGTCTCTGGTATCAAGGTTGGTTCCTTATTGGTGTATCCTAAACTGATTTCTGAAAGTTTGAGAGTAAAAGATGACTGTAAAATGATTAAAACTAAGGTTATACGCCAAATTTGTATGAGGACTTTGACTGAGTATATGCACAACTGATTTTGGAAGGATTCTTGATGCATGAACAAATAGTTTTTCTATAGAACATCTAAGGGAAAAACACTTGATTATACTGAGGGAGAATCACAACAGTACTAATAAGTTAACATGCCATTAAAATTTAGCAGAAAAGACTGAATTTGCAGTAGGGTAAGGTGATTGATCAGGGAATTTACATTCACAGGATTAATATAAACATACACAAGACTGCAAAATAACTTGGAAAGGTAGAAAATAATTCACACTCAGAGGGAAAAACTGACAAAATTTTCTTCAGTACTCGTATATCCAAAAATTCCTCTAGAATTTTTTAAGTCCTTTGCAAAGGCACATAATATATAGCAGAAATAAAATTCACCCTCTCCCTAAAAGAAGCCTAAGGCTTGTACACACCCGTGCATCTATTTTTATCCTTTATTTAATAATAGATAAAGGGAAAAATAGAGCATGCAATTACAAATAGGCATTATTAGCCTTACTTACACTACAGTCAAATTGAAGTTAACTTTTCTATTTTTAAGAAAAAAAGGGTGAATAATTTACTAAAAATAAGGTTTCTTACTAGGAAAGTCTCTCTCCATGAACATGCAACTTTGTATTCTTCTCTATTCTGTCATGTTGTGAAGGCATGCAAAATACAACTCCATGTATGTGAGAAAAATAATTACAATACTTAGCAATATTTGCAAAAATAATTCCTCATGTGGGAACCACCTGCTATGTGCACATGTTATGATATTGATATCTCCTTTGGCCATGGCATAGGCATAATAATACATTCAACCACTCCTTTGATTATGTCAGCCTTGGCATATTATAATATTCACCTTTTCCTTGATCATGATATATGATTTGGTCCCCCCTTCAAAATTATTTGAGGTATGCACTTGGGTTACACTTTTGAAATTCATTTACAACGATTTGTTTAGTGAACACGTGGGTTTTTCCCTTCCACAGTGACTTGGGCGGTGGAAACAACTCTAGTCAAGTCAACTGTAACCCTTGTGGTTTATTTTGAAAATTTGTTCCTTGTTCTTTGTTGTTGATCTCTATTCGATGTTTGATCACAAACTGTTGATTTATGACCTATGCTTAGGGTTCTGACATACATTGAAAATTGATGGCGGTATCCTAACCATGGTTAGCATTGGTTGTTGTGATGATCTAACGACGTTGATCTTGTACCCTGTCTTTAGCGATTGTTGATCTTGACTATGGTTGAGTTCGAGTTAACCTATTTCTTGGGTTCAGGAAATAAAGGGAAATTTACCCTAAAGCACATTCATTTATATTTTTTGGCTGTATAGGTGAAGCCCTGGAAATTTTTCCTCCTGACACCATTATTCTGTTTTGGTTAGAACTCGGAATTTGCTATATTTTGGATCTCCTTCTCTGCAAAATATTCTTTATTATTTCGGTTTCATGGTTTCTATGCAGTGGTTGAAGTGTTGGCCACAATTATTGTTTCTTTAAGCTTAGCTCTGTCCTTTTATCCTCTATACCATTCATGCCTATGTATATTTTTGAAAGCTAAGGTTTCATTTCTTGACTGCCATAGTCATTTATAGGTAATCTCTCTTGCATACGTAAACTTATTTTTCTTTTCTTCTTTAAATGTATCATTGAACTTTTGGAAATATTCATGGGTTCTGTGATTTGTTTCTCCTGATTGACTTCTGAGTTTGAAACCTCACGTGGGCCTATGCACCTCTCGCTTCATCATCCAGTTGCTTGAAACTTCTGACCACTTGATTGTCTGCAATGAGTTTGTTCTTCAGCCCAATCTGCATCATGAATTATAGATCTATATTTTCTGAGTTCTGGGTATCTGTCATTCTCGGCCATCGATGAAATGAACTTCGAAAAGAATCTGTGATCATGTGTTTTATTTTTATGAAACTCTGATTTACTTTGTACCTTCCTTTGTTTTACTGTGGTGAACATGGAGTATTTTCTTCTTTCTGAACATTTGTACTTCAAACTCCTCTCTGTATGAGTGCTTTGTGCTAGGACAACTGTTATCTCGCCATTTTTTCAGAATATTGTAGAAGATGGTTATGAATTTTTGTAAATATAGGTTCTGTACATTACTTCAGGTCCATTCTGAAATATTTGGTTCAATTCTATATTATAGAGAATCCATTTGTTATAATTCGTTGTCTCAGGATCAACTTGATTTTTCTTGAAATTATGTAACACCTTTTGAGAATATTTGCTTCAAACTTTCAACATTGTCATCACTTGAACATTGAAATTCTCCACGAGATGAGTGTTTGAAATTCCATTGTTTTCTGAAAATCACATCTATTAAATGCTTGACTGTAACAATATTATTGACTTTTCTAAAAATAATGTATATTGTTTTTTGAACCTATGCATAACATATTATTTCTAGAACTCTATCTACAACTCCTACATGTTGAACAATTCATGTCTTGTAAAAATGTAGTTCCATCTTAATTTGTACTTCAATTATGTACTTGAGCTTCACCTGTAGCTGTATCTGTATTTGATCAATCCCTTGTATATATAGTTGTACTTCTTTGATATGGCAGCATCTCTATTTTCATTCTAAATGACTTCTATTTCTGTAACTGCAAATCATTTTTATCTTAGCATTGTATAATCTAATGGACAACTTATTTCTTCTAATTTGAAAATTTATCGTTTCCCATAGCAAATAGCTTCAAATTTATTTTTCTTGCCCGTAGCAACTAGATTTTGCCTGTAGCAACTAGTTTTTTCCTTTATCCTTTTGGCTGCAACCTATACCTGCACACTTAGGAAAACAGATAGAAAATAATTAGGCTTTTTGGCCTCTCTTATGTCCATGTTTTCTTCTTTCTTTCCTCCTCCTTCTTTCTGAGTGAATAAAGCATGCATGTAGTTTTGTTCTTTCAGTAGAATACATCTACTGCTAGGAGAAGATTCATATGCACGAAGTAGGATAGTGTAGGAATATGACTTGATCCATGAGCTCATAATTGACAGTTAATTCTCTTCTTCTTCTTTAGGTACAATGGCTTCTACAATGAAGATGAAGGAGAAACAAAGGTGAAAATGAATATGCTTCAATCGAAGAACACAAACCCAAAGGTAATGATGGGTTCACTCATACTCCTTTTCTTTCTCTTTCATGCATGTGTACCTTTCTTTTCAGTAGTTGTACTTTACTTTTTAGTTACATCCCATGGCTTGTGTGGGAAACATTTGACTCTCCTTGTGAATAAAACATTGAATTCTGAAAATGAGTTGTGTATTTCTTTTTGCATTCTCGATTTTTTGTATGGACTGTATAATGAACTAAACAGCTCAGTAACATAATTGATTTCCTTAATCATGAAGGAAAGAACATTGATGAGAACTTGTAACATTCAGTAAAGAACTCTGACTTTCTGTAATCTACATTTCTATTTGCTACTTCAAAACTCAACACTTCACCTGATTTGTAATATGTCATCTTAATCAAGACAACAGAGTTTTCCTTTGGGGCTTTGTGTTCTTTTGTTGAAGATGGCATGAAATTGTAGACTATGTGATCTGCTCTTTTTTGATACAACAAACATAACTGCAGATTTCACTTAATCTTGTAACTAATTCAAAAATAACTGATAACATCGAAACTTCCTTTAGCTTAGGTATACTTCACCCAAAAAATTTCAATGTTACGATGAAGTTTCGAGTTGCCCATTTTTACACGAGTGCAAAAATTGTCAACAAGGTCTTTTGCATTCTAGCTGAAGACTATATAATGAATTTGCTGAAAAAAACCACACCTCACTGTTGGCATGCAGGAGAAGGATTAAATTCTGGTGCTAAAATAAGGTTCACCATTTTCACTTGAAATCAATCGAACCAAACCCAAAATGGTGAAGAGAAATTTGTAAGAGAGTTTCACGACCACAAGGACTATGAAAAAGCTAAAGCCTATATGAGACATCCAGGTGCATCTTCTTTCATAAGGTTTGTGCTTAATTTGTTGGAGAAAAATAGGAAAGCCAAATTACATCCAAGTCTTCTACTCCACTCAACTTTCACACTAATGCATTAGTTTCCTCATTTGGAAATTATGCAGATCCTTTTATTGATATTGTAATGAAATTTAGTTAGATTAACGTTTAACATTATACGCGCTTATACATATATATGTTTCAAAATTCAAGATTCATAAATTCTCTCGAGTTTAAAGGATCGTAAGAATAATGACGTCACCACACAAGCTAAAGGCACCTCAAGAGTTCTAAAGGGTTAGTTCGTGAAAGCACACTACAAAACTGCACTTATTATTTTATTATTACAAATGATTAATTTAAATGCTACCAATATTTTACAATCATGGAAAGAGGTTATGAATGTCCATCGAGCCTTCCACTAGGACGGAAACGATAATGTGACGAATGCGAGTTTATTCATCCATAGAGGCGGTGTTAACTCATGTTGCACTGAGGCTTGACTCCTACCAGAAATAAAGTGTCATGGAAGCTTGAATTTTAGAGCTTTCTTAAATATAGATGATTGTACTCTTGACTTTAAAGGAGCGATGAGATACGAAGATAGATCTCCATATAATTACTTTTATCCTTCACCAACGTCTAATATTCTAATTTCAGAAAGGTAGTACTATTTTCTTACGCTCCATTTAATTGTTTCATTTTATGAATTATTCATATCGTAAGCATGATACTATAACAAAAAACTCACTCAAAGCAAGGGCCAACTTGATCCCACGCAACTATAATCAAGAGGTGGTAATGGGAGGGGCATTACACTTCATCAGTAGAGTTTCAAAATATCTCCTTAACATCTGTAATCTAACTAGCTTCATCTCGACATGACCTTGATAGAAATTTTGTAAAATATCCCATGCTTCTTTGGAATGTGCAGTTGTTGCTATCCTTGGAAAAATTGAATCAGTTATTACATTTTGAAAGTACCTCAATGTCTTGGCATCCTTATTTCTATTTTTCTTCAAAAAGTTCTTTTGTGCTTATATGAGTGTATTTAATGTTGCTTGGTCTCGTGTCTTTATGGCTCATTCAATCAATTAACTCAAGTTCAAAATTTAAATTTAAGTAGGAAGAAAGAGCCAACACAAAGAGAGAAGTGGGGAGGTGTCCAATATTGTAAGGATGAGTTTATGAAAGTTAAAAGAGAGGAAAATGTGGTAGATAAAAGTGTGGAGAGTTAAGAAACAACGAAGTAGAGCCACAACCAAGTTTGTTGAATGTACTTATGAGCAAATAGTCTAGTCTAGATAGGTCTGTAGGGAAACATCATAGAAGTCTGTAATACTCCATTAGTCAGTTGTAAACTATTAGAGAGAAGTTTCATATAGATTCCATTAATATCATTGAAAAAATAGATAAAAAACTAACAATTTTCATTTTGTTGCGTGACTTTGTAGGTGTATTAGGGAGTCGTCAAACATTGTCAGCAACTACCACCCACATCCTTTAAACAATAGGTTGGCCACATGTCACATCTCCACTATACATTGGCTATCCCATGTAGGCAAGGGTTCTCATCTTTTAATTTCTAAAGTTGATATATTCCTATACATCAAAACTTATTTTTCCAATTATGTGAGGACAATATTGTCATTTGAGCTCACTTTCGTAGTCAAACTCAATCTCCACTTGGAACATTTATGGGAAAATTTATATATGTCCAAAATCGGGCAATGAGAAATAATAGTTCCTCTCAGAAAATATGTGGATTTGGGGTTTGAATACATGCAAATAATGATGATTTATACACTTGGATAATCACTCAACATGTCTGACGAAAATATCAACCACATGATGAAAGGATTTTGGAAGTAAATCCAATTCAGTATTTTTTTTATTTCATCAACCACATGATGCAAGGATTTTGGAAGTAAATCCATTTCAGTATATTTATCATTTCATCAACCACATGATGCAAGGATTTTGGAATTAAATCCAATTTAGTATATTTATCAAGAAATAATTGAGGAGTTTTTATTCTTCATTTTTTTTTCCCTTTGGACACTTCTATCAGTGTAACTTGGAAGTTTCACTCTTCTAAACTTCAGATAGGGCTATGTGTGTAGATTGACACTTTGGTGGATCCAAGCAGATTCCCTCAAGATTACCTTTTCATTGTGGCACTCTTGTTTGTTTTTGGTGACATATAGACTATACATCGCACATTTGCACAATCTAATAGGCATTCCCTAAATCAACAACATTGGTATCACTCTTATGCTATTTCAATGGTCCATCGTAGGATCTGCTCTGCTACAAAGTTTTTCTAGCCTACGAAAGTAAGGACTTTATGGAAGGTTGATCTTCAAAAACCTTCGCACTATCATCCCAATAAATTTTTCATCTCCCAGGCTTCACTCAACTTGATTAATACACCCTGTTTCGAGACCAAAAAATAAGGAATGTTGCATAATATCGTGTTCCTTTGGACATGCTCAAGAAATTTTTCATCACCATGTTATGCACACCAATCATGACATCTTTGCATATTCTTTCTCTCTTGTAAAATGCTAAGGTTTGTTGCATGCTACATTAAAACCATGTGGATAACTTAGTGGCCATATGGACTCTTTTTTCCACATCACACCATGCCAAATGTTAGTTCTCGAGTTTGCACCATGTTATAGTAACTACCAGTCTACTGCACACCTGGAAGTCCAATTACCCCCATTTAAGAAGGAAAACTATGAATCATTATGGAAGATTGATTGTTTTCGTAATTGTTCCCTTTTTGAGCTATTTTCTTGTAATGATACATAGATATAGGTAATTCTATAACAAGAGACCAAAATGGACGCACATAACATCGAATGGACAAGCTATAACCTATAACACACATCTTCCATGGTAAGAAAAATTAAGTAGGAAATATTTCCCACTTTTTGATCACAAGAATTCTAATTCTCAGTGTTGTTGGCCATCCACAGTCTAGGAATATTTCCCTTCCTGGTCTGCCTTATTGTGCTTTGTTTAAGTATTTAATATACCCAATCCTTTCTTATTGAATATAATTGCATTATTTTGTAAGTATTAATTTTCAAATGTGTTTTTATTTACTGCTTCAATAGTTTTGCATTTTATCTTCTATAACTCACTTGATCTACATGCTAAGTAATTGTGTTGTCTCCCACATCAACATGTTGGGCCAAAGGTGCTAATCATTGGTTGCTATAGGGTATCTCTCTCTACATTTTGTATTTCAACCTCTTCTATTTTTATGCAAGTATTGACACGGGCTTCAATAGAAGATGAGAAGTCAATCCCACTCACTTTTAGACCCTTGTTAGAAATAGAACCGAAGGTATGGAAAACTTTGACCGTATAACTCAATGGGAACTAAGTGAATTTTGTTACCTCTTTGAGGGACAAGTAGACTTTGGATAAGATAACTTACACTAAATTATACCCAATGAATAAACTCTAAAGGATAGAAGGGTAAGGTTGAAAATAACTTCAAAATCTCATCCTATCTTTAAACAACTAAGAGAAAACGCAACAACCTTATATGACAGAAAACAAAATTCAGAAAACTTGGCACACAACTTAAATTCTCACAAATCCTAGCCAAAAGTCTAAGGGGATGAAATTTATTGTATACATATGATTAAACTATAAGCACAAATTAATTTTGTTCCTTAGAATTTATGAATCACAAGAATGATTGAAATAATGGTGTGTTTAATCCAATCGAATTCATAGAATTTAATCCAAAATTACAATTTAACTTATAATTCATGCAACATTTCATATATTGCCCAACCACATCTAGTTTAACACACATAAAATTAGATCAAACTACCTTCTTATATCATATAGATGCATTTATTCAATTTTCATTCTTTAATTTATCATAAGTTTCAATGTTAGCCCTTAATTGGAATAAAAACATAAAAAAATATAAATAATTAAGTAAACACAATACATAGCTTAAAATTTTTCAAGATGAACACAATACATAATAAATAGATTTAAAAAATTATTTACAACCCTTAGTAGTGGGACAAGGTCATACTAAGCCATACATGCAACTAATATAGAAAAACATTTATTGTAAAGATTCAAAAATTGTTTTAGTTTGCATGTTATTGTTGAGTTTGGTGATCATGCTAGAAGTTGTAATCTTGAGTTTTGATTATAGGTGCTATTTATAGGGCAAGGAGTTGTATCTAGGTGTCCTAAAATAGCCCCTATAGTCAAAACTCAAGATTACAACTTGTTTCATGATCACCAAACTCAACGATGATCATTTGTAAACACAACACTATGTCCAAATATAGACCATAAACACATGCAATTAAACTATAGGTTGCTTACCTCGCTTCCCTACTTCTACACAAATCCAATAATATTTCTTAATGCGCTTTTTATCAATGATGGGATGGCCAAATTTTGTGGATGTTGAGTTGATATTTTTAATATACCAAGACAATGCTACGCGTAGACACCCTCTAAAACACCTAGCTCTTCCTATTTTTTTTGAATATCAACCATGAAGTTAAGAATAACTTTATTACCCTATTTTCATGTGCCTCTACCTTTATTTCCAAATTGCTAACAATCATCTGAATCATCACTTCAACTTTTGTCCCAGATCACATAGAATTATCAGCCAATACACTGATGGAAACCTTTCACTTGTTAACAAAAAGGATGATGTTGGGTGTAAATACATCTCTTTATTTTATATAGTGTCAATAAGTTACCAGTCTCTTCAAACCTTTGTTTTCTCTTGGCTAAAAAATTCACACAATTTATGACCTCTTCAAGAGTGATCAATGACGTGTTGGGGATCAAGTTTCTCATAGCTACTTTTCACAATGTGGATAATCAACCTTCCCAGCTGGTGATTTACGTAAAGAGGGATTGGGAATTAATATGAACTTTCTTCTTTATGCTTGGTGTTCTCAATAACAATCCTTCCCAAGGTTAACATCCTTTTTTCTGCGGCATTTCTCTTCCATGGTCTATCACTTTCAGCGCATCTACTCTTCTACACACTACTTGTCCCCCTACCCATTTTTACTTTACAATATTTCTTTCCAATTTTGTTTGACCCATGGAACACTAGGTCATAATCAGCTAGTCTCTTGACATCTCTTTCTTCCTTTATGGATATTTGAACATCTCCAACTATCTTGTGTGCCCTATCCCTTATTTCTTACTCATATCCCTTATATGACTTCTCTCCTACAAGATCATCCTCTTCCTCTTTGTGTAGTCATTTTTCTGCACCATGGCCTCCTTTCCAATTACGGACCTTCTATTTTCTTCCCTCAACTTTGACAACTTCTTCCTTTGTGTATTTCCCTTGGTGACCTCCTCTTCACCTCCTTTTATGAGATGCATGTAGATCTCTTCCTCTATCATTCCTCCTTTTGTACTATCTCTTCCATGCAATTCCATAACCTTCACCATTGGTTGCTCCTCACTTGTTGCCTACAAGGAAATCTCATCTACCTATTACTGTTACTTCCAAATAATGTCCAACTATCACTCGTGCATTCCTCTCCATGTTTTCCTTCAAGATATGTATGAATATCTTCTTCTTTTTTGTTATTCTCACTGTGCAACACCGCAACTTCCTTCACAAATAATACTTCCTTTATCGCCTTTAGGGAACCTTATTTTTATCCTTCTCTCTTTGGTGATGTGTCCCCACTTTTACACTCTCCTTTATCTATGTATTCTTCATTTCTCTCAACTGGGGTTTCTAATCTTATGCCCTCCTCTTCACTTAGCTATGTAATCTCTCTTGTTGTTTCTATCACATGGGTTCCACACAATTTTATCCATTCCTACTCTATTACCTTTATCTGTGATCTTAGGTCATCTTCCTTGAACTTCACATCTTTTCCTTCATCCTGTGTTTTAGGCGCAATACTCTTCCAAACTATCATCAGGTTGAATTGCATTCTTTTGACTTTTCCTCGCACTTTTTTTCCAAATCACAACGCACTCTCAATTGATGTCATCTTCCTCTTTCACCCATTTCTCAACTTTTGAGATTTTCTTCTATGGTCCTCAACACAAAATTTTATTTGTTTGTTGTGTATTATTCCTTTCTACTTTCTTTATGCATTGCCATATGACTCCACTGCTCTGTGCCTTCCTCTTGCAATGGTAAACGATGGAAATTGTTACCATTCTTATACACCCTCACTATATTTTGCCTCCCTTCTTAGATCATTTCACAGTCATTGTCATGGTCTCCCTAGCAAGACATGACAAGCATCCATTTTCAAGATATAACACCTCACGCAATCATTGAATTCTTTTATCTTTGTATTCACCTTGCATTTCTCCTACGCAATGCCTTATTGGCCTTCCACTAAGTAGCTCACTTTGTATGGGTAGGTATTCCTCTTGTGATCTAATCCCAACTTATACACCATATCTTCCACTACAAAGTGTTTAGTTCTTTCGGTATCCACCACAACCAAGCAACACAATCTGTTGGTCTTGTACCTTGTGCAAAATATCTATCACATCTCCTCTTACGATGGTGTCTTCATAATCTTCGGCACCTTACCCTCCGTCGAGTGCTTTTATTTTTCACACTTTATCCTTTATGTAGTCTTTGCATGCTCTCTCTTAGATATGTTATTCACCCATCATTACTATTTATATCGGTAACCTTTCCATTTGTTTTGGTGGTGTATTGGTCTATTCTGTCTTTGTACTTTACTTCATCAGTTCACCTCTTCAATTATCTCTACCTAGAACTTTCTATTGTTAATGGTTGTATCCTTCAGTCCCATTGACCTACTATTTGTCATTTATGGACATTCATATAATTTATTTCCTTCTTTCTTTTTGTTGCATCCACAAACATTCAACTGTGTGATGTCCTTTGCTTCTGAATTTATAGTAGCACCCCCTAAACATGATGTGTTAGTCTCTTTGTACAAAGAGACTCCTCTTATACTCCATACATTGTGTGTTATTTGTGTAATCTTTATGTAATATCTCTCGTTTTGATGTCGAATCTGAGTCTAGTCTTCTTCTTTTCCCTCCTACACCTCATCTCTTTTGTATTGGAATTTCCAATAGAGCATTCAACCTCTATCTATAGCATTTGTTTCTCCTAAGAGATAGTTTCTCCTCCATCATCTCTTTGAGCCCTCAGAGCCTCAAGACATATTTTATGATCTTCCACAACTTTTAGTTTGGTCCTTACACCCTAAAGTTCACTCAGTATCCATTCCAACACTCTCGCTACTATTGTACCCTCTACATATTTTGAACAATCTTGTCTTGGCATGATTCTCTCTTTTGTGCACACTAACACAACTTCCCTAGTCAAAATATCCTTGGGCATTCTTAGTTCATTTATTTGATGTCCTCTACCCACTTTCTCATGGTGGAGAACAATAGTCTACTAGATACCTTATTTTTGGTGCTTTGCTAGTCTTATCTTTTACAACTCTGTCAATTAATCTCTCCCAGAGTTATTCCCTATCTATGATACCAATTTGACTACAAAAGGATGCGGTTTTAAGGCATTTGTGCCATTTCTCATAGTACATAATGGATACCCACACATAAAAATAGATATTTTTTATTTATCTTAAAGTCATACGACATCTACAATAAAATCTTGGCTTGACTACAAAGCTCACACACTCATACATAACTATGGTGTCATCCTTATGGACCTTTCTCCGACTGGTTTACTCGCCTCTTTCTCTTTCTCTCTATTTTATTTACCAACTATTTCAAGTTCGCTAACGTCCCTTCTAGCTCTCTACTTAGCATATATATTGTCGATCCCACTTGAATTGTATAGATGAAAACTTTCACAACCAGTTATGTTCTCACTTATTCCAATATGAAATTAGATGATTTATTCTCTGAGCAATTGCGTCATCCACAAGCTATTCACATGACCACTGTAGTTATGGTCCAACTTATTGTTGTTGAAGAATTTGATAATGGACCACAATCTTTCAACTGTTCCCCATTTCCATTAGGTGGTTGTACATGAGCCAAGCTCTTAATTATCAGAGATCCCATTGTCATTAAACCACAACAGTTGAACCATCTAGCCCACATAATTTAATAGTGTATAAAGTATCAGATGTTTGAATTTAAGGTATTTTGTAGAAGTTGCTAAAAAATTATTTCATATAAAAGGGAATTCAATAGAAGAATATGAAGAAAGATAATTATTTGGTTGACAGTAGATCAAGCAAAGTATTTTCAACTTTAAAAATTTTCTCCATAATTGCTACCACCTATGGAAATGGAATTATTCCAGAAATTCAAGTAAGTTTAACTGATTATATGTCATTTTAATTGATTAACTTCAAATTTCACACATCTCGTCATATTGTCAAATGTAACTTCAAACTTCAGGTCTGGAAAACCAATTTCAAATTGCACTCTCTTTCTTCCCACAACCAATGTAGAGCTCTATCAAAAACATTAAAATTTTACTGATGTCATTCTTGTGATTGGTAACCATCCCACTCAAAGGTATTAATCCATTTGCCAATGTTTGTGGAATGAAACCACAGAAGAGAGCATGCTATGGTTTAACTTGAACATAGTATTCCAAAATCAATATTATTTGAATGATATTGTAAAAAACACTTATTAAAGGTCCATTAATGTGAAAACACCATTATGACTCAATATTATATGATGAATAATGGTATCAGCAAAGTCTCCTTAGCTAGATCTTAAACTCAAGTTCTCCCTAAGTTTGATATGGCATTGCTTGATGCATGTAGATCCTAATTTTTTGAGTGATTGGTTGAAGTAATATTTGTCCTAGGTAGTGTTTTTTCTCAGCCTTTTTGACAAAGATGACCCAATGAGTATATTGTGGCTCCACTTGAGTATTGAAGATGTCTTTAAATCTTTAGCAGAATGTGTACAACTCCATGGAGGGGCTTGACATGAAGAGTTGCAGAAATGTCCAAAGCACCTGAAGTAAGAGTTTTCATTGTGGTTGTGCTTGTGCCTATGCCTGGATTAATGTGGCATGTAAACTGGGTAGTTGCTACAAATATTGTTTTCCTTAACATACATATGAATCTATGATACTTCATTTAATCATAGTTCATTTAGTTACAAGTTTGCAAGTGACACTATGTTGCAATTGTTGAAATTGTTGCTTTCCCTCTTTAGGGACAGCCAAGAGAAATTAATGTGTGATGTAATATGGTGAATTTTGACAAACTTAAGGTTTTTAAATTCTTTTTTACTATGGCATTATGAGTATCTTGGTGATCAAATCTTTAATGGTATTAAGTATCTATAGTTGCTGATTGAAACAAAAAATAGAGAAATATATGGTGGCCCACTGTGAAGAGGGGAATTATTTCAAGAAGATAATACAAGATCAAGTCAGGTTCACTTGTTTCTAGCCTTACTGTAAATAATCATGCTTTCAAGTGTATCAGGGAGATTTGTTATATATGTTGTGTAATATACATAACCCATAATCATTTCATTAAATAAATGCCATACTATTGAGATGTTATAGTGACTTCAATAATATTAGAAGAAATTACGATAATGTTGTCCATTTAAAATCTATCAAATTGAACACATTAAGAGATAAATGCATATTACACAACAAAAATTCTTTTGATGCATCTTGCACAACAATTTTTTTCTCCCAATTACCTCCAGTATAATTAATGACATCTTATGAATCTTCAAATGCCCTTAAAGTGTAAGCATATATGTTTAAGAATTGGGACATAATACTTGGGTGCAATTTGTTGCATTCAATGTCTCAGATACTACATTGTAATGAGACCTGCAACATTGACATTATGATTGTTTAAGCTTAAAACTTATAGGTAACATTGGTATTGTTTGTTGTAGGTGCCTATTTTAACCATAGTTTTATTAGTCATCTTATACTGCTAGAAATTCTCATTCAGGCTGTCACAATTCCCACTTAAATTGTAATACCTCGAATTATGATTCAAGAGCCTGCACATTATAGTAGGTTGTCACAATTCCCAAAGAAAATCATTTCACATTGTTTCTACTTTTTAATTTTGCTACACCCTTCACCTTCACCTATTTTCCTCCCCCTATATTTCTCTCTTTCTAGTAGAACCCCTTCTACTTTCCCATTATACATTTAAGGTACGATTGCTAGTTTATATAATTACAAAATAAAATTGTGGTATTAACCACACTAAAAATACGACATTAATTAAGAAAATTTCAACATTAATATATTCACATTACTTAAATGAGACAAACATATTAAACAAACTTAAAATCTTGACCGATCACTTGAACTAATTTGAATACACAAAAATTAAGTCAACCTTCTTAACTATGACCTGACCCGTGGATGAATTTGCCTATGCTTTTATGAAGAACTCAAAAAAAAGACCAACGGTGTGATGAGTGAGTGAAATGTGTATAATGAATCTTTGCTG